>CM053572.1:100445413-100480990 GCA_028646485.1 Cryptoprocta ferox | reverse complement strand
GTTTATTTATTATTGATACAGAGAGAAACAGAGCATGAGTGGAGGAGGGGCAGAGAGAGAGGGAGACACAGAATCCGAAGCAGCTCCAGGCTCCGAGCTGTCAGCACAGAGTCTGACGCGGGGCTCGAACCCACAAACCGTGAGATCAGGACCTGAGCCGAAGTCGGACGCTTAACCGACTGAGCCACCCAGGCGCCCCCATCCTGCTCTTTTAGAATAGTGGGCCTCAACTAGGGTCTACCTCATCACACTGCTACCTCCTTCTGTACCTGAGAACCTTTCCCTGTCTTTAGTAGTTCTGTTTACCAGAAACACCAGGGAAGTGCCCTAAGATTGCACCAGGAAGGAGTTGGGGGGGGGGGTGTGTGTGATTTTTTTTTTTTTTGAGAGAGAGAGCAAAAGTGCAAGTGGGGGACAGAGAAAGAGGGAGAGAGAGAATCCAAGCTGTGCTGTCAGCCCAGAGCCTGACACAGGGCTCAGACTCAAACCTGTGAGATCATGATGTGATTTAAAATCGAGAGTCTGATGCTTAACTGACTGAGCCGCCCAAGCGCCCCCAGGAAGGAGTTTTGTTTTTTTGGTTTTTTGGTTTTGTTTTTCCGTTTTATAGTTTATTGTCAAGTTGGTTTCCATATAACACCCAGTGCTCATCCCAACAAGTGCCCTCCTCCATGCCCATCACTCCCCTTCCCCTCTCCCCCACCCCCATCAGCCCTCAGTTTGTTCTCAGTATTCAAGAGTCTCTCATGGTTTGCCTCCCTCCCAGGAAGGAGTTTTGACCCTACCAGTGGCCACATGGGATTTGTGGCAAGCTGGAAGGAGCACTTGAACAAAGCGAGTGGAGACCTGTGGCTGTCATCCTGGCTCTTCCCTAGGGAAGCCCCTTCACGGCCTCTGTTCCCTGTCTGCAAACAGAGGGGATTAGAACTGTGGGTCCCTTTTGCTGTTCTCACCTTCTACAATTGTTTTCTTGGGCCGGTGCAGAGTGGTGACTGTAGTGTCAGCTGAGCTGGGTTCAGGTCAGTGGCAGCTGGCATTAAGTGTCAGAATGCAGGAGTGGGAGGAGGGGGCTTGTTCCCTGTTTGGGCTGGGATGATGCTGGACGTAGGGACTGGCACCTGTGCCAAGGATTGGTTTTCACTGGGAGCCCTTTCAGATGCTAGGCCCTGTTTATTATGGAGCTGGAGAGAAAGTCTTCTTGGTTGGCTACTGGTGAAGGAGGATGGCGGGGAGGAGACCCAGAAAGTGATGTGTAACTGATATCAAAAAGCCGAGTCTTTTTTCTGGTCTCCCACAGGGCCTGAGAGCAATGCATCTGACTGAGCCTTCCTGCCTTCGCTTAAGCCCCACAGGATTTTAACAGATCTAGGAATTTTACATAAAGGAAGAAATAGTTCTCTCTCCCTAGTGGACTTTTCTGTCTGTCTGGGAGACTCTGTTCTTCCTTGGAGCAGGGGCAGCCTGAGGATGTAGCTGCAAGCATAGTAAGAGCAGGGCACTCTGGGTACCGGGGACAGAGGGAGACTAGCTAGATAGGGATGGGCCTTTTTCAACAAACTTCACACAGGACTACTAGAATATTCGGGTGTATGCCCAGACTAGCTGTATTCCCTTGGTCATCTTGGGGTTAGTGGGGAACGGGGGAATTAGTGAGGTCTTTTAGTGACAGGATGACTCTCCTATTAATCAGAGACCGAACTTTCAGTACTTTACCATGTCCCTTTGTGATCTTGGCGAATGGAATGTCAGGCAGGATGATCACAGGATAGGACTCTTCCCAATTTTAAGAGTTTTTCTTAGGTTTATTTTTTATTAGAAGAAACAATGACCTGAAAAACTGCCTCACTTTTTTGAGGAAAGTCTTGAGGAAAACCTTGCCCTCTGAGCCTGATTCACCCTTTTCACTTCTTGCTAATGAGCTTGAAGTTGCGGACCCTTTGGCCTGCTCTTGTCCTGAGAGCAGGCAGGGGAGCCCTGGAGAATGATTACTGCCATAACTCTGGTGTTGTCAAGGGAGGTGATCCTGTAGAGGCTCCCTCTACCTGGTCCTGGTTTGAGCACCAGCCTAGTCTGGGACCCGGATGGTATTAGGCTTCTCCGAGCCACCCAGGATTGGCAAGAAAATCAATGCATAGTAGCTCCCTGATCCTATGGGCTCCATCCTCTTGGGACTGAGAGATTTTTCTGGGTCTTCACTATCCAGCACTGGTTACAGAAGATGCTGTGGCCTGGGATCCATAGCTCCAGCTTTCCGAAGGCATGAGGGGTGTCATGAGGGGACAGTGGCCTGGCTCTGGTAAGGGTTGGAAGCCAAGGATGCTGTGGCCTCACAGTTGGGAGTCAGACAAGGACTCTTTCTACTCATTAAGAGAACACGGGTGTGCTCAAGGACTAGAAAACTCCTTTTGAACCAGCTAGGCAGATTTCTCTGTTCAGAGACTGGGAGCAAAGTGATGGGAGAGAAGTGAGTGAGTAGAGCCCCAGGATGTACCTTTTCCCGTGGGTCTCTGAGGGAGGAAGGGTTCAGAAAACCTTGTTCTTTAGAAGTGTGTTGGGAAAGCAAGTGTAGGTGTAGAAGGGACCAGACCTTTTAGAGTTATTTCCTTTAAACAAACAAAAAGTTTTCTTTTTAAAAAGCCTATGTTTTAATTGAAATGAGTAGAAAATTCCAAACAGAATTAAATCACTATTAACATACTACTTTACTCCTGATGATACTTAGTTATGGCCTTCCAGAATTCTTTCTTGTGTATATGTGCATATACATGTTTTTTATTTGCTTTACAAAAATAGGATTGCAACTTTTCTCACTTACTGTGTTTCATATCTTTTATCTCTAATAGAGCATAATCTTTTTAATGACTGCTCTAAGAATTGTTTAAAAAAACTTTTTTTTTTAATGTTTATTTATTTTTGAGAGAGAGCGCAATCAGGGAAGGGGCAGAGAGAGAGAGAGAGAGAAGGAGACACAGAATCCAAAGCAGGCTTCAGGCTCCGAGCTGTCAGCACAGAATCAGAAGTGGGGTGGAACTCACAAACCGTGAAATCATGAACTGAGCTGAAATCAGACGCTCAACTGATGGAGCCACCCCAGGCACCCCTGCTCTAAAAATTGTTAAGCTTTAATTTCTGTAGCCAGTTTTCTGCTGTTGGATATGTAGGTTTTTTTCAAGTTTTTGAAGTTCTGAACAGCACTTTTATTAGGGACATCTTTGTATATAACTCTAAACACTTGTCTAATTCATACTATTAGGATAAATTCCTGAAGGGAATATTGAGTCAAATGGGTCTCACTTTTTCTTTCAGAACTTGGAGGACAGCAGCATCTTTCCTAAGTGACTAACCTTTCTATTGACTGCAGGTCATTGAGGACAGAGCTGGTCCTGTTGGGGGGTGGGGATGCTTAGAAGAGAGAGCCCTGGATTTCTTGATTGCCAGTTCAGGGTTCTCATCTTGCCTCCCCCATGATCACTGGCCCAGGTCTGCTCACACACAGACTTCCGCAGTGTTAGAGCTAGAGAAGGCCTTTCAGATCCTTCCTTTATAGAACCTGCTGGGATTTGGGGAGCCTTTAGTTACAGACCCAGCTCTGGGATGGCCACAGTCTGTTGTGGACTTACCCTCTCCAGGCCCCAGTGCCCTCTTTAGAGGAGGGTCCTCCTGCCTCCGTTCCTGGGTGTTCCTGGGGTATTGGCTCTAGATTATTTCCATGATCTCACTTTCCATGATTTCTTCAGAGAGAGGCTGGTACACTTGTTACTGGTGTTGGAGTACGTGTCCTTCCCCTCTATACCGTGCCTTCCTCCTTTGGAGGTTTGCAGGTTGCTTGCTGGAGTAGAGTGGTAATGAGGGTGAAGAGCTAGTGGTGGCCGCCTCCGCGGGCTGTGCATAACCATCTCTCCCTCCTTGTTCCCACAGAACATTCTGCTCCGGCTAAGGTGGTGAGGGCAGCAGTTCCTAAGCAGCGCAAAGGCAGCAAGGTAAGGAGTAGGAGCAGGCACCCAAAAGGGGGCTTCCTTGAAGAAAGGTGATGGCGTCTTCTGAGTCTCGAGGTCGTTCTGGATCCTCTCAATAGCAGGGGAGCCCCTTCTGGGCCTCCATTGTTGATGGTCCTAGTGGACAGACTGGTTGTGGCTTCTGATCTCTTGGGGGAGCTGTTTTTTGGGTGAGGGGCTGAACGGCAGAGGCATGGCCACCCCAGGAACTTCATAGAATGTGTCTTGCAGGTTGGTGACTTTGGAGATGCAATCAACTGGCCCACCCCTGGAGAGATAGCCCACAAGAGTGTGCAGGTGAGTCTGTGGGGAAGAGTGGGCAGGTTTGAATGCTATGACACACACTTGGCTTAAGTTTTCAGAACCTCAGATCTTAACTTTCTCAGTTTTTTAAGAGGAATGGTTGGTACATTATGGGCAGCTCCGAAATAGCTAAGGATCATCATCATTTGAGCCCTTGCTGTATGTCAGGGACTGCCAAGTGCTGCTTACCATTTCATCTGATCCTCGCAATGACTTAGAGACAGGCCCTTTAGTAATTCCCGTTTTACAGATGAGGCCACTGAAGCTAATAACTACCCCTCAGAGGGACTAATAACGAGCCCTTGATGGTCAGGTGGGCATTGGAAGTCAAGTGTGTTGTGTTATTATTCCAGAGCCTGTGTTCTCCATCAGCTATACTTGGGTTGCCAGTGTGTGAAGCAGGAGAGTGGTCGTTAGGCCAGCTACTCATCTGCAGACTGTATGTCTTGGTGAAGCTTATGTAGCAGCGTTCTTTAGTCCCAGCAGAGGAACTCCTGATCATTCCTCTCCTTCCAGTGCTTTTGTTCTGGACTGATGGCCTAGATCACTCACTGGCTGTGGCCATTGGCCTTCAGGTCACACAGAGGGTTGTTGTGGACAAGCCAAGGGCTAGCATCTCTTTTGTCCCACAGACTACCTGGAAGGTCTAGTCTTGAAGGGAGTAAACATATGCCCCTGTGTCCTGGGGGATTGTCTCTGTCACTGAGACTCAAGGAACATGAAGAAACAGGTTGTTTCCCACTTCCTGCCTCTTTGAGCAAACTTCCCAAGGGAGGCATCTCAGGCATAAAAACAGGACCTAAGAATATATGTAGTCCAACCCACTGTTGCATGCTGCATCTCCCCTGCCCTGCCTTTCTAGTGGCAGGGGCCCTTTTGTCCCATCCTAGGAGGCTCTCCGATTCGCCTCACCCCCTTTTACTCTGCTTCCTCCGGTAGCCACAGCCCCACAAGTCCCAGCCTGCCCGGAAGCTGCCCCCCAGAAAGGACATGAAGGAACAGGAGAAAGGAGAGGGGAATGATAGTAAAGAGAGCCCGAAAACCAAATCGGATGAATCTGGGGAGGAGAAGAATGGGGACGAGGATTGCCAACGAGGGAGCCAGAAGAAGAAAGGTGAGTGGCTTGGAACAGGGCTTGGGAGAAGTGGCAGGTAGAACTGTGACGTGTTGGAACTCGGGGCTGCCAGATGAGTTTCAGGAATCCTGAGGAGTCCTTGGGAGGCTGACTGGTGTAGGCCACTGGGCCAGCAGACTTCACTTCCGCCTTCTGTCCATCAGTTCCTTTTCTTACTTAACAAGCATCCGGTAAGCCCTGTTCTCAGCAGTTGGGCTCCAGCAGTGCACAAGACAGATGAGGTCCCCGTCTCAGAGGAATGTTAATGTATCCTGCTGTATTGCTGTCCCATGTAAGATTTCATTTAAAACAAGAGTTTCCATTGCCCTGGCTATGGTGTGTAGGGTACAAGTTTGGCTGCTCTAAGAGAGATTCAAAGTAACAGTGGTTTATAAGAAGTTCATTCCTCTCATCTGACAGCTGGGTGTAAGTAGGCTAGGCCTAGAATGGCAAACATTTCTTTGCTTTCATCTTGCTGTGGTGTCTTGGCTCTTCTCATTCAAGATGGCTCACTCTTTCCCTCTTCATTCCAGCTAGCAGGAATGGAAAAGGGGGAGAGTAGCTCCCTTGTAGGGACTCAGCCTGGAATTGACTACTTTCATGGAGCTCTCATAGAATTTTGACAATGTGTAAAGGGAGCCTGGAAGTGCAGCCTTGATTCTGGGCAGCGATGTGTCTGGCTCCAGAAAGGGGTTCTCTGACCATGGAGAAACTGTTATTAGGAGTCAGCTGTGAGTGTCTGTCACACTGAGGTCCATGGCTTCTTTCTTTTAGAGATAAAAAAGAGGCCTAGTGTGGGTCATCAGATTGAATCAGATCTGTTGCTCCGGACAGCAAAGAATAGTTAGGGGTAGAGATGGCTAGGAGAGCACTCTCCTTCAAGCCTTCCTCATGTGCCCATGCTGTCCTCCAGGGAACAAACACAAGTGGGTTCCATTGCAAATAGACATGAAGCCTGAAGTGCCCAGAGAAAAACTGGTCTCGCGCCCTGCTCGCCCGCCAGAGCCACGACACACGCCTGCCAACCGCGGGGAGATCAAAGGTATGCGCCGCCTGCTGTGGAGGGCCTGGGCATGGGGGGGTCACCCTGAAGCCTGACCCAGTGCCCTTCTCCCCATAGGGTCTGAGCCTGCCGCCTACGTGCCCGTGCCCATGGCCCCCCCCACCCCAGCCTGGCAACCAGAGACCAAACCGGAGCCTGCCTGGCACGACCAGGATGAGACATCGAGTGTGAAGAGTGATGGGGCTGGTGGGGCGCGGGCTTCCTTCCGTGGCCGTGGACGGGGGCGTGGTCGCGGCCGGGGACGCGGCCGGGGTGGCACTCGAAGTACGTGAGGCCCCTTTGGGCTCCGGGATGTCCGAGGGAGCGTGGCGGGGGTGGCGGGCGGGGATCTCCTCTCCCTTATGGCACCTGTTTCCCCCATAGCCCATTTTGACTACCAGTTTGGCTACCGAAAGTTTGATGGTACAGAGGGGACTCGCACCCCCAAGTACATGAACAACATCACCTACTACTTTGACAACGTCAGCAGCACTGAGCTTTACAGTGTGGACCAGGAACTGCTCAAAGACTACATCAAGCGCCAGATGTGAGTGCACAGGAGCATTCTTCCTGGAGGGATGCGTAGGGGCCCGGGGGCCATCAGAGGTAGCTGCTGGCAGAGTAGGGATGGGCAGGTCCTTCTGGTGCTAAAGGCAGTGCCTGTGTCTGGCTGGAGCTGAAAAAGTTAACTTATGCTCATCCTTTAAAAGCTAATTTTTCATAAAGGTAATAGTTGTTGCAAAAGTAATACCATATTTGCCTAAAGAAAATTAAAAGTGACCACAACAAAAAGGAGAGGCAGTGTCCAGAGTCCAGCCCCTTGTGCACTTCTGTTGGTAATGGCGTCACTGTCAGAATGCTAGCAAACACTTGGGTTCACACAGTCAGCAAGGCTTGGGGTTAAGTGCTTTCCAGGCATCCTCTTATTTAGTCCTACAGCTGTCCTATTCTTACAAGCTGGGTCTTCTCTCCAGTTTGTAGGTGAGCAAACAGACCCAGAGCGTTACCCAGAGTTTCATGGCTAGTAAACAACAAGGCACAGATTTGAATCCATTTCTGTCTGATGGCAAAACCCTAGCTCTGAACCACTTTGATACGTTGTCCCTCAGTCCAGTGGGGAGCCATACAAGTAGATGATTTCAGTAAAGTACAGTAGCATTTTAGGAGCAGAAGAGAAAGTGGCCATTAACACTGGAAGTGGGTTTTAAAGGAGGATGAGGGGTTGGCCAGCATACAAAGAGGCCGAAGGGCAGGGGGAATGGTTAGGGAGCCATAAAAGGATGGCATCTCTTTTCAGCCCATAATATTGTACGTACGATAGCGTCAGGGTCGGTCAGAGGCTATGTGCAGTAGCCGGGGTGTTCAGAACAAAAAAGGAAGACTCATAAATGATGCAGCAATCATCTGTCTTCTCCCCTCTACCTAGTGAATACTACTTCAGCGTGGACAATTTAGAGCGAGACTTCTTCCTGCGACGGAAAATGGATGCTGACGGTTTCCTTCCCATCACCCTTATTGCTTCCTTCCACCGAGTGCAGGCCCTTACCACTGACATTTCACTCATCTTTGCGGTAGGTCTCCGTCCCTGGGGCTGGGGTGCAGGGGAAGGAAAGGTCCTTACTTAACCGAACTGGAGTTTGGGTCACGGCAGAAAACTCTGGAGGAGTCCCCATCTGATGAATTCTGCTCAAGTCTCAGGGCTTGGCCAACCTCTCTGCCTCCCTTCTTGCCTCTCTCTCCCTCTTATTATGGAAAATTGCAGACATTTCAGAAGTAGACAGAGTGGTATGAAGGAGCCCAGCCTCAGCGGTTACCACCTCGTGCCCCTTCTTACTCCATCTATCCCCCATCTGTTTCCTCTCTCAAATTACTTGGCAGAAAACCTCAGGTAACCTGACATTTCATCCATGTTTCAGTACTTATCTCGAAAAGATAAATACCTGCTAAAAACATAGTCACCATATCCATTATCACATGTACAAGTATCCAGATACCCAGCCAGTTGCAAATTCACCCCACTCGTCAAAACTGAGAATCAAGATCCAGATAAGACCCATGTGTTGTCTTACAAAGTACCCCCTTCCCCTCTCCTTTTCATTGCAATTTATTATTTAAATAAACTGGGTTGTGTATCTTGTTGAATTTTCACGGGACACAGTGGCGTCATTTAACATACTCTTCTGTATTCCAAATTTTTTGTAAATTAGTGGTTCAGAGGCCTCATCAGATTCAAGATTCAGGTTTGGGGGGTTTTCCTCACCTCTTTGTCGAGAATAAAGATAATGATCTATTCTCTCAGGTGGCACATAGCATTTCATTTGTTCTCTTGTGCTAGAAGCTGCTATCGATGACCACTGCCTGTTATTTCATTAGGGATTGTAAAATGGTGAGATTCTAATTCTGTCAATCTGTCTTCATTTGTTAGCTGGAATACTCTTTAAGGAGGAACTTTGCCTCATCAGCTATTCAGTTACCAAGAGGTATGGTTTGTACAGAAAGGGCGGATCAATGCTTGAGCTTTTTTAACCAGTTTTCAGAATTATGAGTTGATTCCTAATAACGTTCAAGGTTTGCAGCTTGGGATTGGTTTTTTGTTGTTGTTTTGTTTTGTTTTGTTTTTGCTTTAGTATCTTTTAGCACCATTACAACCTGTGTATTCAAACATACTGCAGTTTTTTCAACCCATTGCAGTTCATATGCCAAATCAAATTGTCCCATCTTTGGCTAGTGGAACCTTGGTTCATCTTGTGCATTCCTGCCTCAGATAGGGAATTGGCCATATTTTCAAGAAATTCTAAGTCCTCTTTTCTGGGAAATGGTATTTCTATACCACAGTCTGAGTTGATTGTTGCTGTTTTGATTGGTCATTGTTCTGATAGCTTTTTTTTTTAATGCGTCATGAGATAATACTGATATTTTCTTTCTTTTTTTTTTTTAAGTTTATTTTTTATTTATTTTGAAAGAGAAAGCTGGGGAGGGGCAGAGAGAGGCAGACAGAATCCCAAGCAGGCTCTGCACGCCCATTGCAGGGCCTGATACAGGGCTCGACCTCCCAACCATGAGATCATGACCTAAGCTGAAATCAAGAGTTGGACACTCAACTAACTGAGCTACCCAGGCTCCCCATGCTGGTATTTTCTATTAAAGGTCAGGACTACAGGTTCTTTATTCAACCCCAACAATCTTCTATTTGTAAGACTCCTTTCTCTTGTGCCCCAAATTCTAATAGCTGATAACATCAACATAATTGTTCTTTTGTTTTATTCAACAGTTTATATACCTTATGCTTGTAATAATACCTCTACTACTAAAAACAGGTTTTTTTCTACTTATACACTTAAATGACTGTATTTTCAAGTTACTTGACATAATCTCTGTGTGGTTATGTCTTTAACTTGATGTATATTAGTTTCGTTGGTTTCATTTTGCTCTCAAGTTTTAGGGACTGCTTTTTTCCCCTCTAATATCTTACTTGTTTTACATTTAGGTAAAACATTTACATGATTCAAAGTCAACATGGTATAGTCCTAGAAGTCTGATTTAAAATTCTCTCACTTCTACCTTTTTCCCTTTATTCCCCTGTAAGCAACTTGTTTTGAATCCTTCCATTAAGAAAAACACATATAAAAGCCTCTCTGTGTATTTGTACCCTATCCCTTTCTTAGTTAAATGGCAATGTATAGTGCCTGTATTTCTTGACCTGTTTTTTGTTTTCACTTACTGCATCTGGGAGCTGACTGCATAGTAGAACATACTAGAAAGAAGCTCTTCATTCCTATTTACAGTTGCATATGTATCTTTTCATATTTTTGCCAGCATATCTTTGGTATGTATTTCTAGAAGTGAGAAGGCTGCACTAAAGGGCAAATTGCCAGATTCCTTTGCTCCAGGGCTTGTGCCTTTGGACTCTGACCAGCAGTATAGGAGAGTGCCTCTCTTCCCAATCTGTCTGTGCCTGTATTTCTCTGGGGGCAGATTCCTGGATTCAGAATAGCAAGGTCAAAGGGCAGGTGGGTTTTTCATGTTGGTATCCTCCTATAAGTTGGAACAGCTCATTTGCCCGCCAGCTGTGGAAGGTGGTGCCAGTTTTCTTACACCCCTGCCAGCACCAGACTCCTACCTGAGCTCGTGGGGCCCAGTCATTCGTCTGCCAGCTTCCAAAATCTCATTCTGTCCAAGTCTTTTCTCTGCATTGTCTCCCTCCTTCTCTCCTGCAGGCCCTAAAGGACAGCAAGGTGGTGGAGATCGTTGATGAGAAAGTCCGCAGGAGGGAGGAGCCAGAGAAGTGGCCTCTTCCTGGTCCCCCAATAGTGGATTACTCCCAGACTGATTTCTCCCAGCTTCTCAACTGCCCTGAGTTTGTGCCCCGCCAGCACTACCAGAAGGAGACAGGTAGGTACTACAGACATGTAGGTGCCTTCCTGTTGTCCTTGTCCCCCAGCCAGCAGTCCTCCTTAGGGCTGGCATCAGGAGGAGGACTAGAAGGTTGAGGGCCTCACCTTTCCACCCTTCAGAGTCCGCACCTGGCTCTCCCCGAGCAGTCACCCCGGTGCCAACCAAAACAGAGGAGGTCAGCAACCTGAAGACACTGCCCAAGGGCCTGTCTGCCAGCCTGCCTGACCTGGATTCTGAGAACTGGATTGAAGTGAAGAAGAGGCCGAGACCATCCCCAGCACGACCCAAGGTGGGTGGGACATGGGCTGGAGCATTGAGAAGGGATATCACCTGGGCATGGTGCCCTTGAGGGGCTAGCTGGCAGGCTGGGTGGCTCAAGGTGGTGATGGGAGCTGAAGTCAGCAGTGACTACAGAAAGCTGGTGGGCCTGTTTCCCTTTCTAGTGAGAACCACCTCTCAGGATAGCCTTAGCTGAGTGGCATTTTTCATGGGAGGAAATCATACACCCTCTGACAGTAGTATCCCAGGTTTCTTGATGTTTGGCTCTTATTTTTGCCCCGTCTAAATTGCTGGGGCTGCTTTAGTGCCTGAATGTGTCCTCATTGTCCCCTGTATAAGCCCCTCAGGCCCTCTGAAGAGGGAAGGTAGAGGGAACAGACACACGGCCTGCATGTAGAGTTAGTCTAGACAAGAACACTAGTTTCCTGTCACTGATGGCTGTTGACCTTGGGTAGCTTGTTTAATATCTCAAGTGTTTAGTGTTCCCATCGTCAGATGAAAGAAAGGAGGGCATAGACTGCTCTAGAAATTATAAAGCAATATGCCAATAGTATGCACTGAGTCCACTGTTAGAGAAGTGTTTCCATTTCAGACTAAAATGAGTGCCCCCTTTTCAGAAGCAGATATGTGCTCTGTCTGTCCCATTCCCCACCTCTTCTTTGAAGAACTCTTTGGTCTGGGGCTTGTAAGGAGGCCTCATAGATGACCTTGGACTTCAGGGCTCTGAAATTCTGTGCCCCCTTTTCCACTGTGCCACTGTGACTGCCTCCCTTTTTTCCCTCTTGTTCATACCCCAACTTCCCTATCTCTTCTGGCTGTTGTCCTTTGACAGAGTGTCAGAGATCAGGCCAAAGTCCTGAAGACCTTAGGAGGTTCAGGCCTACAGACTGTGAAGGCTTTGGAAACACAGGCAGGCTTAGCCCTCATTCCAGAATTAGTGCTCCACTCGCACCTGACCTATCTTGAACCTTGGAGTGGGTTTGGAGTTTACATGGGAAACTTTTTGCAAAGCATGGAATTGACTCTTTGGATATAGGTTATGAGGTAGACAAATGCTTCTGCCCGAAAGTTTCAGATAAATTCAGCCTAGCAACACTCTGGAATATTTTCTTTTTGCTAAAAGCACCTTGTTTTCTCTTGCATCTGGAACATGCTGTTTTTTCTGCCTAGTACACTCTTGGTCCCTGCCTTCATCTGGCTTACTTACATTCATCCTTCAGTAATTACATCTCCCAGGAAGCCTTCCTTGACTGTCCCCACTCCCACCTGTAGCTGGTGAATAAGTGCCTCTCCCTATGTACTCCACAAATCCTATTTATAGTTGGTCTTCACTGATACCACATTGCACTTGGCTGGCTGGTTGTTTGACGTTTTCTCCCACTAAACTGTGAGCTCCTTGAGTTCAAGAATTGTGTCTTGTTCATTATTCTGCTTTTAGGTTCTTCATACAGGGCCTGGTACCAGTGGGTGCTTGCTCACTCATCAGATAGTTGAACATGTGCTGTTGCTAGGTCCCAGTCTAGGAACTGAGGATATGATGAAAAGCAAGGCAGCTACGGCCCTTGCCTTATGAAGCGTCCATTTTCTTGGGAGATCTTGGATAGATGGAATGGATGGATGAACCTGTTGAACTTCTGCTGTATGCTCACACCCATGCTAGGGAAATGAGAGCACAGGTGGCTGCAGGGAACCTGTCACCTCATTGTTTATGAACGACTGTGTTGTGAGCCGGGAGAGAAAAATCCTGGAGTCCCAGGGGACTGGCTCCAAGCCTGACAGCTGTGGCTTGGTGGCATGGCCAGTGCCTCTCTCTCGGCGGACAGCCACAGAGGCCGGTCTGAGGACCCCTTGGTGATTCCCTCTCCCCTTTGTCTGTCCCCATTTTAGAAGTCCGAGGAGCCCAGGTTCCTCCACCCAACCTCTCTGCCTCAGCAGCTGCCCTCTCAGCAGCTGATGTCCAAGGAGCAGGATGAACAAGAGGAACTAGATTTCCTGTTTGACGAGGAGATGGAGCAGATGGATGGAAGGAAGAACACCTTCACCGCCTGGTCTGATGAGGACTCGGACTATGAGATTGATGACCGGGATGTCAACAAGATCCTCATTGTCACCCAGACGCCACCTTACATGCGCCGGCACCCCGGGGGGGACCGCACAGGCAACCACACCTCTCGTGCCAAGATGAGTGCAGAGTTGGCCAAGGTCATTAACGATGGGCTCTTCTACTACGAGCAGGACCTGTGGACTGAGAAGTTCGAACCTGAGTATTCCCAGATCAAGGTGAAGCTCCAACACAGCAGTGGGGGTGGAGCCTGGGCTACCTGTAACGCTTGGGAAAGGGGAAGGGCCACAGAGCCTCGGTGTCCTCGTTTATGACGGGGGTGGTGATTGACACCCTGCTGCAGCTTTAGGTGAGAAGAGATGTGTAAACACTTTGTAAGCCATGCCAGAGGGGGAGGCGACCATGTGCCAGCTGAGCATCACGTTTAATGTCTTAACAGTTGGCCAGACGATAGGGAGGAAGAGACTAAAGATTAGATTGTCACTTCTATTCTTAAATATTAAGGCCTATATAAAAGTTTAAAAGTCTTTTAAAGAACTTGTTTTGAGTATGGAAGAGAGAGAAAAGATAGGTTTTTTAAAAAATCACTGTTGCCTGGAAACAGTCAAAACTTTCTGTAGGTTTTTACAGAGTAGCTGTATGTGGTGGTAGGTGGGCCTGAGGGGAGCCTGTGTAGTAGGGAGCAGGGCATTTGGTGGATATGAGGAGACAGTGGTGGGAAGGAGGTTGGGGTCTGCAGTGAGTTCCAGAGAGCCAAAGTCCTTGTCTCGGTCCTACTGTAAAGAGGGCTGGGCACGCACTAAGCCCTTCTGGGTGGGCATGGTCAGGCCCTGGTGCCGCTGAGAGCTTGGGGACCAGAATTCCACGTATGTGGACGTGGGAGCTGCCCTCTACAACTTCCTGCAGGTCTCGATTCCTAAACAGGCTGGGGCAGTCTTCTTACTAACATCTTCTCCCCACCCATCTTGTATCGTCTACAGCAAGAAGTCGAGAACTTCAAGAAAGTAAACATGATCAGCCGGGAGCAGTTTGACACACTAACCCCAGAGCCCCCTGTGGATCCCAACCAGGAGGTCCCTCCTGGGCCACCCCGCTTCCAGCAAGGTGAGAGGTTGACACCTGGAACCCTGACCTGGGTGGGAGGGCTGCAACCCTTCAATGGGGAGCCTTCCAGGGACAGACGGTCCCAGGCCTCCCCCTGCTTAGTGACCTGCTCTGCCTCTGCAGTTCCCACTGATGCCCTGGCCAACAAGTTGTTTGGTGCTCCTGAGCCCTCCACCATCGCCCGTTCTCTACCAACCACTGTCCCGGAGTCGCCAAACTACCGCAATGCCAGGACCCCTCGCACTCCCCGGACACCACAGCTCAAAGACTCAAGTCAGACATCACGGTTTTACCCAGTAGTGAAAGAAGGACGGACACTAGATGCCAAGGTGAGGCGCTCCTGTCCGACTGCTAAGAGTCTTGGGTTCACTTCACCTCATTCCGGTGCTTTGCTTTTTACCCTTGCTTAAGCCAGGAAACTGCCCAATCCCAGACCTGCTCTCTATTCTTAGGCTGCTGGGCCCATGCGGGATTGAGTGGCCACATCTGAGAAGGGGACCGGGTGTGGGAGTGGTGGCTCCCACACCCATGTAGCCAGGATAAGGCCTCAGGAGGATGGACCAGGAATGGGTCCTTAGGCTCCCAAGCCTCAATTTCCTCACGTGTGAAATAGGCATACCACTTCCTGGCTCATAGCTGTGGACATCGTGTGAGGGACTAGATATGAAAATGCTTTGTAAATTGCGAAATAACTCACACACATGAGGGGTCTTTGTCCTACAAATGCTTGGTGCTCCTAGAGTTCTGTGAGTGTGATTAGTAACAAATTCTGGACTGGCCTTTGCAGATGCCTAGGAAAAGGAAGACAAGACACAGCTCAAACCCGCCCCTGGAGAGTCACGTGGGCTGGGTGATGGATTCCCGTGAGCACAGGCCCCGGACTGCTTCCATCAGGTGCCAGGGCAGTGGGGAGGAGAGATGGGGCCCACTGCAGGGTGGGTGGGAAAGCCAGGCAGCTGATGGGACCAGGAAGAAAGAACCTCTTTGGTCGGTAAATTAAAGAAAGGGACCCTTCATCTAAATCCAAAAATCTGGGGGACTCTAGAGAACTTAATCCAGGGCCTGGAAAGATTTTCCTAAAGAAGTGGTGTTGCATCTACATGGGACGAGATTCTCTCAGAGAGAGGATAATGTGAACTGATTTCAAAACTGGTTATCTGCTGCCTGCCCTGGGATGGTGTGGTCATTAAATAAAAATACAGATTCCTGGGCCCTGCTCTCAGTCTACTGGCTGACTCAACTTCTTGGGGTAGGGTTTAGGTTGCTTCCCCATCCCCCAGCCCCCAGAAAATTGTCCCAGTGTTCTCTGTTCAAGAGCAAGGCTTGGAAGCCACTGACCTATGTATGCACTCTACTCCCTGCAAAGATGGCACAGACTGAGAATGGGCATGGTTTTAAAGAAAAATATAGACGATTAACCCTTAATAGCTTATCAAAGAAAGTTGAATGTGAACTCCGGATAAATAAATGCTTAAAAGCTCAAGTTTGGGCATTGTGCCAACCCGGGATGTTAAACAGCCCCATGACCCCAGACGAGTCTCCCAGTCTTTATAAGCCTCGGTGACTGGTTTGTAAAACCCACCAAAGGTCTGTGCAATGCGCATTCAGGCCCATGGAGTAAGTTGAGGACCTAGCACAAAATTGGGTCTCTTTGTTGCCCTATGAGAAGGTAGATCTTGGCTGATGGAAGGAGCAGAGGGGCCCCTCCTAAACTGATGGCCAGCCGCTCCAGGGAACCTGGTGACATTGTCTCTCTCCTGACCTCAGCTCCAGCCCCTCAGAAGGGACACCTGCAGTTGGCAGCTACGGCTGTACCCCTCAGTCATTGCCCAAGTTCCAGCATCCTTCCCACGAGCTGCTCAAGGAAAACGGCTTCACACAACACGTCTACCACAAGTACCGTAGGCGCTGCCTTAACGGTAAGAAGCACGGGCAGGGGGGCTGAGCCTCTGGGGCCACTTAGATCCAGAGTGTAAGGGCGGTGGCGCAGCTGATTGTTTTCTCTGACCTTAGAGCAAGAAGTGACACAACGTTACAGCAAGGGGGATAGGAGCTAGACTCAGGCTAGGTCGTTTTGGAATACAGGAGGCTAAAGGAATCTGCTACTCAGAACATCTCTGTCTCTTGATCTTCCTCTAGTGAAAATAAAAAATATCAAAAGTTGACCTGCTTCTGGCATGACTGCTAACTCAGCCCTTGTCCAATGTGGTCCACTGTTCATCGTAAAAGGGTGTGGTACGGGGTAACATGCATTCTCTGAAACAGTGCTTGCTTAACTATGGCCTGTGGACCAAATCCAGCGAGCTGCCTCTTTTTTACGTTTTTACGTGGTTGTGAAGGAGAAAGAGAAGAACTTCTGACAGAGACCGTATGTGGCCTGTAAACCCTAAAACATTTACTCTCTGGTCTTTTATAGAAAAAAAGTTTACTGACTCCTCTAGAAGACGGTTTAGGGGAAATAAGCTTTCTAGATACTCTCATGTGCTTCTCTTTATCATATAATGAGATTAAGATTTTTTTTTTAAATTTTTTAGAGAGTGAGTGAGTGGGGGAGAGGGGCAGAGGAGGGAGAGAGAGAATTTTGAGCAGACTCCACGCTCAGCACAGAAACGAGTGCAGGGCTTGATCTCACAACCCTGAGCTAAAACCAGGAGTTGAAGGCTCAACCGACTGAGCCACCTGGCTCCTGAGATGTCTTTTAACTGTAGATTTCTGTCAAGTTGGCTGTAAACATGCTCAAAAACGATCTTTTTCTTTTTTCCTAGATTTTTTTAAATTTTTTTTAGAGAAAACAGTGGGAGGGGCAGAGGGAGGGTAAAAGAGAATCCCAAGCAGCCTCTGTGCTATCAGCACAGAGCCCTATGGGGCTTCGATCCCACGAACCATGAGATTATGACCTGAGCCAAAATCAAGAGTCAGATGCTCAACTGACTGAGCCACCCAGGGACCCCACAGAAGCAATCTTAATGCTCCTTGTGTTAATTCACCTCCTCTCTTTTCATTTAGCAAAACATGGCTGCTGAATGCTTCTTTCATCTGCCTTACTGTCCTCTGTTCCTGTGAGACAGCTTTACTGAGACAGGATTCACATACTATACAGTTTATGCGTTTAAAGCATATGGTGCGGTGGCTTTTAGTATATTCAGGAGTTGCGTGTCCATCAAGAACGTTTTCATTACCATAGAAAGAAATCCTGTGCCCCTTACCAGTCACTTCCCATCCCTGCCCCCCACAGCTCCTCCCAGGCCTGCCCAACCACCAGTCTGTATGGTTTGCCTCTTGTGGGCTTTTCATATAGATATGCCATCCTTTGTGATGGGTTTCTTCCTTTAGCATGCTGTTGTCACATTTCATGTGTACCGTAGCATGGTGTCAGTGCTTAATTCCTTTTCATTGCCAGATAATATTCCATATATGGGTATGTCTTGTTCTGTTTATCTGTTCATCAGATGATGGACATTTGGATTGCCACTTTCTGTCTATCATGAATAGTGCTACTGTGAACATTCCTGCACAAGTTTTTATGTGGACATAGGTTTTCATCTAGCTTGGACAGAAGAGTGGAATTAATTGCAGGGTCATATGATAACTGCGTTTAAGCCTTTGGAGGAATGGAGAGACTGTTTTCAAAGTGGGGGCACCATGTTTTGTTCCTGACAAATGTAGGGGCTTCTGGTTGCTCCACATCCTCCCAGCACTTGATATTGTCTGTCCTTTTGATTACAGCCATCCTTGTAGGCATGAAGCGATAAGTGATACCTCCTAATGGTTTTGATTTGCATTTTCCTGGCAGCCATTAATGTTGAACATTTTTTTCATGTGCTTATTTGGCCATTTGTATATCTTTGGAGAAATGTCTCTTCAGATCCTTTGTCTATTTTTTAACTATATTGTTTGCCTTTATTATCAAGTTAAAAGAGTAGTTTATAGGTTCTAGGTACAAGTCCCTTACCAGATTCATGATTTGCAAATACTTTTTCCCCACCCTGTGGTTTATTTTTTCATGTTGTTGATAGTGTTCTTTGAAGCACATAGGTTTTTAGTCTTTTTTTTTAATTTTTAAATTTTTTAAAATTTAATTATTATTTATTGAGAGAGCGTGCATGCCCGAGAGTTGGGGAGGGGGAGAGGGAGGGGAGAGAGATTCTTAAGCAGGCTCCGCGATCATTGCAGAGCCAGAAACGAGGCTCAATCTCATCATGACTATGAGATCATGACCTGAGACAAAGTCCAAGAGTCAGACGCTTAACCAACTGAGCCACCCAGGGCACCCCAGATTTTTAGTTTTTAATTTTTTTAATGTTTTATTTATTTTTGAGAGAGAGAAAGAGCCAGAGTGTGAGTGGAGGAGGGGAAGAGAGAGAGGGGGATACAGAATCTGAAGCAGGCTCCAGGCTCTAAGCTGTCAACAGCCTGACACAGGGCTTGAACCCACAAACCTTGAGATCACTACCTGAGCCGAAGTTGCACACTTAACCAACTGAGCCACCCAGGCGCCCCTTTAGTTTTTTTAATGATACTAAATTTATCTATTCTTTTGTTGCTTGTGCTTTGGTGTTGTGTATTTTAAATGTTACCATTTTCTAATTGTTGGTATTGTAGGAGTCCTAAAATAATTATTGGTAAATGAATAATGAATATAATTTGTTGGATTGTCAAATTATTTGTTCATGCCTTTCCTTGTTCTGACTACACTTGAGAGCAGTAGCATTTGAGATGAAGAGCTAGACCAGGCTGGCCTGGTTTAGAAGCTGATGCCACCTGCTTCTGGTGAGGCTCAGGCCCACTGCCAGCAGCGGGGCCTGACACAGAATAGTGTTTAATGACTGTCTCCTGAAAGACCGAAAGGATAAGGGATGAGCAAGGGAATTGGGGGGTATAGGAGAAAGGACCAAAGTCTTTGACCCCAGGAGCATTTGTCCCCTGAAGCATGGGCAGCCTGGCCCTGACAGGTCTTTCCTCCTTTGTCCCCAATCAGAGCGGAAACGCTTGGGCATTGGCCAGTCTCAGGAGATGAACACTCTCTTCCGCTTCTGGTCCTTCTTCCTCCGAGATCACTTCAACAAAAAGATGTATGAGGAGTTTAAGCAGCTTGCTCTGGAGGATGCCAAAGAAGGCTACAGGTGAGCAGGACATGAGGGGCAGAGGGGCAGGCTGGTGTTTGTGGGAGGTGAGACGTCCCTGGTGGGTCTGCCTACAGAGCTGTAACCAGAAACCTGTTTTGCATACAAATTTGCTTTATAAAAAGATGATTATTTTTGAAGGAGTAGTATGTTTACATGGTTCAAAACTCAAAGAGGGCAGAGGTTATATAGTGAGAAGTCTTCTTATCCCTGTCCCCCTGCTGCCTAGTTCCTTTCTCCACAGATAGCCAGCATGGTCAGAAGCCCGAGGGGCTTTCCTAAAAATATTCGCTTGTGTGAGCAAGGACATGCCGATAGTCTCCCACCACCCTACTGTTGTTTACACAAACGATAGCCTCTATTAGATAGTATTTTGCACCTTACTTTTTAATGTATCTAGATCATCTATCTAGATCATCACATACAAAAAAATGCCATTTTATGTCTTATCATTTATAAGCATGAGCGTTTTTCTGTGTTGTTAAAATATTTAACTTTTAAAACTTTCTTACAGAAATTCTTACATACCTTTTGCTGAGAAAATTTAGAAAATATAGATAAAATCATTTGAAAATTCCAACTCCCAGAGATAACCAGTGTTAATATATTTAAGTATGTGCCCTTCCAGACTTTGTATGTGTGTGTAGATGTAAAATTTATATATTTGTTTATAAAATGGGCTCATTCTGACATAACACTTTGAAACCTGTCTTTTCCACTTGATCTATATATATCATAAGCATCTCAGTATCCATCAGTGTGTATTTACATTATAAATTATGTTAATGTTTTATTTATTTTTGAGAGAGAGAGACAGAATGTGAGCAGGGGAGGGTAGAGAGAGGGGGAAAACACAGAATCTGAAGCAGGCTCCAGGCTCTGAGCTGTCAGCACAGAGCCCAATGCAGGGCTCGAACCCACGAACCATAAGATCCATGACCTGAGCCAAAGTCGGACACTCAACCAACTGAGCCCCCCAGGCACCCCATACATTATAATTTTTAATAGCTTATATTCTGTTGTACAGATTTACCATTATTTTTCTTAACTGTCTCTCTAAGACATTTAAATTTTGTTTTAATAATTATTATGAATAGTTTTGTACATAGGTAAAATATAAACAATGTAATTTTGGTCACTTCCCTGACATGTTCCTAAAAATAAAATTTCCGAAGTCAGATAAACAAACTTACTAATTGACATGGTCACGTGACTTTGCTGAGCGCTCATCCCAGGGATTGGCAAACTGGTTGTGTAATGGGACAGATAAGAAATGTGAAGGCTTTGCAGGCATAGGGTCTCTGTCATGATACTCAGCTCTGCTCTTACAGCACAGAGCAGCCAAACAAAAATTGAATGTGGGCAGGGGGCTGCTGTTCATTGGCTGAAGTTTGCTGACCCCTGCAAACAAACCATAAACTGCTGGGCCCACTTAAACTAACATTAAACGTTAGCCTTCTTAAAGATTATTTACCATTTTCTCAGTAATCCGTGTACTTGAACTATTTCCTCATTCATTTATTATGCAGGCACAATCCCGTTTTACAAATAAACTGTCCTGATTTCACTGACTTGTGTTCTCCTACAGATATGGTTTGGAGTGCCTTTTTCGATACTACAGTTATGGCCTGGAAAAGAAGTTCCGGCTAGACATCTTCAAGGATTTTCAGGAGGAGACGGTGAAGGACTATGAAGCTGGTGAGAGCCAGAGTTGGACTCTGCAAGCCCCAGTCACCTAGGCCTTCTTTCCCTCCTCCCTCCCCAGGTCCACCTGGGTCTGGCTGTGTGTCAGTCACCTCATACCTCCCGCTCAACTCCTCACCAGCCCAGATGCTCTCTACCTCTCTCCACCTCTGCCTCCTCTTTCCTGCAGGCCAACTCTATGGGCTGGAGAAGTTCTGGGCCTTCTTGAAATATTCCAAAGCCAAAAATTTGGACATCGACCCCAAACTTCAAGAATACCTCGGCAAATTCCGACGTCTCGAAGACTTCCGAGTGGATGTGAGTGAGAGTCTCTTGTCTTTCTCACCCTCGTTGTCCTGGAAAGAAAACTGGACCAGAGATCAGGATACTTGGGTTCTGGTGGCAGCTGTGCCACTAGCCCAGAGACCCTTTTCCCCCATTGGGGCCTTAGTTTCTTCGCCTGTAAAATAGAGGGTGAGAAGTGGACACTGACAGCTAATTGAAGGGGATTATGTGGTTGCTCCTCCCTCCTTCCCTGGTCCTGTAGCTAAACCTTCATATGCTCTCTCCCTTTTATCTTAGTTATCAGCCCTGGTTAGCCTGGGGTGACTGGGTTGATTGACTGAGATGAGTACCCTAGTAAATGTACTTGCTTTCTCTGGAAGAGGCCACTTCCAACCCCAAAAGTTAATTTATAATGTTTAACACCCCACACCAACACAACCCGTCTTCCTGGAGCGGGTGACTCAATGGTGACATCCAGTGGTGGGTCAGGGTTATTGCTTCTGGGTATAGCCAGGGAAGTGGTAGTTTTGAGTCATGGATGTCTGTGCTGTGTTTCAGAGACTCCAGAAATGAGTGGGACTCGTTCTTTCAAAGAGTTTATAATGTAGTAGAGATGTGCTAGTCATCTTATTCCCTTGAAACCTTTTAACCAAAAGACAAGTATAAGTAATAGCAGTAATAGTCATCATATCTATTTAAAAATTGCCATTAATTAATTGATTACTGTGTACTAGGCACTTGATACTGATCTCATTTAATCTTTATAATGCGGTGAGGGAGGCAGGGTTTATTGTTACAATTGCTGTACCAGTGGATAAATGGAAGCCCGTAGCCACCCAGTAAGATACTGGCAGTGCCATTCAGGCCTCCCAGTATAAAAATGAATCTGTTGTTTTCTGTCCTTAAGCACTTCCTCCGCTGAGGGGTCGGGGGGGCATGTGTGCAGAGAAGCCTTGTAGTAGGAAGACCTGTGGAGGTGGGACTAGAAGGGCTCAGCTTTGACCCTCAGAAAGGGAAGGAGATGTCCTTGAGGTCACCGGACCTTTGGCAGCGGTAAGGCCAGACTGGATCACGGTCTGACTCTTAGATCAGTGTCCTCTGCAAAAATTTGTGTGGGTGAAGGCCTGGGCTTCAGAGGTAGATACATGGGCCTAGTCCCATTTTGTCTCCACCAGTTGTGTAAGTTACGCAGCCCTGAGCAAATTATTTTTCTGTGCTTCGCTTTTCTCATCTGTAAAATGGGGTGATTATGTTTTCATCAAAGGGTGGTGTAGACTCCGTGAGCAAATGTGTATAAAGTAGCAGGGGGCTTTGGCATCTTGGCAGGGAGATGTGCCTCATAAACTGGTAATTCGGTTTTAAGGTTGTAACTGTTGTCTACATTTGGAGGCAGGAAGTTTCTAGAGAGCCAGCCATGGCAAGGAAGGGGGTGTGGTAGTGCTCCCTGATCACCTGTGACTTCCTCCTCTGTTACAGCCCCCCATGGGTGAGGAGGGCAACCACAAGCGACACCCCGTGGCGGCAGGAGGTGGCGGCAGTGAGGGCAGGAAACGGTGCCCTTCCCAGTCTTCCAGCAGGCCCTCCACCATGATCAGCCAACCCCCCACACCACCCACTGGCCAGCCCGTCCGGGAAGATGCCAAATGGACAAGCCAGCACTCGGACACACAGACTTTGGGAAAGTGAAAAGCCCCTTCGCCCTGGGGTTTTGGAGGGGGGGTGTGGGGGGTTGGGTGAGAGTCCACGGGGGTGCCCAGTCCCAGGAGAGGGGACAGAGAAGGGACAGGCCTGGAGTCATTAGGATGGGCCTTTGTGCTGAGTGGCAACACATACACCATTTGGGCTATCAGAGGTACCCCTGGGCAGGAGCCTCCACACACCCCCTTCCCCTCCCCCTCCTCTCTCCATGACTCTTCTTCACATCCTAGCTTCTTCTAAGGGGGGAGGGAAAGGGGGAGATTTATATATATATATATATATATTTATATTTATATATATATATATACATCAAGTTTTAAATTATTGATAGTTTGTCTGGATTACCAAAATCACTCTGCAGCCCTGCCCCCAGCTGGTAGGCCATAGCCGTGGTTCCCACCCACAGCCTCCTCCTGCTCCCCCTCAAGCCAACTATGCAGCCCATAAGAAGGCCCTGTGGGCCCCATCGCCCAGCACTGTCCCATGGAAGGCTCTGGCAGCGTCCCTGGGCCCCACGAGCACCGGCCCCCTGACCATCTGGGGCTCACCATCACCACGTTCTCCCCCTGCTGTCCCCACCATGCCCTTCTGCCATCTTCTGGGAGAAGGAAACCAAAGGATCTAGAAGTGGGGGTGGGGGAAGGTTTCAGCCTCTCTCCACTCCCCTCTCCCCATGCCCCTTACTCCCCAGCCCAGAGAGACGCTGCTCATACCAGAAAAGACTATTGAAAGATGATTTATTTTATTTTTCTCTGACCTTTCCATCCTTGGAAAAATGGAAAAAAAAAAACAAAAAACAACAAAAAAGACAACAAAAAAAAGACAAAATCGACCATAAAAGACCAAAAAAATAAATCAGAAAACCCCCACCTAATCCACAGAAAGTGATGTCTTTCCCCTACCCTTGGATTTTGTTTTGTTTTGTTTTGTTCTTGGAAATAATATTTTTTTAAAAGTTGCCTTATTGTGGAGCGGGAATCTGAAATACCCAAATGCCTGTTTTCCTCGGTGGAGTCAACCTGAAGAGCTCACACCTTCTCTGGATGTGCCTGGGCTGGATTGGCTAGAATCTTTCTCTGGACTGAGTTGCATGTACAGTGCCTCCTGCCTGTAGGCAAGAGAGTTGGGGGCGGCTCAGATCAGAGCCGTGCCCGAAATACCCCTGCTGTTGCATCGTTCGAAGCTGATGTCCTGTGTCTGTACACTGCTGCCACTGTCGTGTCCTCGCTCTGCTTGCTGTTGCTTCACGACAGGCCCCGCCCTGCCGTGACACCCTTCATCTACCCTTGGATCCCCAAGGCCAAGTGTGCTTCAAACTGTTGAAGAAGAGCATTGGCCTGGATCTGGGACACACTTGGCCTCAGCCTGACCATCTCTCCAACCTCAAAGGGGAAAGGTGAACACCGGGCAGCTGAGGCTTGGACCTATGTTGCCCTGAAAGATCTGAGGTCTCAAGGAGGCTCTGTCTCATCAAAGGTGAAGGATGCCATTCCCCCTCGGGTCTGCTGGGGTCTCCCCATCTTGCATCCCCCTTCTGCAAGCCATCTCCACCCATCCTCCAATTGACCCTGCCTGGGAATGAGGGATCAGGAGGATTTGGGGGCTGGGGGGAATCCTGCCAGTTGGAGAAGCCCCGCGGCAGGAAGGTATATGTGGACATAGAGTATACCTGACTTCTCTTCTCCAGCCGCTGACTGCTTGGGTTGGGCTGTGAGTGATAATGGACTGGCTGGAGTCTCCGGGCATCTGGATCTAGGGAGGGTGACGAAGGACTGACCCACACAGACTGGACTGTGTGTCAGGTGCGGGTGTGATGACATAGTCACCCCCGGTGTGGACCAGGCAGCACAGAGAAGTTGATGGGAGTGTTGCTCTATTGCTGACACTTCCTTGGCCCTCTTTTTAACTGTTTCCTCTGCTGGGCCCAAAGATTGGGAGTCGGAGACAGTATCCCAGGCTGGCAAGGGCTTGCCGTCTGTTATAGGCACCTCATTGCTTTCAGCCTGTGCCCTCCCCCACCTCTGCCCTCCCAGTGGTCATTGTGTGAGGAGCCCACCTCAGTTCCTGTTACCCAGTTGTCTCGAAAGCCAAGGATGAGTGTGTCTGGTCACTGCTCTAAAAGTGGGATCTGAGGCCTTTCCCTGCCCGGTCTGGTGCCTGCCCCCCGCTGTACCAGACACTAGACTCCTGCACCCCCTCCCCCTCCCCTTTGTTCCCCTTCTTTCCTTCGGGTCGCTCAGCCCGGTACTGTATCCAGCACCATAGAACCTCAGTGTTTGTCCTCTGCTGGGTTTGGGGGCACAAGGAAGCCTTGGGGGTGTGGGGAAAGGCTGTTCTTATCTTGAGTTTACTCCCAGGCCAGGGGGCTGCCATCCCCTCCCTGATCCTCCCACAGACACCCCAGAGAGAGGAAGCCCTTTTGGGGTGGGGAGGTGAGGACTTCATCTCAATGTAGGCTGAGGATGGGGGGGAGAGGCCTTTTTTTTTCTTTCTTTCTTTTTTTGTAACATGTTAGGAGTTAATGTTGCAAAGAGTAGTTTACATCTTCACTTTCTGAAGACACTTGAATTTAGGACCGACGTATCTGTGACAGGCATGCCAGGAGTGGCCAGAGCCATCAGGGTTGGCCGCTCCACACCCACCACGCTCCTGTGGGGGCCCAAGACCTGAGACACAAAGCAGCAGCCTGCCCAAACCCTTCCGCTCATCCTGTACCCTTCCGCGATCGGTCCACACCGGGACGACCTTTGGGCATCAAACATCGCAAGGTCTGTGTGCCTCGGCCCTGCTAAGGGGCAGGGTTCTTTCGCCCTCTCCTGAACCTGAGAGCAGATGCACTACCAGTAGAGAGGGGCTGCCTGGCCCTGCTCCAGCCTGGACCCCCGGGGCTCAGGTCCAGGTGCTGAGCCCCCATGTCAAAGTTGTTAACGTTTTTGTTTCGTTCCATTGTAGCTCTTTTTTCCCCCTTTCCTGATGATTGATTTTACAAAAGAAAGTAAGCTGCTCAGAAGGCCCTGGAAGTGGGGAGGAGGGGCAAGGAAGACGACCAGCTAGGGCAGGTGGGGTGGGGTTTTTTTTTTTTTTTTTTTGCCAAAAAGCCTGGGTACAACGGTCTGGGTCATCTGGTGCCCTCCTGAGTGGGACCCCAAAGTGTATCCTGTCTGGAAGGGTCCCCGGATTTATTGGCCCCAGCCCCCACCCTCTCCTTCAGCCATGTTGATGGCAGAGGCAGAGAAGATCAGAACTTATAGCCCATTTCTCACTGGAGAGGAAAACTTGTCATCTGGCTTTGCGGAGAAGGTTCCACCTTATGCTCATAGTACATTATCTTTACCATGTGCTAGGATATCACATTTAAAAGGACAAAAAAAATGTAAAATACTTGAATGAGCTTGTATTATAACATTAATATTATTGAGAGTATCTGCTTTCCAGGCTGAAGTGATTCATTCATTATTCTAGTCCTGCTTTAGTCCTTTGTAATTTGTGGTAATTATGCTTTTCTTTTTAATACAAAAAAATGTATAAAAATAAAAACTTGAAAAGGCAAAGTACTGCCTGGTCTCCCATCTGGGGTACAGCTGTTGAGGGATGGATCCTGGTCAGGGTTCCCTCAGGTCCAGGGGAACCCTGCACTCAGGATGTGTGAGTGAAAGCTTTGCAGGGCAATGCCATTGGGCTTTTGGGGAATCTGCCCAGGGAACGGGCTCCGGGGCTACTAGTGAATACACCCAGGGGGTTTTGAGAGCTTCTGCCAGCCTGGAATTCACATCCACCTTGTGTCTTGAGACATGGCAGCAGTGCTACAGAATGGAGAGATGCCAGTCCAGCCAATTCCAGGGTTACTGCCCACTTATCCCGCTCTCAGGAGTTCCATCCTCTGGCTGTGGCCTGGTGTCTTGTAAGGAGACAGTCAGGAAGCTTGCTGTGATTCCCTGTGGAGGGTCAACACAGCGCCTCTCTGAACAGACATCCCTGCCAGAGTAGAGGAGTAACAGTTCAACACTGGTCTTACAGGAATCCAGGTCAGCCAGCGAGCCCGAAGGATTGAAGCTAGGAAAGGATGCAATGATGGACACCCCCTAGCCCACTCAGGACTAGCCCCTGGGCTGTTGGTGCCTTTTCCCTGACCCTTGAGGCCAGGCACTGGCAGCGGTAAACATTCTCACTGCCAGTCTGGCCTACATGTATAATTGTAAGCCTAGAAGTGAGGCATGGCCTCCCTTAACCATTAGTCTGACAACTGTCTCCCATGCCTGGTACTTGAGCATCCCATCAGAAATGTTTTTCCAGAGAATTCTGCCATTCTTGAGGTGGGCAGTTACTTTAGAACCTCCAGTGGCCTCTGTAGAGTTTAGGAGATGGCAGCCAGGGTTCTGCAGACTGACTTGGGGACAGGAAGACAGACCCACTTCACAGTCTGGTAGGAATGCTCATGAGATTGGCCATCGATTGTTTCATTGCACTGCAGTGGCTTCCAGATGCCATGTGGTCAGGAGTGTTGGAATGAGGTATGTAATGGAGAGAAAACACAGAAGTATCTACTAGAATTAAAAGGAGACCAGTTTATTTTCCATGTCTTTCACTTTCACATGATCTGCTGGGAATTTTGAGACCTCAGCCTTTTTTAAAAAAATTTTTTTTAATTTTTTTTTTTTAAGTTTATTTCAAGGGAGAGAGCAAGCAGGGCAGGGGTAGAGAGAGAGTGGGGAGAGAGAGAATCCCAAGCACACTCTACACTGTCAGCGCAGAACTCACAAACCATGAGATCATGACCTGAGCCGAAATCCAGAGTCAGATGCTTAACCAACTGAGCCACCAGACACTACAAGGCTTCTGCCTTTTCCTAAGCCTCACTTGTTTACCAACCTCAGGGCCATCCTCTTTGATGAATGAGAGGATAGGGCTGACAAGCCTCTTCTCCCTCAAAATCTAAAGATCTTGGGACACCTGAGTGGCTCAGTCAGTCAAGCGTTCGACTTTGGCTCAGGTCATGATCTCGTGGTTCATGGGTTTAAGCCCCGCATCAGGCTCTGGGCTGACAGCGTGGAGCCTGAAGCCTGCTTTGGATTCTGTGTCTCCCTCTCTCTCTGCCTCGCCTGCTCACTCTCTGTCTCTCTCTTAAAAATAAACATTAAAAAAATTTTTTTTAAACCTGAAGACCTTAGAGGGAAAAAGAAATGCGTCTGTTCTTCCTCTGTCTCCACACTCTTCACTCCCTACCCTTTGTTAAGTGTACAGAAGATGGACTATTTTCCACGTTTACTTGTGTAGGAACAGGTTGTGGGTGCAGGCTAGCAGCCATCCATTGGAGCACCAGAAGCTGTGCTTCAGGCTCAGGGCATGAGGTGTCCTGAAGAGCTGCCCTGGGGACAGAGCCAAGCCCAACTGGTGGGTGGGGTTTGGAAGGCCAAAGAGGAAACTAAGTGCCCAGTTGGTCTGTTAGGCTGATTTGGAGTTGGAGGGCCGATAGGAAGGAGTCTTAGTTCTGCTTGGAGAATTGGCCTTAACCCAATGCTAAGGTATTATAAAACAATGGATGGCTTTCTTGGTGGAAAAGAACTGAAAGTTCAGGAACAGACCCAAATTTGGTCACTGAATATGGTGGCCTTTCAAGCCAAAGAGTGGTCTTCAAATTGTTCTTGGGAGCCACAGGGCTCCTGGCAGGGTCTGGCTGCTACGGGAAGGCCAGGCTGGGGATTGCTGCAGCCCAAGCAGCTCTCTGGTTTTGTTTCAGATAAGTTTTCATTTGAAATAAATGGTGTTGAGACAACTGGTTAAGCATCTGGGGGGAGATGAGGGTTCCGCCCTTTGGTCAGCCATGTTTTTCTAGCCTTCTCAGCCTCTTTGGTCCTGCTTCAGAGAAGCTAATTAGGGGGCCTCAGTTGGGTGTCCCCAAAGGCCAGGGACTCTGACCCTTCCCTCCATGGATAAAAAGGCTCCCAGCTTAGCAGATCAACAGAGTTTAGCCTTCGGTTTCCACATATGGCTGAAGGTAGGTGTCAGGGTCTCGTCTGCACCTCTTTGGTATCTCCATTTTAATCCAGGGAGGGGCTCTCTGTGATTGGCATTTTTCTTTTCATATATGGATGATGTTTGCAGTGGAGCAGAGTTGAAATGGGGCCTTTGTTGGCTGACTCAGAGTGTGGGGGGTGGGGGGGCCATGGGGGTGTCCTGGTCCTGGCCAGAGTAGGGTATAAGAAAAGCTTTTTGGCACAGGAAGGGGCAAAGCAACACCTTCTTGTTCCCTCACCCCTGGCACCAGAAGGAGCTCTCCCTGGAGTTGGCAGGAGCTTCCCATCTTACTGCCATCTCTGCATTCTTTGTGTCTTGCCTAGGCCATAAAAAGGTCATCTGGGGTCACCTCTCCCTTTCCACAGCAAAGGACCAGGAGGACTTGCCAGGAGCCCTGTTAAGGTGGTTTCTTCCTTTTCACTGGTTGCCATTCTGGGGAGCTGTTTCTCCCCCTTAAGCCAACTCCTGGTCTTTTTGAGGGACAACAGAGGCAGTTGGGGGAGTCCTGGCCCCATCCTTCACCCTACCTTAACGGGAAGCTGAGGTTCCTCTTGCCCCAGTCCCGCTGTCATGCATTAGAAAATGAATGGCTGGGACACCTGGGTGGCTCAGTCAGTTGAGCATCCAAACTTCAGCTCCGGTCACGATCTCATGGTTCATGAGTTCAAGCCCCACACTGAGCTCACTGCTGTCAGCACAGGGCCCGCTTCAGATCCTCTGTCCCCCTCTATGCCCCTCCCCTGCTCGTGCTCTGTCAAAAATAAACCTTTAGAAAAAAATGAAGGAAGGAAAGAAAGAAAAGGATGGAAAAAAATGAAAAAGAAAAAGGGAGGGAAGGAGGGAATAAAAGGAAAGGAAAGAAAGAGAAGGAAAGAAGAAAGAAAAGAAAGAAAAAAAGAAAAAGAAAGAAAAAGAAAAAACTGCATGGCTGAAGAAGCAAGTTAGGTACAATCAGAACGCCTTGGGCCACCTTAGCAGTCCACTGAAGGGGACAGCTAGGATGGCACTCGGGCCCTCTCTCAATCCATCTTCAGGGGATCCGGGATGCTCTCAGACAGTGGAGTGAAGCCCAGCAGGATGCTGTGTCTCTCGTAGGCCTTGGTCTGCTTAAACATGGTGTCAGTCCCATGGAGGTGGTCCAGCACCCCCAGCACCCCATAGCATTCGTTGAACCTGGAAGAGAGGAAGGTGCTAGAGGTCAGTGCGCTGATCTCCTTTTCATCTGTGCCAGCCTCACACATTTCTGAGCCCTCCTACCCCACACCCGTTCCCAACCATGCTGACCACCTGCATCAGACTATTCCAGAGAGTTGTTGCGCACATTCCTGGGGCCACTCCGGACTGAAAATCTATGATCTGCCTTTGAAAAGCTCTCTATGTGAGTCCAATGCACGTAAGTCAACCTGTGGCAGAGCTTGGCTTGTTCAGGTAGGCTCAGGGACCACTTCATCAGAATCCCCTGGAACACTTACCAAAACGCAGATTTGCAAGTCCTCCCCCCTTGACACACACACACACACACACACACACAAAACGCAGATTTGCAAGTCCTCCCCCCTTGACACACACACACACACACACACACAGATTCAGCATATTTGGAGTGGAACCCAAGAACCTGCATTTTATCAAAGGATCTCAGGTGATTATAGTGCTGAGGTTTGTTGACCACTCTTGAAAAAGCCTGGAGGCTTTCAGAAAGCACACAACTCTCGTTGAACTGCATACATGATTCATATGCATATATGCATTGTTCTGACAGTGTCTGTAGCTTATGTTTGATATTCAAAGGGTCCAGGACCTAACTAGAGCTTAAAAACCCATAGCTGCTGGAAGACCTGGTGTCAGAAGGAAAAGAGCAAGGTGGTCTGGGTCAAGCATGGTCATTATTTTCCCAACCTCCAGGCCTCTTCCTTCACTAGCACCAGCAGCTTTTCCCCCCTAAAAATGGAACCCAGTGCGGGGTATGAACCCACAACACTGAGATCAAGACTTGAGCTGAGACACTTAACCGACTGAGCCACCCAGCTGCCCTTAGCACTGGCACATTTAAACTGAGACATCAGGGTCGTGTCTGCTACTCGAAGCTCCAGGAGTGAAGGTAAAGGTTATTGCCCAGGGACCCACAGTGACGAAGAGGCCTTACTTGACATGGTGGTAGTCATGGAACTCAGGTGAAGGCAGGAAAGGTAGGTGGTAGCCACAGTGGGAAATGGTGGCAAAGATGAGGGCCATGGAAAACCACACGGAGATGGAGGATAAGTGGGAGCCCATTAGAAGGGGACCCAACAGCACCGGCAGCATATTGGAGGCCTGCAAAGGGAGGGCTGTTTGAAGGAAGAGAGATGGAGGGGACCGGTTGGGTGTCTACTTTGCCCCAGGGTGGTACCGGGAAGACTTCCTTGACTCAGATCTGGAGAAGCTGAAAGAGTTGCAGAATCTTAATTTGCTGGAGTCATTCAGCTTTATAACTTTGGGACAAGTTATTAACTGTTTGAGATAAGTTATGTTGGGCATCTCACGTAACCTACCATAGACTAGACCAACAATAAATGGTAGCTGCTGCTGAATGGGAAGAAGAGAGAAAGGACCAATGTGGTCTAATTCTCTGCAGGAGACCTTAGGGAAGGTGGTTGGGGCCCTCTGCTCTTTGCCTCAGGGGAGAGCGGAGCTCAACTGACCACATGCTCAATAGGGTGGACGTAGAACGAGATCAGGCCAATGGGAGCTGTCCACTCATGGTGTTTCTTGTGGAATTTCTTGTACAATGTTGGGTGGTGAAAGAACCTGGGAAAATAGTTAATAGTCAATAATCTGCCAATCTCCCTTTTCCTTTTCCCACCAGGCCATGAGAAACTAAAGGTAGGAACTAGGAGTTCAACCTATCAAGCAAAGTTGCAAACACATTGGACTGGCACTCAGACCTGCCTTCGAGCTCTAACCCCACTTCTTACGCTGCATCATTTGGGGGTGGATTACTTTGCCTCTCTCTACCTCAGCCATGCATCAGCCATGGGGATGGAAACGAAAGTGCCCTCTTGCACACATGAATGCAGAAGGCTCTCTTCTGGACATTTCTCAGTTGTTGCAAGTTGTCAGTTGTGGCACAAATAGTCGTCTCCATATTAACTAATAAGAGGTTTTTGAGACCAGGCGGTGTTGGTCCTACATCTACAATTCTGAGGCCTCCATTTCCTCCCTTAAAAGTGAGCCCTAAGAGAGGGAGGAGCCAGCTGTGCTCGGGCAGGGCCCCGCTCACCGGTGTGAGTAGTAGAACAGGACTTCTTCGATCAGAATGAAGATAGCCAGCTCCAGAAGGAACCAGTGGAAGGTGGGTAGCTCTCGGCGGTAGGGGTCTCCCCACGCCTTGATGATGGGATAGATGAAGATCACCATGGGGACAGAGATTATGAACTGGTTGAAGAGAATTGTGCGGATAGACTGGCGTAGTTTCACAGAATCCACCTGTGTGAGGGGAGGAAGGAGGGAGATGGACAAGAGTGTGAGAAGGTCTTTCCCTTCTAGAAACTAGGCTCCACTGTGACCCGCCCACAGGAGGCCCTCACTCAGGGTGGTGCTAGGCGTGATGTTTGGCCATAGCTGGCAGTCCCTGACTGCTGCCCAAGACCTGAGATGGAACTGCCTGGCAATACCCCTGCCTTTGGAAACTCCCTTCCTGGTAACCATCTCCTGGGCCTAAGCCTGCCTTCTCCTTCCTGCCAGCTGTCACTGCTGTTCTCTGCATTTCTCTAGCCAGGCTCACCTATTCCTGACTGGCACCTTAGCGCGCCTCTAGGGTTTTTGGAGAAGGCTGTCAACTCTCAGGTTGATATCCTTATTCAGCCTTTGAGCCCCTCCCCATCCAGGGAGGCTTGATCAGATGCAGAGATCAAGGTCATCTGCCTCATGTGGCCCAGCCTCCCTGGACTAGGCCCAGAGTGAAGAAGAAGGTGAGCCAGAAAGCTGCCTATCAGATCTCTTGACTAACTCCCAGTGACTTGGTCTTCCTTGTTTTCATGTTGGGGTTGTCAGGATGGGGTCTGCCTGAGCATTCTTTCCACGTCTTCTTTGGAGAGCTGGCCCCAAATCTCATACCCCATTGAGCCTCAATACTATAGTCAGCATTTGTCCAAGAACCAGTAACCCCCTGACCCTTCCCTTCTTCAGAGCACTGGGGCTCCCAGGAATAGCCCCATGACCACGGGTCACTTCCGAGGTCCTGAGGAGCTAGTGTCAGATTGGTCAGAAGGGAAAACTCCCTCCCTCCCTCCATTTCCGTTTGTGAGTTGGAGGGGTTCCAGCTGCAAGGTAAAGCTGGGTTCAGAGTGGTCCTCAGTCTTCAGGCCTTCCTCTTCCTCTAGGAAGGTTTTTCAGGAACTGCATATATTGACCTACTTGAATTCACTCTCTATGCTTTCAGTTCCATCCCAGGGTTTGAGAGCACTGGTAGATGAAGCCGTATACCTCTTCTGGAAACCTCGACCAAGAGGAGTGTGTCACATGTTTACTCCTTCGTTTATTCAACTGATATTTCTTGAGCACCCTCTATGTTGCAGGCAGTAAGGAAGCAATAGGCAAAAATTGCTTTCCTCATTGAGTTTATATTCCTTGCACCAATAATTTTAAATAAAATGGTCAGAGTACACATTGTTGAGATGGTGAGGTTTGAAGAAAGAGATGAGGGAGGTGAGGGAAACAGAATCCTGGGGAAGAGAGTCTTCAGGCCAAGGGAACAGCTGGTGAAAAGGCTCTCAGGGACATTGCAGGTATACTTGACTGGAGAGGAGCGAGCAAGTAAGGTGGCGAGAGGTAGGAGGTGAGGCCAAAATGGTGGGGAGGAGCCAGAGCAGATAGGGCCTTGTAGATCATTGGGAAGACTTTGGTTTTTACTCCAAGGGAAATGGGGGTGGGGGAGGGGTCACTATGAGAAGAGAAGTGACAAACTCTCACAAGAATCCTCTGGCTGCTGCATTGGGAACACACTGTAGAGGAGCAAGAACAGACACAGGGAGACCAGTGAAAATTGCAGTAATATTGACAGAAGAGAGTGATGGCTCAGACTGGGGTGGTAGCAGTGGAAGTAATGAGAAGTGGTTAGATTTAGGATCTATTTTGGAAATAGAGCCAACATAGTTCCTGACAGATTGGATGTGGAGTACGAGGGAAAGAGAGTAGCTGAGGAGCAAATAGAAGGGTGGCATTGCCATGAACTCCGACTGGGGAGGATGTGGGTAGCAGTCTTTGAGCGGTTGATCAGGAATTCTCTTGGGGACATGTTGGGCTGGAGATGTCCATTAGACGTCCAGGTAGAGATTTCAAAGAGGCATTTGGCAATTTGAGCCTGGAATTCAGAAGAGAGTTCTGGGCTAGAGGCAAATTTGTGAGCTGTCAGCATATCGCTTGTATTTAAAGTCATGACACTGGAAGAGGTAAGTGAGGATATGAAGACAGAGATGGGGAGCAAGGCCCAAGCCCTGGGACACTCAGCAGTAGGAGGCTGGGGGGAAGAGGAAGCAGAAGTGAGACTGAGAGTGGGCATTAAGACAGGAGGAGAGCCGGAAAAGCCAGGTATGAGAAGATATAACAAGGATATAACAGTCCAGCTAGATCTGATGAGATAAGCCCACCTTGCCTGAGAGCTATTTAGGTGGAGCAGTGCCTATAGGTGGGGGTTGGGGTGGGGAAAGGCCCCACCAGAGGAGGTTCATAGAAGACGTGAGATGATAGAGGTTTGTGGCTATTTAGGAGATGCAGGCTGAAGGATTTAGGGTGAAGTTTTGTAATGTCTGGAGCTAACTTTCAGATGGTTAAGCTAAAAAGTATAGACGCATATACAGTCACATACTTTTACATATAGATAAAGCAAATACTATAAAATGTTTAAAATTGGTGGATCTAGGTGGTACGTAAATGAGTGATCATTGTACTATGTTTTCAATTTCTGTATCTATGCTTCCAGTTTTTCATGATTACAAAATGTTGCCGGGGCGGGGGGAGGGGGAGGAAGAGTGGATAGAGAGGAACTGGAAACTATACAGACAACTCTTTCAAAGAGCCTGGTTGCCAAGGGGAGCAGAGATAGGAGTGGTAGTGAGTCTGGAAGATGGAGGCAAGGGGGCTTGGTTTGGTTTGGTTTGATTTTAAGATGGGAAAAATTACAGCACGTTTGTAATAATCCAGAGGGGAATAGCCTAGGAGAGGGAGGGGAAAAAAGAAGAAAGAGAAAGGAGACATTTCCTGAGGTGAACAAGAGGTAATAGGGTTTAGCATGGGGAGAGTAGAGGGATGGGTTAGCAATGGGAGCAAAGAGAGTGCACCTGTTGTACCAGGTGGGAAGGCGGAGCTGGAGCGTGGAAGCCTGTGGGATCTCTCTTCTGCTTGCCCCAGTGTACTTAGTGACGTAGGAAGTTGGGGGATGGGAGGAGGGAGGAGGAGCTGCGAACTGGCTATCCAGGAGTGTGGGAGAGCAAGCAGACGGC
>CM053572.1:100350355-100445313 GCA_028646485.1 Cryptoprocta ferox | reverse complement strand
TAGACGGTTCCAGTGAATGTCGTCATGGTAGGTGATACTCTTCATAGCTGATGTGGCCTAGCGGTTAAGAGTACGGGCTGGGGTCTGAGAGCTTGAGTGTGAATCGTCTACCCATGTCCCACCTCAGACCCTGTTTGCTCATCTGACCCATGAAGGCTATTACAGTACTTAGGCCTGGAAGACCTAAGCCTTTAGTCAATGGTGCCTGGCAAGGAGACCACCACAGTCTGACAGATGAAGGGCTCTCAACAGACAAGCACTGGCTTTGACAGGCTCCGGTCCATGCCTGCCAAGCTGGACCCCGGGGAGACGCCTGGCTGCCTGGCAGCTGTTGTGTCCAGTGAGGGGGGGCTGTAAGCCCGGCCAGCAGCCCTGGTTCAGGAAGGGGCTATTCCAAAAGTCTGGGTCCAGGGCACTCGTTTTCTGTTTTCTGGAGTGCTGGGCTGGGGCAGAATGCCCTGAATGCTGAGATGAGCCACCCAAGGCACCTGTGCAGATAATTAAAAGGTAATTGTCTTCTCTGGGAAAGGAGCCAGAGTATGTTTTGGGTGGAAACTGGAGAAAGAACCTGGGTTTAAGAATCAACTTCCCGGGGCGCCTGGGTGGCTCAGTCGGTTGAGTGTCCGCTTTCGGCTCAGGTCATGATCTCACGGTTCGTGGGTTCGAGCCCCATGTCGGGCTCTGTGCTGACAGCTAGCTCAGAGCCTGGAACCTATCTTCAGATTCTGTGTCCCTCTCTCTCTGACCCTCCCCTGCTCATGCTGTCTCTCTCTCTCCAAAAATAAATAAAAACATTAAAAAAAAAAAAAAAAAAAAAAAGAATCAACTTCCCATTGCATAAGAAAAAGCTCTCGGAAGTTGTCAAAGCACCAAGTCGGTGACTGGGCTCAGGGCACAGTGGGGCTCATTTCCAGTGCTGTGTAAGTCAAAGATGTATGGCCTGGCCTTCTCTCCTGTCCTGGGCCAGGGGTTCCTCATAAGCTGAGTCCAGGCCTCATAAGCTTACTGTGGGTAAGCTACACAGCAGCAGTTGAATTGAATGATGGGGAAGGAGGACCTGCTTAAAAACCTGCCACTGCCCGCACAGTCAGAACCCCCTCTTTACAGTGGGCTAGCCACTGTCTCAGTAGCTGTGTCCCTCACTCATGATAGCTGTCATCTGCACTTTCAGCCTCCAGCCATTGCCGTCCCTGCTTCGGTGGCTGAGGTGGGGGCCTGCCTGACATCTCGGCGCTCAGCCCAGTGCCGGGCTGAGCCCATCATTTTGGTTCCCAAAATGCTGACCACAGTTCTGTGGGGCAGTGCAGGCAGGCACAGAGCCGGGGCTGGCTGGGAATTGGGAGACTGGAACATTTGTCCTGACTGGTTGGCTCTGAGATGTGGGGCAGATTATTTCCTCTCTCTAAGCTTCTCAGTTGGGGAAGCCTTGTGCACAATAACTTGGCTCTCAGTAGCCAAGCTCTCTCTCTCCTGGGCCTGCAATGAGATTTTTTTTTTTTTAGTTTATTTATTTATTTTGAGGGAGAAAGAGAAGTGGGAAGGGCAGAGAGAGGACAGAGAGGATCCCAAGCAGGCTCCACACACCATCAGCACAGAGCTCAGTGTGGGGTTCAAACCCTCGAGCCACAGGATCATGACCTGAGCCGAAACCAAGAGTCGGACGCTTAACCGACTGAGTCACCCAGGCGCCCCTGCAGTGAGAATTTTCAGTGTGGCTTCAGCTCCTGATTTCTGTGCTTTGACCAAGGAGAAGCCACAGCAATACTTACGGGTTCATTCTGGCCAGCTTGAATTCGGTAGCGGGAGATGAGGCTAGGTTTTCTGGCTGTGTCAGCCAGCAGTAGAAGTCCGTTGAAGCTCCAATAAAGCAGACTAGGTACTAGGACGGTAGCTAAGGTTGGGAAGCAGAAGGCAACAATCAGAGGGACTTACGGTTCTCACACACGTGTATCAACTGAACACAAGCTTGATGGCGACTAAGGCTGCATTGTCCCTTACCAGGGAGGTCTTGGAGCTCCGGGCCAGAGGGCCTACCTTTAGTCCTGGGGTGACCAACTAGCTGGGGGAACTCAGCCAGGTCACTTAAGGAGTGTCTCTATTTTCTTAGTTGTAAAATGGGGACAACAACCTTCTAGGTGGTTGAAGACAAAACAACAACAAAAATTTGTTAAATATAAATAAAATGTATATAATAAATATATAACCTATATAATACAATAATAAATACATTTAGGTTGACATCTGGGAGTCTGTGCCCATTGAACCCTTTATGAATTCGAAGGAGGGGAGAAACAGAGAGCCCTTGATATGATTCGGTTCCCAATGAGCTGCAGGACTAGGAGTCAGTTAGGAACCTAATCCCTATTAAGTGAACAGTGGGACTTTGGGAATCTAGTCATTTCCCAAAGTGGAAAACTCATCTCTCAAGGCACTCCTTGATTAAACAGTGTTCATAGCCAACTCTTAGAGAGCCATGATCCCGACTAACGTGATAATGGCTCTAAAAATTCCTGCAGTGAAGAAACCTATTTGACTTTATTAAACTCAGTCTTTCCCAGTCTTTTTATACCCTAGAACTTTTGTTTTCTCAGACTACCTAAGAATAGACTGGCCATGCATCCCTGTCTGCCCAGGACAATTTCAATTTACATCAGGCAGTCTAGCATAATTATTAACAGCACCTGATGTACTCTCACAAATGTCCCTATCTGGATGATAAATTGTATGGCTACCCCACCTATTCACATCCCACGGCACTGATGTTCTACAGGACACTTTCAAAAATGCTAATCAAGATTTAAAATTTAGATAGGAGTTTTGTTTTTGTTTTGCTCCACATCCTACTTTCCCAGAAAAGTCATTTCAAAGTCACACCCAACTGTGACCCAAAAAGCACTTTGTCCCCCCAGTTGGCAGTTATGGGAGTGACAGTACCATGTTACCTAACTCTTGTACTATTAACGCTGCCCATGGTTTGCCTCTTCCTTCTAAATATCCCAAGGGGCAAGGACATTTTACTTAACTCTATGCCTCTATTCTCCTCCTCCACTACCCTTCTTGCTCCCACCAGAAACCCCAGTGCCTATGACAGGTGGGACCTGAGAAATATTTGGCCAGTACTGTGGGGAAATAGGATGAACACAATATCTTGGAGAGCAATTTGACAGTAACAGAAGATTAAAAAGAGAGAGAGAGAGCACATGCAACAGAGACAGGAAAAAAGAAAAAAGGACACACAGGTATCCACACACACAAATATCCATTACCGCATTTTTAAAAAATCATAGTAGAACACTTAAGTAGCCCGAATGTCCATTTATAGGGAATGGACTAAATAGATTAGAGTATCTCTATACAATGGATTAGATGGGGCAACTTAAAATAATAAGTCAGTCTATACTAACTGACATGGAAAGATGTCCACAATCTATTCAATGAAAAAAAAATAGTTGGTGTCTTAAAAGTTCAACCATATATCCAATATGCAAGAGATTTATACTTATATATTAACTGTGGCTATTTCTTGGATATGGGATTGGGTTATTTTCACTTTCTTAATGCTTATTTGAATTGTCTTTTTATTTTTAACAATGAACATGTATTTGCTTTTATTTTCAGAAATAATAAGCTTTCTTATTTTTTGGGGGAAAATGCTAGGTTGGTAGTTGCCTAGTGGGCCATCCATCAAGGTGGCTGCCTACTTGAGAATCCAAATATTCCTTGAGGGATACAGAATAAAAGCCCCAACAAGAGACTATCTTGAAATTTCTTCCAGGTATAACACTTAAAATTGCAAATATTTGATCTCCCTGGAATTTGCTTCTCATTGGGGTAAAAGGTACTTTTCCCATCACTGCAACAGAAATATATCAAATGTTTTCCCCACCACTTTCCCCATATACCTTTGCAGGCTGCATGGTTCTTTTCAATGACTGCGTAAGATTGCATTGAACCTGTTTATAATTATAAAACCTGTAATATTTAGCCTGTGTTCAGAGTTCTCCTAGTTGAAAAAAAAATGTCAGGGACATTTTATTTGCTTTTTTTTAATGTATGTTTTAGGTATTTTTGCTTTGTGACAACTGGCACTTTTTTTAAATCTCCCCTTCTGGACTGTGACATAGTTTTTTTAATGAGGTAAATACTTCATCTTAAATATCTCTATATCCTCCATATAAGTGTGGCACAGAGTAACATTCATAAATATTATTTGAGTGAGTGAATGTGTGATTGAGGACATTCACTATTGCAGACAATGCTGTTCTAATTATCTGTGTTTAAATGCCTTTTTTCTCCCACCACGTTTTCTTTGGCTTGTTGATAGCCATTCGCACTGCCAGTAAATATTTACTAAGTGACCACATGCCATCAGGCCCCGAGAACTACATTTCACCAGGTACAAGGACATAGTCTCACAGGAGGTAGAGCAACTCTCTGTGCTTGTGGACTTGACATCCAGAAGCAGGATTATTACTCCAAATATGCATTCATTTTTATACAAACCACTTCTTTTTTTTATTTTTCTATTTTGGTAGGGGGAGATCTCAAGTTCTTTTCTTAGATATCCTCAGGCATCCATTTCAGATTGCCCACAGATTTAGCACTCTTTGGGATTAACACTGTCTTAAATTTTAAGTCTTCATTCCTTGGAATAAAGAACTGAGAAATCTCAAAATAGAGAAGAAAACAACGGAAAAAGAATTAACTCTAATCATGTCCCCAAACGCTAAGCACGGGTGATCTGGGAACCTCACCTATAATGTAGAGGGTCCACTCCTTCCCTTCGAATGTAGACAGGAGCCTCTCCCAGTGGGCTTGTGGAAAGTGGCCAGAAGCATCCCCAAATCTCTGAAGTTGCCTTGGAAGAAAAATCACTCAGGTTTCTGGGTGAAGACTGGTGGGTGGACAGCTCCTTACTCCATGCTCTGCCTCTAGACCAGCAGTACCCGGCCCCCAGCTCCAGAATTAAAGCTGGTTATACAGACTCACCATGAGACGGAGTTCCAGAAGGCCACAAGCAAGAGAAGGCCAGAGCCCAGGATGAAAGCTGTCCTCCTCATGGAGCCCCAGATGTGTTCCTCCTAGAGGAGGACAAGAAGGTGTGAGGCCCCAGCAAGCCTCCTGCCATCATGACAGAAGGCATAGCCCATAGTAGTGAGCTGCTACCCAGCCCTGGCAGGAATGATGTGGGATCAGGGTCTCCACCACATCAGCGTGGCGTATCTGCTGACCTTTTCCCAGCTTTTATGGGAGATCCTTCCTGATCAAGAGCTCTCAGGCTGTATATGGGTGTGTTTATGAAAATAAGAACTCAAGGTTGGGGGAGGGAAGAGAACAAATCTGACCCCATGGAAACTAGCAAACAGTTTTGTCACCCGGAGACGGTCAGGTGAGTCTCCCATAGCAATAGGATTTCATTACCCGTCCTTCTGTGGAACAGAGATGCCCATTATCTATGCATTGGAATCACCCAGGAGCTTTTAAAAAATCCTGATTAGCAGGTTCCTCCAGAAGCTGATTTCCTAAGAGTCTCCAGGGTGAGACCTGGGCCTCTATGTTTCTTAAAGCTCCCCAACTAACCTCCAGTAGGCAGGCAAGGCTGAGTCAGCCATCACAGAAATATTGCAGAGTCTGTGACGAGGGCATAGGGACTTCCCTGTGTTCATGAGCCAGGCTTCCTTCCCCATCCCCATCCTCCTCTTGCTTGTGAAGAAAAGAATGAACACATGTTCTGACTTTTAATAATTCCTCTGCTTCTAGTGAGATTAGCCCGGGATGCCAGCTGGACAGGATAATGAGCAGTTCTAGGGGCAAAGAACAGACCCCTGGCAGTCACTGGGAGGTCCCTTACCTATGCTCCTCCAAAAGTCTAAAGCAGAGATAGATCACTGCAAGCTCGATGGTCAAACAAGGTGCCAGAGTTGGAGAAGAAATACTGGCTATCAGGTGTGTCACCAATTTCCATTGTTCCACGGACAGAAATTACGAATGTCCTTTACATCTTCTATTTCTAAGCCCAGATGGAGTCTGGTTCTATTCTTTCATGGAAGAGAACCGGATGGTAGCCTACAGGTATGTGCCTGATGCTTATCTGCCGTTAGTGACTCACACCACGTACACAGGATCACGGGGCTGCTGCTGGGGAGGAGCCGATCCAATAGGGATGCTACATTTTAATCCAGACTTTGGAGATCTGAAGGAACAACTTGTTTCGACTGACCCATTCAGAGCAAGTTGCATCTGCACTGAATTATTTATTCTCAGCTGATCCCATCCCACTTTTGATCTGAAGACCAAAAAGAACTAAATCACTTTCCATGGCCAGTGAAAAGTTTTTCAGGGTCCTGAACTCTGGAAGTGAACTTTTCTCTCTCTCCTGGAGGGTTTGAATGGCAAGACCAATCAGAAGAATTTGTTGTTTTAAAGAGGCCATTGAAAGGTCACCCTCAAGCTTGCCAGACATTTAACTCCGGCTTTGCCATTATTCCTTTTTTAGTATTCAGAGGACCCTTTTCATGAATTTTTCCAGATTCGCTAGGAATCTTTCATTTGAATATAATCAGATCAAGCTAAATCAAATTAAAAACCTCAATTTCAGGGCCACCTGGGTGGCTCAGTCCGTTAAGCATCTGACTTTGGCTTAGGTCATGATCTCATGGTTCATGGGTTCGAGCCCTGTGTTGGGCCTGTGCTGACAGCTCAGAACCTGGAGCCTGCTTCAGATTCTGTGTCTCCCTCTTTCTCTGTTCCTTCCCTGCTTGCTTGCACTCTGTCTCTTTCTCTCAAAAAAAAAAAAAAAGAATAAACATTAAAAAACACTTTTTTAAAAACCTCAATTTCATGTATAGTATTAGCTATTTTTTTCAGAGGTTGGTGTTTTCTCTCTCTGGCAGCCCAGGTGAAAGGGATAGATAGAAACAGCCCAAAGGGTTCTGTAAAGTGCAGGAGCACAGTGCAGAAGTTAGCTGGGGTCGAGAGCTGCTTCCCAATCCCTCTTTCTAGCCCCCAGTGGGCCTCTGCTGTCTCTGGAGCAGGCACAGAAAGAGGTAGTTTCAAAGGCCTGAAGCACGGGACATTCTTAGGGGCCAAGAGCTAATGGGAGCACAGCTAGCAGGCTTCTCAGCTACTCTCGTGCAGTCATGCTCCCTCTCACGGGCAAAGGGGCTTCAGTTACAGTTACACGGCAACCTGGAGTCCAGGGGTCTCTGCTCAGCTACTGAAATGAGCACACCACCAATGTGTCAGCTACCCCTAAACCTCAGGAGACCACTCAGATATGCAGCACATGCAGATATGGAAAGTGCCACGGGCTGCATTCTCTCTAGCTTGGTGGGTGAGGTGTTGGCATTTACCCTCTTCGGCTTCTCTTGTTACATACTTCCAGCTTCTCCCTTCATCTGGAATAAAAAAGCACCAGTGAGGGGTGCCTGGGTGGCTCAGTTGGTTAAGTGTCCGACTTCAGCTCAGGTCATGATCTCACAGTTCATGGGTTCAAGCCCCACGTCAGGCTCTTTGCTGACAGCTAGCTCAGAGCCTGGAGCCTGTCTTTGGATTCTGTGTCTCCCTCCCTCTCTGACCCTCCCCTGCTCATGCTGTCTCTCTCTCTCTCAAAAATCAATAAAACATTAAAAAAAATAAAAATAATAAACTCTTAAAAAAAAAAAAAAGCACCAGTGAATCATGATGTCATGTTCACATGCAACCAAGGAAGTAGAGAATGAAGAAAGTCAAGGTGAATGGCTAGCCCTGATTTTTTTAAAAAAAATTTAAGTTTAGGGGCGCCTGGGTGGCTCAGTTGGTTAAGCGTCTGACTTTGGCTTAGGTCATGATCTCATGGTTCGTGGGTTTGAGCCCCGTGTTGGGCTCTGTGCTGACAACTAGCTCAGAGCCTGGAGCCTGCTTCGGATTCTGTGTCTCCCTCTCTCTCTCTCTGACCCTCCCCTGCTCATGCTGTCTCTCTCTCTCTCTCTCTCTCTCTCTCTCTCTCAAAAATAAATAAAACATTTTTTAAAAATTTAAGTTTATTTATTTTGAGAGAGAGAGACAGACAGACAGAATCCCAAGCAGGCTCCACACTATCAGCAGAGCCCAATGCAGGGCTCACTCCCACAAACCATGAGATCATGACCTGAGCTGAAATCAAGAGTCAGACGCTTAACCAACTGAGCTACCCAGGCACCCTGCTAGCCATGATTTTTAACACTGGATACTCATTAAAAGTCACCTGGGGAGTTAAGAGAACCTCTGTCTGGGCTCCACCTCTGGAGATTGAGTCAGTGTGGGCATAGGTAACATGAATCAGAGCGCAGGCAATGGGGGACTCGATCTGCGTGCAACTAGCTTTCTAAGAGGTGGGCTATGACTAATCCTTCTTTTGAGTAGTTTCACTCCCAGCCTCAGCACAACCCTGTCTCCCTCAGAAGAAATCTTTCCTCCACACCTGCACTGTATCCTAACTGCCCATGGCCCACAGCCCCAAGGAGCCAGGACCGAAGCCAGGGCTCTGCCCTGGCTGGCTTGGACAGCTTATGTAACCTCTGGAAGTCAGGTTACCACACATGTGAGCTGCATTTGTAATGCTGACAAAAATTGAAGCATTTTGCAAACTGTGCAATAATGATTCAAAGTCTCCAGAGCAGTAGGCTTGCCAGGAGCATTCAGACCAGAAACCATCTCTATATTTATATACAGGAATTGTTAAGACAGCCAGTCAGTCTTGAAATCTGATACCATTCTCAAGGTCATGTCGGAAATGTGTCTATCACTTACTAGTTTTATGACCTTGGTCAAGATGTCCTCTCTGGGTCTCGGTTTCCATAGCTGTGAAATGGGAATAAGAACAGGGTGTCCCACTCATGTGACCTCTGCTGGGAAGCTATAAGCTCATGAGGACAGGTTCTCTGTGTAGCTTTCCTTGGGCCTTTGCCGAGTAGGTGCTTAGCATATGGAGAGTGGATGAATTGAGCAGAGGGTCTGGTTCACTGGGCCAGTGTTTCCCTAGATGTACCTCAGGAACCCCTATGTCTGAGTCACGGGAGGTTTGCTGAAACCCAGATTTCCAGGCTACACTGCAAAGCAGAGTGTCTTAGTGTGGAGCCTAGGCCCCTGCATTTTAGACTTGCTCCCAAGGTGATTCTGAGGGACTTTGCTGTCAGCCCAGGCTAGGTACGCCGTGTACTGTGAGTTGGTCAGGATAATGGTAGGGGAGTGAGATAAAAACTGGCAGCAATCAATCACCGGAGATGTATGTGGCACAGTCTGGCTCTGGAAAACGTCTTCTCACCCACTCCTGACTCCCACCCCCTCTTCTTGGCAGAAAACAGAAGCTAGAAGTTTGGATTGCTGGACAGTACTTCCCTAAGTCTACCAACTGGGGGAGATATCACCAACATGATGAAATTCAACTCATTTAATCAACCAAGCACCTTCCATTGGGACCTGCTCTGAGCAAGGCCCTGTGGCCTTGGATGGATACTGCGGGGCACACGGGGAAGTCCATGGCCGGACCCCTGCCTTCAAGTTGCTTACAATCCACTTGGAACCAAGCCTAGCAATAGATGAGGCCCAGAAACTGAGAAGGGAAGACTAGGGAAGACCCAAGGATGGGGGCAGAGAGGAACTGGGCTTGGAGGTAGGGCTGGAATTTAAGATAGCAAAGTCCTAAACAAGAGAATTATGTTCACCATCACCACTACTTTTAACATTCAGTGGGGCATTCATCAACACAATTAGACAAGACAAAATAAGCAAAGGTAAAGAATTGGGAAGGAAAGGGTAAAACGTTCACTATTTTTGGATGGAGTAGTTCCCTCTCTGTTGTGGGGGTTATGTTCCAACACCCCCAGTGGATTCCTGAAACTGTGGGTGTTACTAAACTCTTTATATACTATGTTTTTTTCCTATACATACATACCTATGATAAAGCTTTATTTACAAGTTCAGCACAGGAAGAGATTAACAACAACAATAGTAAAATAAAACAGTTATAACAATATACTGGAATAAGTTTTGTGAATGTGAGTGATCTCTCTCTCTCTCATTCTTTCTCAAAATATCTGAGATCATTCCAGGCAGAAATCTTTTGTCCACGCTCATACTCCTCAGCGTGGCTGCCATAGATCAGGCTTGCCTTTGCTCATTGTCATTGCAGTTTGGTCTCAGGCTGCCACACATCAGTGTTAGCCCTTATTCTCAACAAATTAATTGCTTGATTTTTCTGATAGCTTGCGTCTTCGGTATGTGTTCTTGCAACTACTGTGTGCCCTTCTGAATGTGCTTCCTAATCTTGGCCTTTTCCAGTATTATCTTGGCATTCTGGGTAAGTGTTTTTGTGATGAACTTCAAGTGTTTCTCCATACGTGAAGCAATGCCATGACTTTTCTGGGAACCCGGCAGCCCTGACAGTGACTGGATTTGGCAGTTGGGGGTGGCTAGCAATTGCACTTGCCTTGAGTTGCCAGCCAGCTTGACTATGTTGAGTATCCCACTACCTGTTTTATTGTAAAACTTTACTAATTACAAGTGTGGTGTTAGCCTATGAGTATGCAGACATATGTAACAGATTAGAAAGTCCAGAAACAGACAGAAATATATATGTATGTATATATACACATATATTTATGGGAATTTAGTGTATGATAAAAAGAAATCACTATAAATGGACTTTGAATTGAACAGATGCTGAACCTCCCCTATAAGAAGAGAAGTGTGAATTAAACCATGAGAGATTATTTCTCACCCATCAGCATGGCAACAATCCAAAAGTTTGATCACATGCACTGCTGGTGAGCTGAAGGGGACTTTGAAACTGTATTTGTTCTCTGTGTGTCAGCTATCTCAAAATAAAAAATGTCTTTACTGATATGTAATTCACATACCATACAATTTATCCACTGAAAGTGTACATTCATGTAGCTTTTAGTATATTCACAGGCTGGGGCATTCACCACCAGTACTGATGTTAGAACATTTTCATTACCCCACAGAGAAACCCTGAGTCATCAATCCCCAGTCCCTCTCTCCTTCCTCCCCCACCCTAACCCTAAGCAACCATGAATCCACTTTCTTTCTCTAAGGATTTGCCTATTCTGGGCATTTTCTATAAATGGAATCACACTACGTGGCCCTTTGTGACCCCCTTCTTTTATTTAGCATGTTTTCAAGGTTCATCCAGGTGGTAGCATGTATCAGTATTTCATTTTTTTGTTACCAAATAACATTGTATTACATGGATAGATTGTATTTTGTTTATCCAATCATCTGTTGATGGACATTTGGGCTGTTGCCACTTTGTGGCTATTATGAATAATGCTGCTATAAACATTCATGCACAAGCTATTGCATGGAAGTATGTTTTTATTTCTCCTGGATATGTGCCTAGGGAAAGAATTGCTGGATCATCTGGTGACTACGTTTAACCTTTTTTCCACTTGTCCTGAGCAATTCCTGTGGGCTCAATTCCAAGTTTGCTTCACATTCTCAATGTGGATAAGGGCCAATTCTAAGAAGCCACCCTCTACACCATGATAAGATTTTTGGATGCGGTGCCTGGGTGGCTCAGTCGATTAAGCGTCCGACTTTGGCTCAGGTCATGGTCTCACAGTTTGTGAATTCGAGCCCCGCGTCAGGCTCTGTGCTGACATCTCAGAGTCTGGAGCCTGCTTCAGATTCCGTGTCCCCCTCTTTCTCTGCCCCTCTCCTGCTCGTGCTCTATCTCTCTTGAAAATAAATAAACATAAAAATAAAAAAAAAAAAGATTCTTGGACAATCCAAGGTCATTTTTACTCCAGCAGTGTGCTGCCTGGAGTTCTGAAAAGCACAGATCTCTTAGCATGAGGAAGGAAGTGGTGCTAGTACCATTGTGGGGCTAAGCCTGTCAAGTGTCTTAATGATAAGGAACCAAATGTCAAAGGAAGCACCTCAAGCTGAGAAAGACTGGGGGATCTAAACGTCTGCAAACCATCTGGAGACAGGTAGAACCTTCATATCACCATGGATTTCCCTCCTCAGTTCTTGTTACAAAGTATGAAAGGCTCTGTTGACCCTGTTGAGATAACCACCCCTTTGGGAAGGAAATGGAGGGATTGGGGTTTGTTTGTTAAACTTCCAGGACTGCCATACCATGGGAACTTCACTTACAAGTAAGAGTCTCACCATTATCTTTGCCAAGAGTTTACAAAGCTAATTTGATCCTTAGAAGTTCATCCATTCCTTTCAGGAATATTTATGAAGAACTTGCTTTGTGCAAGGAACCCTGGATATGTAAAGATAAATGAGAAACTGTCAGTTTAGATACATAAACCCATCATTCCAAAGTCCATTTGGAAAGTACTGGGCTAGAGGTCTGGGTCTGAGCTAAGGGAGTAGATCAGGAGGTCCGGCACACCCAATAAATCTTTAGAGGAGGACAATGTCCAGGTTTTCTCTGTGCTCTTAGACATATGGCCTCCAACCTCAAAATTGAACCTTTTCCTCCTAGATTTCATTTTAGCTGATCCAAGGAACACTGGGTTTTAGTCAGATCATACTTTTTAAAAAATCAAGATAAATGTCACAAAAATAGACACATCGATCAATGGAACAGAATAGACAACTCAGAAATGAACCCACAATTATATGGGTGATTAATCTTCAACAAAGCAAGAAAGAATATGCAACGGGAAAAAGACTGTTCAACAAATGGTGTTGTGAAAACTAGACAGCAACATGCAAAAGAATGAAACTGGATCAATCTCTTTCATCATACACAAACATAAGCTTAAAATGGATTAAAGACATAAGTGTGAGACCTGAACCCATGAAATTACTGCCTGTGCTTTCCTTGAAGAAAGTAATTTCTCACACATTGGCTGTAGCATCTTTTTTGTAGATATTCTCCCGAGGCCAGGGAAACAAAAACAAAAATAATTACTGGGACTACATTAAAATAAAAAGCTTGGTTTTGCACACTGAAGCAAACAATCAACAAAACTAAAAGCAACGTACAGAATGGGAGAAGATATTTGCAACTGACATGTGTGATAAGGGGTTAGTATCCAAAATATATAAAGAACTTATAAAACTGAACACCCCAAAAACTAATAATCCAATTAAAAAAGGGCAGAAAACATCAGCAGACACTTTTCCAAAGAACACATCAGATGGGCAACAGACACAGGAAATGATGCTCAACATCACTGATCATCAGAGAAATGCAAATCAAAACTACAATGAGCTACCACCTCACACCCATCAGAATGGCTAAAATCAATAACACGAGAAACAACAGGTGTTGGCAAGGATGTGGTGAAAGGAGAACCCTCATGCATTGTTGGTGGGAACACAAACTGGTGCAGCCATTGTAGAAAACTGTATGGAGTTTTCTACACCCTGGAATATTATTCAGCCATAAAAAAGAATGAAGTCTTGCCATTTGCAATGAAATGATAGAGATAGTATTATGCTAAGTGAAATAAGTCAGAAAAAGAAAAATACCATATATTTTCACTCATATGTGGAATTTAAAAAGCAAAAGGCAAACCAAGAAACAGACTCTTAATTATAGAGAACAAACTTGATGGTTGCCAGAGGGGAGATGGGCGGGAGATGAGGGAAATAGATGATGGGGATTGAGGAGGGCACTTGTGATAAGCACATGGAAGTTTTGAATCACCATATAGTACACCTGACACTAATATTATACTGCATATTAACTAACTGGAATTTAAATAAAAACTTTTAAAAAATCAAAATGGGGCACCTGAGTGGCTCAGTCGGTTGAGCGTCCAACTTCGGCTCAGGTCATGATCTCATGGTTCATGGATTCAAGCCCCATGTCGGGCTCTATGCTGACAGCTCAGAGCCTGGAGCCTGCTTCGGATTCTGTGTGTCCCTCTCTCTCTCTGAACCTCCCCTGCTCATGCTCTGTCTCTTAAAAATAAATAAACATTAAAAATTTTTTTTAAATCAAGATAGAGGTATGAATCTACCACATGAATATCAAAACTGCCATTGGAAATATTCGCTACTCCATTATTTTGTTTTCTAAAAGAAGCAACATACTTCATATTGAGGATACAGATGATAATAAATTCCTACAAAGGCATTAGTGTACAGCTTTCCTCTTTGGACGAGATTGGGCGCGTTCAGGGTGGTATGGCCGTAGACCAGCTTTCCTCTTTGGAAGCAGTGCATAAGTTTTTTTGTAAAATGCAAAAAATTTTTAGGCAATCCATTTTGGTCCCCTGACCCCTGCCTTTTTGCTTTGACTGCCAGTAAGCTCAGAGTTCAATTTAATTCTCAATTACACTTCAGGAGATTTTTTTTCTACTATATAATCCTATAAAAAATGATGTATGTACAAAGATGTTTCATGGGACAGTTTTTAATGGCTAAAGATTAGAAACAAGTTAAATATCCATCCATAGTGATTGGTTAAATAAACTATAGAACATCCAGTAGTGAAACATTTTAAGCCAGTAAACAATGTGTGGAACATATGCACACATGTGTGTGTGTGCTGCTAATGCATGTATAGAATAATACACAGAATATTAGACTATTTCTGGAAGAATATCTAAAATACTGGTTACAATGGTGGCTTCTGGTGAGGTGAACTGGGCGGTTGCGGGGCAGAGTAGGAGGAAGGCTATCTTTTTGCTACGTGCCTTTTTCTGCCTTTTGAATTTTGTGCCACAGAAACATTTTACCTATGCAGAAAATTAAAGAACTGTTCAAAAGTTTTTAAATAAATTCAGTGCCCATTCATAGGAAACATTTTATTGAAGATTTGTAGGGTAATTAGTTCTCTCTGTAATTAGCTTTCCACTTTTCTAAATCGGATTAATTTCAGTTTCTGAAAGGCTTTGAGAAGTCTTTGTTTCCCTTGAAACTGTAGGCCAATTTTTCCATGTTCATTTTTTAGGATAGAAAGATCCATAGCTTTCATTCAATTATTAAAGAACTCAAGTGCCCTGTTTCTCCTCCTCTTCCTCCTCCTCCTCCTCCTCCTCCTCCTCCTTCTGACTTTACTTTTTGAAATCTTCAATCTAACAACTAGAAATGGTCTTATATCCCATCAATTCTGATGCTACCAATTTCTATCGGGAAACATGGAGGCATAGAAATATTCAGTGCGCAGCTTCAAATTACACAGCTATTTAGTGGCAGAACTCGATCTCAGTGCTTATCATAGCAGAGTCTGCAAAAAGTATAGAATATGCTGATGTTGATGAGTGCAAGGTGGGCATCAGGATTGTGAGGAACACAAAGGAATAAGCCCAGCCTCTATTAGCCGTGAATAATGGATTAGATTGAGTGTGTGTGTGTGTGTGTGTGTGCGCGCACGCGTGCATGCATGCATGTTTTAATACCAAAGGGGAAATAGAGCATGTTTTCTTTAAAATATTAATCATTTTTTCAAGAAATGTTTACTGTACGCCAGATGCCATGGTAGCCACAGGGTACACAAAGATGAATAGAACATGTTTCTTGCCCTATTTAATAATGTAATACTATATAGTTTTGTTTTCCCAAATAAGAAAGTATGTAGGAAGAGAATATGAGATAGCATTTATGATGGGAATGCATTTAGGGAAGAGAAAAAAATGAAAGGCACTGAAAGTAAATATTCTATTACTTTATAACAATGAATTGACTCCCCTTTAAAGGGAATTTGATATATATAGTGAGATTATGCAAATTAGATACTCTTAAAATACAGTTCTTTTGAAAGTAGATGATTCTGACTATGCAAGCTTTTTACTGCAGAATCCCTAGTCTAGGAAAATGATGCAGCCTACAGCTGATGTTCATGACCTCGAGAATCTGAATACAGAGCAGAGGAATGGGGTGAGGGTGGGAAAGGCAGAGATTGTTTAATTTTAAGTTTTAACCTGCAGCCTGATTCTTTCTGATTTTCTTTCAGATTCTAGGTCCCTGAATATTATGCATGGTTGATGAGTGATCCCATTTTATAGGTATAAGATATAGCAACTTTATATGACTGTGCACCGTTTGTAGACATCTTGTGAAATTGTTAGAATTATTTACTTTTAGAGGAGAAAAAAAAAGACAAAAAAAAGACCTCATTGATCATCTAATTTGCCCTTTCTATTATATAAGCTAAGAAGATAGGCCTCCATAGCAGAACTGGCTTGTCTCAAACTCCACACAGTTTCGGGAAAAATCCAGGCTTCCTGACACTTTGCCGGGCGCTACAGATGTGTTTGGAATAACACAAATTCTCCTGCATGAGTGGGAAGTAACACAGGGAGAGGGCTACTGACAGGACTAAAACATCCATGACTTCAGCCAGGCTGTTCCTATTCTTGGGAAGAGCTGAGCAGTCCGCTGCCAGGACTGAGGACACTGGCCGGAAATGTAGTTTTACAGTTTAAAGCCTCTGGTGAGGAAGATTCTCAGGAGCTGCTCTGATCAATGTCTGTATGCAAGTGAGGCTTTTACAGATGAAAAGACATGCATTCAAGAAGATGAAATACCTGAAGAAAAAGGTTAAGCTCCGAGCCAAAAAGACCCTGGATCCTTCTACCAGTGTTCCCTTCACTGCTTTTGCTCGCTGCAGGGTACTTGCACCCCTTGGGTTAACTGTTCCCACTTGATTGCGTGGCTGTGACAATGAGCTTGCCTTTGGTTACTGTGAGATCCGCAGCATCAAACACAAGCTTGCCATGTAACAGATACTCAGGAAGCATTTGTTGAATAAATGAAAAAAGGGGAATTGAAGAAAAAGCATTGTTTTTTGCCCCCAGAAGGTGTCCAACATGTGCCAGTGAATAGATCAGCCCCTATTCCTTGTCCTAAGGCCTTTCCTTACTTAAAAAAAATTTTTTTTTAAGTTTATTTATTTTGAGAGAGAGAGTGAGCGCTCAGGGAAGGGGCAGAGAGAAAAGGGAGAGAGAGAGAATCCCAAGCAGGCTGGGTGCTGTTAGCGAGGAGTGGGGATGTGGGGCTTGAACTCACGAACCGTGAGGTCATGACCTGAGCCAAAATCAAGTCTCAGAGGCTGAACCGATGGAGCCACCCAGCCTCCCCAACCTGTCTTTTCTAAGGCCAGAGGCTGATACTTGGAGCTTTCCTGTTTTACCAAGTTGAATTGAATCTTGATATCTCAACCAGAGAAATTTAGCTGGAATTGCACATAAAACTGAAGCAAACCACAGTCTATCCTGTCCTGCTTGCATGAAGCCCCAAAGGGCCTGTACGAGCACCCTGAAAACCACTGGCCTTATGATTCATCCCCATCTACACACACTGGTTGCACCCTTTCACCCAGTGAGCTTGTGAGAATCTTCCAGAGGTATTGCCAAGCGAACAATTCTGAAACCGTTGATAAATCCTTAGGATGTCACAGCAAGACAGTGTGGCTGCCCACTCCCAGCTCACACACATTTCCTGGCACTTTACAGTTTTAAGATAGTTAAAACGGGGGAGGGGCATGCCTTCCCCGTGATCCTGGCAGGTTAGAGAAGCAATTTGATGACGGTTGTTGACAGACTTCCAGTTGGATTTTCCCCTTTCAAGTTCTGACTTTGAGAGTTTCTCCTTTATTCACATGGCTGTGAAGCCAAACCCAGTCCCATCTGACAGGATTGCCTGTCAATTACTAGAAAAACAAGACCACTGAGGAGGTGAATGGTACAAAGGCAGAGGATGCATACATTAGCCAGAGACTTGTAGGGGACTCTGCACTAAGAAAACGTCCCAGGACATTGCTCCGAGGCAAACCTCACTCACTTGTAGTGTAGGTGAAGAGGACAGGGAGGTAGCAGAGGTGAGAAGAACAGCCTTTGCCTTTAAGTGAACTCCGATGTGTCCTGACCTTGGCAAACCGCTGCCCTGCCCAGCAGCCCCCGCTCACCTGTGCAGTGTGGCAGGTTCCCACCTCCGCGGAGGTCCCCGCTCAGGCTTCGCTTCTCTTCTCCAGCTCCTACCTAGGCGGCTGTTGTCACTGCGCCGCCCAGCGCGGCAGTCGACTGGCCTGGGCCAGGCACGTGACGAGAGAAAAAGTTTGGGTCTGTGTGGACTGGAGACAAAAACAGCCTTCTTGTCGAAGGACATCTGCTTAAAGCCGAGAGGAAATGCGCACTTCAAGTAGGAGCTTGGAAGAGCGCGTTTGGCCACACTCTGGGCTTTCCCCCCTCTTTTAAAAAACTTCCTTCATCTTCCCTAGCTTAAGAAAATGTTGCCGTCCCGTAGGAGGCTGGTGCATTAAAAAATGTGGTTATAAAAAAAAATCAAATCATATCAAATTTTTAGAAATTTGGCACCTGGCTGGCTTAGTTGATGGAGCCTGCTACTCTAGATGCCTAGGTCGTGAGTTCCAGTCCCACGTTGAGTGTAAAGATTAATTTAAAAAAAAATAATAAAAGATGTGGGTATACTATACTTCGGAAGGCAGAAGGTAGGCAGTCCATGTAGACAAAGAGGTTACATGGACCAGAGGATCTCATTTTCTTATTTTTGTTGCTTTTGTGGCAGCTGAGGGCAGGCAAGGAGGAGAAATGCGTCAACTATTATATCACTATATATTCTAGTGAATCTAGATGCAGGAAAGGTACTCCTGTAAGGTTAAGTTTACATGTTGACTAAAACAGGTTAACATTAGGATACGGGATCCATGACATGAAATGGTGAGCTCTTTTGAAAAAGAACTGATTTTATTTTTTACATTTCTAAAAACTATTTTTGAATAGGCAATATGTATATCTGATATAAAATACAAAAAGATCAAAGAGTGTCTAGTAAAAAGTCTTTTTTTCACTCTTTCCCAGTCCCCTAATTCTCCCAAGAGATACCTTCTGCGACCAGTGTTTTGCATATCCATCCAGAGCTTGTCTGTGTAAACATAAACATGTAAGTCTCCCCCTCTTCTGTAGAAACAACACACCGTACATGCTTATTCCGCTCCTTGCTTTTTTCACTTAGCACACAAACTTGCAGATTGTTCCTTATAGTTCGTCACCACACTCTTCTTAATAGCTTCATGCTGTCCCATCATCACACACATGTGTCATTATTTGGCCAAAAAAGGACTGTATTTTAGTCATCTTTCCCTGCCTAATTCCTGGCACAATGCAAGGGCTCAGGTAACACGCAATTCTTGCTCACAAATTACTTACATGTTGGACAACTTATTCACGTTTTTCCTCCTCTCTCCTTTCCGAGGTAGCAGTAATTGTTTTCAATATTCCAGATATTTATATAATGTATATATTTCCCTGCAGACCAAGTCTGTCTTGTGCACTGATCAAACCTTGCTACCTGATCCAATGTCCACCTTAATCTACCTCCTCTCATATAACAGTACTCCCCACTACTTCCTACTTTTTTTTTTAACTTTATTGGAGAGAATGAGAGAGAGAGTGCACATGTGCATACACACGAGTGGGCAAGTAGGGGAGGGCAGAGAGTGTGGGAGAGGATCCCAAGCAGGCTCCACATTTGAGCTCAGAGCCTGACGGGGAGCTCGATCCCACCAACCACAAGATCATGACCTGAGCCGAAATCCAGAGTTGGATGCTTAACTGACTGAGCCACTGAGGTGCCCCTACTTCCTAATTTCTAATGCTCTGAGCATCACTTTTCAGCATAAATATTTATTGGTCACTTACTATATGCGGAATTTTTTTTCTATTTTCTGTTATCCTGACCCTTTTTTTTAATGTTTTATTTATTTTTGATGCAGAGAGAGACAGAGCATGAAAGGGGGAGGGGCAGAGAGGGGGGAGACACAGAATCAGAAGCAGGCTCCAGGCACTGAGCTGTCAGCACAGAGCCCGATGCGGGGCTCGAACCCATGAACGTGAGATCATGAGCTGAGCTGAAGTCGGAGGCTTAACCAACTGAGCCACCCAGGCACCCCTATCCTGACCCCTTTATCATTGCTCCTAGACGTTCCCATCCAGACTTTCCTTCCGGGGTGCTATCCACCAGTCTACCTCTGGTTCTTTTCTTTCTGAACTTTTTTAGCTTATGTGGTCAGTGCTTCCCTAGAGTAGCAGGCAAATTTTTTTTTAATAATCATTTCAAGAAGGAGCGTTATGTACCTTGATGGTGTAATTCTGGCACATAGTAGGTCCTCAGTAAGGCTTGCATAAATGAGAATCTCTCTCTGGTCTTCCTGGGTTTTCTCTTCATCCTGTCTTTGAGGAAATGCTCAGCTTTCTTGTCACCTCAAGGTTGTGTAAGACATCCCCCTCCTGGCTGCTCTCCTTTAAAGGAAGTACTCTTGAGAAGTGGGCCTGAGATCCTGGAAGAAGGTGGGTCTGGGTTCAAACTGAGCGCTGTCACCCACCAACTTTATGACTTTGGCCTCTCTGAATCTGTTTCCTCATCTGTAAAATGAATGACTTGGATTAGTGGATCTCTAAGGCCCCTCCCCATTCTAATGTCTGATGATATGATTTAAAGTGTGTTTACCAGTTTTTCTGGAATACCTCCCTTATCCCACCTCAAACAAACATATCTAAATTAGAAACTTAAGAGATATTCCAAAGCCTTTGGGTTCCATTGCTCTTAGAACATTGTAGAATATTACAGAAGTTCAAAAGAAGATTCTCAATGATGGCCATATAAAAAAAAATCACTAAGATTTTTGAGATCTGGCTGTTAATACCAGAGATGATGGTTTTGTTGCCTGTATGCACAGAGAAAGGGAGAGAGATTGAGAGAAGAGAGCTTTAGAACTGACTGGAGAATCCCAATGGAGAAGTTTTACTCTCATCTACATTGATATGCTTAACTGTGGTCCCTCCGTTGGTCTCCATTTGTATTTGCCTAGCTCTGAGTAGGCAGAGATCAACTTTCTTCTTTGTAAAGAACTGAATATTCAGCAGCCTTGAAGAGTTTCACAGTAACAATTCTCAATCAGAATCACCTAGTAAAATTACATAAATTGTCAAACTAATTCCATAGGTAATATATTTACCATGCCTGGGAGAAGCTAGCTTTCTTTTCCTACCAAATTTAGTGTAATTCAAGTAAAAAATTAAAATGTCTCTGCCTCCACTCCACTCTTTGTCCATAGAAGTCAAAGTAATCTTTTTAAAAAATTTTTAATGTTTTATTTATTTTTGAGAGAGAGAGAGAGAGAGAAAGAGACATCATGAGCAGGGAGGATCAGAGAGAGAGGGAGACACAGAATCCGGAGACAGGCTCCAGGCTCTGAGCTGTCAGCACAGAGCCTGACGCTGGGCTCGAACCCACAAACTGCGAGATCATGACCTGAGCCAAAGCCAGACGCTCAACCGACTGAGCCACCCAGGTGCCCCCAAAGTAATCATTAAAAACATAAATCAGAGGGGCTCCTGGGTGGCTCAGTCAGTGAAGTGTCTGACTTCACGTCATGATGTCACAGTTTGTGAGTTCAAGCCCCACATTGGGCTCCTTGCTGTGAGCAAAGAGCCCACTTTGGATCCTCTGTCACCCTCTCTCTTTGCCCCACCTCCATTTTTGCCCCACCTCCATTCATATGCGCATATGCTCTCTCTCTCAAAAATAAATAGACATTAAAAAAATATAAAATAAAAACATAAATTGGATCTGATTTTTCCTGTCAGTAAAAATCCTCTGGGTTTCCCAGTGCCCTTTGAATAAAGTACAATATTTATTTATTTTTAAGTAAAAAGTTTTATTTTTAAATAATCCAACATGGGGCTTGAACTTATGACCCTGAGATCAAGAGTCACATGCTCTACCAACTGAGCCAGCCAGGCACCCCTAAGGTACAATTTTAAAGCCTCCTAGGCCTTGCCTCACCTGGCCTCTACTCTCCTTTCCGGCCTCATCTTGGCCTCACTCCCTCTGGTCCACCTCTCTGTGGCTGCCCTGGCCTTTCACTGCCTCTAACATACAAAACTCATTTCCTATCCTATGCCAGAAATTTACTCCTCCCATTCTTAATGTCTGCCTCTCTCTCAGTCTTTCTCTCTCTCTCTGATTGGGTCCTTCTTTTCCTTCATCTAAATGCTAACTTCTCCGGGAGGCCTGGGTAGCTCAGTAGGTTGAACATCCAACTCTTGATTTCATCCCAGGATCCCAGGATTGTGGGATTGAGCCATGCTGAGCATAGAGCCTGCTTAAGAGTCTCTCTCTCTTTCCCTCTGCTCATCTCCTGCTCATCCTCTCTCTCTCTCTCTCAAATACGAATTTAAAAACTTTTTTTTTAATTTCTTTTTTTTTAATGTTTGCTTATTTTTGAGACAGAGACAGAGACAGAGACAGACAGAGCGAGCGAGGGAGGGGCAAAGAAAGAGGGAGACACAGAATCTGAAGCAGGCTCCAGGCTGTGAGCTGGCAGCACAGAGCCCGACGTGGGGCTCGAACTCATGAACTGTGAGATCATGACCTGAGCTGAAGTCAGACGCTTAACCGACTGAGCCATCCAGGTGCTCCTAAAAACTTTTTTAAAAATTATGATTATTATTGGTAGATTTAAAAATTTTGTTACTTTAGTAGATGCTAAAGGAGAAGGGAAATCCAGGTAAATCAAATGAGATAGGAATAAAATGGATTTGGCATCTATTTCTAGATTAAAAAAGGACTCTGGATTCTGATATCATCAAAGAACAGAAGGTTTTTTTCAGGTTCAAATCAAAATATCAAAACAATATTCAAATGCTCAGTTATGAAACATGACCTTTGCTTTATATTTAGGGGTTAGCCTGATTTGGATAATTTCCAAGAGTCAGAAGAAAGGTTTTCTATTATGTAAACAAAGCAATGACAACATACTTCAAAAGCAGGAAGTTAACCCTATCTATACCAAAGAAAAAAAACGCTGGGTGCATTCTTCATTTGAACTTAAAAGTAAATATATAGTCTGATAAAAGACGTCATACAAACTGTCAGACCTGGGCTAAGCTTGGTGTGAGGTGGTGGCTTTTAACAAAGGAATCAATCAATTGACAGGCATTTAGGCATATCAGCATTCAAATGGATATTAAGGTTTTTGAGACTTGAGCTCAGCGGGTGGTTATAGTGGGACTAACCTGGAGGCACTTGCCTTCTTTTTCATTTTCAAAATATTTCTTTATTATTATTATTATTTTTTTAGCTTTATACCCTTATTTGACAATCAGTGATTAGGTTTTTCTAAATGTTTATTTATTTTTGAGAGAGAGAGAGAGAGAGAGAGAGAGCAAGTAGGGGAGGGACGGAGAGGAGATACAGAATCCGAAGTAGGCTCCAGGCTCTGAGCTGTCAGCACAGAGCTAGACGTGGGGCTTCAACTCATGAGCCGAGCAGCGAGATCATGACCTGAGCTGAAGTCAGATGCTTAACCGACTGAGCTACCCAGGCACCCCCAGTGATTAGTTTTCATCCACATTAACAGTCTGTTAAGTTTTTGAAAGTGGTGATAGGTACATAAGTAACCAGCGTTTAGAGCTTGTTTGGTGAATCTTCATCCTTGCTCTGTTTTATGGACAACTGGGAACATTACGGAACGCTCCTTATTCCTTTGGCCCAGACAGCTTTGTTGAGCCTGGTGTCAGTGTGCACGTCTGGAGCTCCCATCTCCTTCATAGCAAATTTCCGGATCTCTTTGAGCGCCCGAGGGACACGCTTCTTGAAACTCACTCCATGGATGTGCTTGTGAATGTTGACGGTGTATTCTCTGGTCACTACCTCGTTGATGGCAGAACGGCCTTCTTCTCGCCATCCTTCTTTGCGGGAACCATTCTGCTGGGCTCGGGTTGGAAAGGAAGCTTTTTTTTATTAAAAAAATTTTTTTTCCACCCTAGGGAGAGACAGAGTGCATGAGCAGGAGAGAGGGATGGAGGGGGAGACAGAGAGAGAGAGAGAGAGAGAGAGAGAGAGAGAGAGAGAGACTCCTAAGCAGGTTCTGAGCTGGGCTCTATTCCATGACCTTGAGATGATAACCTGAGTTGAAATCAAGAGTCTGATGTTCAATCAACTGAGCCACCCAGACTTCCTGGAGCCACTCAGGGACCCCTGAAAATATTCCAAATCCAAAAACAGTTGACTCTTAAATAATACAGGTTTGAATTGTGTGGGTCTGCTTATATGTGAATTTTTTCCCGTATGGTACAGTACTGTAAATATATGTTCTCTTATGGTTTTCTTAATAACATTTTCTTCTCTCTAGCTTACTTCACTGTAAGATTACAGTATATAGGGGTGTCTGGGTGGCTCAGTTGGTTAAACGTCCGACTCTTGATTTTGGCTCAGGTCATGATGTCACAATTCATGAGTTCTAGCCCTGCATGGGACTCCCTGCTGACAGCAAGGACAGGGTGGACAGTGCAGAGGCTGTTTGGGATTCTCTCTCTCTCTCTCTCTCTCCCCCCCTCTCTTTACCCCTCCTCTGCTTGAGAACTCTCTCTCTCTCAAAAAAAGAATACAGTATATATTACATATAATATACAAAACATTGGTTGTTTATATCATCAGCAAGGCTTCTGATTAACAGTGGGCTATTAATAGTTAAGTTTTGGGGGTGTCAAAAGTTATATAAAAATTTTCAGCTGTGCAGGGCATTGGGGCCATTAACCTCTGCATTGTTCAAGGGTCAGCTTATATTTAAAACATTTTATCTTCCTACACATATTATATATACTTTAAGAAATGCATCTCGGGGTACCTGGGTGGCTTAGTTGGTTAAGTGCCTGGCTCTTGATCTTAGCTCCGGTCTTGATCTCGGAGTCATGATTTCAAGCCCTGTGTGGGACTCTGTGTTGGCTTGAAGCTTACTTAAAAAATAATGCATCTTGGCTTTGGGAGTAAATTCCTGTGATTCATCACTTACATACAAAGCCCAGTGTTCATCCCAGTAAGTGCCCTCCTCAATGCCCACCACCCATTTTCGTCTCTCCCCTGCCTTCCCCCATCCCCTTCCACCCTCAGTTTGTTCTCTATTTAAAAGTCTCTTATGGTTTGCCTCCCTCTCGGTTTGTAACTATTTTGTTTCTTTCCCTCCCCACATGGTCTTCTGTTAAATTTTTCAACTTCCACATATGAATGAAAACATATGATAGCTGCCTTTCTTTAACTTATTTCACTTAGCATAATACCCTCCAGTTCCATCCACGTTGTTGCAAATGGCAAGATTTCATTCTTTTTCATTGCCAAGTAGTACTCAATTGTATATATATACCACATTTTCTTTATCCATTCATCAGTTGATGGCCATTTGGGCTTTTTCCAAAATTTGGCTACTATTGATAGTGCTGCTGTAAACATAGGGGTACATGTGTTTCTATGAATCAGCATTCCTATATCCTTTGGTTAAATTCCTAGTAGTGCTATAGCTAGGTCATAGGGTAATTCTATTTTTAATTTTTTGAGGAACCTCCATACTGTTTTCCAGAGTGGCTGTACCAGTTTGCATTCCCAACAACAATGCAAGAGGGTTCCCATTTGTCCACATCCTCGCCAACATCTGTTGTTCCTGAGTCGTTGATTTTAGCCACTCTGACTGGTGTGAGGTGGTATCTCAATGTAGTTTTGATTTGTATTTCCCTGATGAGAAATGCATGGATTGAGAATAACAGAAAAGGCTTGGCTGGCCAAGGATTTCCCCATGTGCTGCTGTTGCTGCTGCTTCTTTTTTTTTTTTTTTTTTTTTTAATTTTTGTAATGTTTATTTATTTTTGAGAGAGAGAGCAAGAGTGAGAGCGAGAGAGAGAGAGAGAGAGAGAGAGAGTGCGCGAGTGATCGCGCAGGCAGGAGAGGGGCAGAGAAACAGACACAGAATCTGAAGCAGACTCCAGGCTCTGAGCTGTCAACACAGAGCCCGATGTGGGAGTCAAACTCACGAACTGTGAGATCTTGACCTGAGCCGAAGTAGGAGCCTCAACCGACTGAGCCACCCAGGCGCCCCTCCCCGTCTGCTTCTTAAGCAGAACCATTTTACAATCAGTGTTTCAATTTATTTAACTTATACTCTCCTGAGATTTGTTCAAGCCTTACTTACTTTCTATAGTTTGTGGTCCAAAAAACAATAGCTTTATTTCACATAGGAAATTATATTATTGAATATATTCTTCTCCAACTACCCTCTCATTTCATTTGGGCTCTCCCTCCCATTGAGAATCAACGATTTATACAATTGTTCTAATTTTGCAATCCATAAATACAGCAGAGGCTCCACTGTTTATGACACTCCAATGCCTCCTGAACTATAAGCCATCTGTGTGCTTTTCATTTCTCTTCAATAACCTGAGAAATGAACACCCAGTTCTGGGTGAGGGCGGGGGTTTCTGGAGATGGAGATGATGTGTTTCCTGTTTGATTGTTTCAGTGCACACGAGGCCCAGGGCTGCAGGAAAAAACAAAAGTCTAAGAAAGGATTGTGGAGACTGTTCTTCATGTGACTAGCTCCTGATAGGCCTGTCCTCGCCTGAATGTAATTGCAAGTGGGTGAAAGGACATAAGAAACCCACAAGATGGGTGGGGTGTTGGGAGTGTTTTTGCCTGCCTTCTCCTTGTCAGTATTGCTCAATGGAACGATTGTTAAGCCTGCCTCAGAGCTAACAAACACTGAGTATCTCCGGGATAACAGAGACGGGCCAGAAACAACTGCTTATTGAATAGACTTAACGTGTCTTCTTCAGTGGCAGGTGTTTTTTTCCTGTTTATTAATACAGCAATAACCTTATGAGATAGTTATAACTCTGTGTTACAGATGAGACAGACCCTCATTTGAAGTGGGGGGTGGGGAGGAGATGAGTGGGGCTCATAGAGTGCTTTTGATGCTCTGACCTGGGGACTTGGTGTAGGAGTTCACCTCCCTGGAGAATAGTTTTTGGGAACCCAGTCTGAAATTGCCGCTGAAGGCCTGCAACTGCCTCCAGCCTCGGAAATGGAAGCAGGATTGGAGAATCCCCTTTGGAGGAAACGTTTAAAAGCAGCAAGGCCCAGTGGCTTGGGGGGGTAAATTTGCTATCCGCTTGCCAACAGCCCTCTTCAAGGGAAGGCCCCGAGGGCTGTGGCTCGAGCCCTGCTTTGGGTCGTCGGCCCCAGTCTCAGGGACTGGGTGGAGCTCTTGCGGGAGAGTCTAGGAGGGCGGCACGGAATTGACAGCTGTGTGCAGGAAGTCGGTGCTTTGTCTTCTTCCCCAGTGCGGGAGAACGAGGCAGCGCTGCAGCCGGGCCTGCTCAAATGGTGCCAAGGACAGGAGTTGGCAGGCAGCCGCTTCTCTCCAGAGAGGACCAGGGGGCGGGTGGAGGCTTTGGAGGCTCCTAGGCCGGGCCCGGGCCCGGTGCTCTCTCAAGGAAAACGTGTAGAGCTTGCCTAGCGACCGCCGGCTCCGAGCTCCTCGGACAGCCTGGCGACGCGGGGCGGTTCTCCCACGGGAGGCCGTGTCTTCTTTGTAACTCGAGCAGGCCCTAGCGGGCCGGTTGCTGTGGTAACGCTGCTTTTCCCGACTCTGTGAGGCGGGAAGGCGAGAGGCGGGCCTTGCCGGACGTCACGGAGACTGGGTTTGGGGGTGCTGCTCACCCGCAATTAATTTTGTTAGAAAGAAAGCCGAGAGATAGATGTGTTGTAACTGAGGGGTGCAGGGGGGCTTATTACTACAGACGGAAGGGATCGGGATTCACTCCCACCAACCTCCCCCCAATGTCTGCTCCTGCCAACGATTTTTAACGGTCTATCAAAACAGCGTGGGGTGGGGAGGCGTTGCAATTTGGGAGATTTGGTCTGAAGGTCCACACCCCTTTCTTGGCCTTTGGTGTTTAGGCCACGCCTACCCCGAGCTGGGGCCAGTTCTAGACCACGCCTCTCCCCTGGGCGCGCGGAAGAACCAAAAAGGAGTAGTGTTACGAAATTGAATTGAGCCAGAGCAACTAACGCGCCAAGGCCTGGGACGACTCGTGTTCCGCAGGCGTCCTCCGAGGCCGCCCCGCCCCGCCGTTTTCGGGGCGCCCTCATGGTTTTGCGCCTGCGCGCTGCCGCCGCGAGCTCACAGGTTGGGCGAACACACAGAGCCGCCGCGGCGCGCAGAAGGGGAGGAGCAGGCGTGATCAGGCGCGCGCGCGCACGTCTGGAGGACGCTGAGGGAGCAGGCGAGTCGGGAGGATTCAGTGGGTAGAGTGGTTCGGCCAGGTTTTTTTGGGCAGTGCGTAAGGCCGCTCTGGGCACGAGAGCGCCCATCTCACTGGCTCGCTCGGTTCCCGGAGCAGATCCGGGGTAGTAGGAGAGCTCCGGGTCAGGGGCTGCCGCCGCCGCCGCTCCCGGGGGACTCTGCCCACAAGCCCGCGCTTCGCGGGCCCAGCCGTCAGGGTAAGCGGGCTCGCGCTCACCAGAGAGAGGAGCGTGAGATGAGAGAGTGTGGGAGGCCATCGGGGAAATGTGAGAGGAAGGGGCATTGGGGCGTGCGTCAGGGGCAGGGGGTGTGAAAAGAGAAAGAGGCCCATCGAATTGTGATAATATTACCACTACCGCACAGTGATAATATTCTAGTGGTTTGTGTCAGGACTTTATCAAGCACCTTGTTTGCTTTCTGTTAACATCTACTGCAGTCCTTCGAGGTGTATATTATTAAACCCATTTTACAAGATAGGAAAACTGAGGCATCTGAGATGTTAAGTAACTTATGCAAAGCCGCACAGCTAGTCGGTGGCCTGGGTTCGAACGTATGTGCCTGGCCCGAAGGCCTGTAATTAAAAAAATAATAATAATAAGAGGGAGGGTAGGTGGAGAAGGGCCGGGATGAGTGTTGTTTGGAGAGGGAGGGTGATCCAGAACGGGAAGAGAACGATGATGGGAGAGGACCCGAGTATGGAACCTTGCAGGCCTCCCCTTTCTTAGTTATTTTGGCCTCAGAACTTTTCTTTGCTATTCTGCGTGTATGAGCCGTAACTATCGCTCTGGAGACCTGGACCACATGGTTGGTTTTAAGAACTGGTTGAACTCTGGTTAAGTCCGGGGTAGTTGTCTTCGGACACTGTTTTTGGGGCGGAGATGATGGAGGATGGCGGGCCGTGTATGGAAAGGACCCTCTTCTAAGCTGCTGCCGTTTCTTCTAACTTGCTCCTACTTCCTTTTCCATCATATCCATGCGCGGCAAAGCCTTTGTTCAGTTCTCTAGAATTGAGGAAGTGATGTTTATTGTCTCCTTGCACACTTAGGCTTAAACGAAACAAAACTGGAAACACCAAACTTCTTTCCCTAAGCAAGTCTCTGGATTGCTTGCAGGGAAAGCTTTCCGGTGGCTTTATTCGTAGCTCCTATTAAGAGCTTGCCTGGGTAAATAGCTTTGTTTGGGAGAAGTTTATCCTATAGGTTAGCAAGAGCCAGCTCACAGATTGTACTGCAAATCAGTACAGGGCGGGGACCTCAGTAATTCCTGTGTCTGACCTTTCTTTCTTGAGCAGCCTAGTCCTGGGAACCAACAGGTCTCAGTGCTTGTATTTTGCTTTCATGTAGAGTGGAGTAAGTCAAGTGGGAGTCAAGTTTTGAAATCAGCCTGCCAGGGAAACTGCATGGGATCAGAATTAGCCTTAAACATTCCTTAGAAGGTGCAAGGTTGTAGATGGCCATTCTGTTTCTCAGTTAATCTAGTACAGTTTTTCTTTCAGCTTTTAAACTTGTTACTGTTTCTCTGGTTGCAACGCAGATAAAGTACTTAGCTTGCCTTTAGGGGCCGTGTTGCACAAATAAACATATTTGAATGGAATAGAATCCTTCCACGTTGTGAGGTGTTCTGGGCCCTGCTGGCACTGAGAGGCACTGAGGGAGGAAGAAGACTAACCAAGGAGAACAGTGTTTGTGATTCCCATCTTAGGCTTCTTCTAGAGCATGTGCTCGCACAGTGGAAAGCAGCAGGCAAAACCTGCTGGCATCATTCAGTATTATTATTTCTCTCTTTTTTTTTTGGCTGGCATATCCAGTAATTTATGCTAAGCTAAATGTGCCTAAGGTGATTCTTTTTCAGTGTTTGAGTGGCACTACATTTTGGGGTTTGCAAGCGATTTCCCCACAATTTTCCTAGATAAGGGTTCAGGGTAAGAACATTCATATTTTTGCCAGTGGTCTGCCCTTGTGTTCCCCGTTTGTCAGATGTGTATAACAGTGGTTAGCTTTTTAAAAGTGGCTTAGCTTTTGAAAAAAATTTTCTTGGAAATGGAAGTCTTGATAGTGCCATTTGAAATTAATGTCTCTAAATTTCCGTGTTCTTCTCTGCCAAAATGTAGTGAAGATACCACTGTGCAAAGTTGTTGTGAGGTTTCTCCATTGTTAACTTTGAAGTGAAACCCCACATTTTGTATCATATCAACTGTATCTGTTTTGTATTATCTCTAAAAGATGAGGACTCTTTAAAAAAACCATGACAATATAATACCAAAAAAAGTATAAAACCACTCAAACAAAAAAACCAGAACCAGTCATTGTTCAGACTTTTGTCTTAAAAATGTCAGTTTAATGTTTGTTTATTTTTGAGAGAGACAGGACGCAAACGGGGGAGGGGCAGAGAGAGAGGGAGACACAGAATCCTAAGCAGGCTCCAGGCTCTGTGGTGTCAGCACAGAGCCTGATGCGGGAGTCGAACTCACGAACTGTGAGATCATGACCTAAACTGAAGTTGGACGCTTACTGACTGAGCCACCCAGCCGCTCCAAAAATGTCAGTTTAAAAAAAAATTTCTAACAGTTTGTTTAAAGCAGGACCTAATTCAGGTCTATAGATTTTGATTGGTTGATACATCTTTTGAGAGTCTTTTACTTTTAGAACTTAGAATTTATTGAAGAATCTGGCTTATTCTGTAGATTCCCCACAGCAGTTTCTGGATTTTGCTGATAGCCTTTCTGTGGTGTCATTTAACATGTTCCTCTATCCTCTTTATTTCCTCTTAAATTGGTCTAGAGGTTTGGTCAGATTCAAGTTAGATTTGTTTGGCAGGAGTAATTCACACTGGTGATGTATTTGTCAGGAGGCACATGATACATGGTTGTCTCTTTTTGTGGTAACTACAACCATTGTGATATTTTAACAACTTTTTGAAGTATAATTCATACTGTGAAATTTATCCATTTTAATGTAGAGTTCAGTGATTTTTTATTTATTTATTAAAAAATTTTTTTAAATTTTTTAATTTTATTTTTTTTAGTTCAGTGATTTTTACTAAATATACGGAGTTTTGCAGTCATTAGGTAGTTGAGTTTGATAACATTTCTATCACCTCAGTAACATACCTCATGCCATTTACAGTGAATCCCCATTCTTATCCCACTGCTGTAGTCTACTTTCCGCCTTTATAGATTTGCCTTTTCTGGGTATTCCAGATAGATGCCATTATGATATTGCCCAGATCTATGAATTCTTTGGGAGTTACAAAATAGTGATACTCTCTCAGTCCGTATTTCTTAGCTTTATAATTTCTATTAAACTTTCCCTCAACTCTAAAGTTACTTAGTACAATTTACATAGGAAAGACAAGATACATACTTTATTTATTTAAATTTTAATGTTTATTTATTTTAGAGAGAGAAAGCATGAGTAGGGGAGGGGCAGAGCGAGAGGGAGACACAGAATCTGAAGACAGGCTCCAGGCTCTGAGGTGTCAGGACAGAGCCCGATGCAGGGCTTGAACGCACGAACCGCTAGATCATGACCTGAGATGAAGTCAGACGCTTAACCAACTGAGCCACCCAGGCGCCCCGACAAGATACATATTTTAAAAAATTGATTTATTAGCATTCTCCAGTGGTGACCAGTGAGGTTTATTTTCTTAGATTTAAATCCATGAGTTCCTAGTGAACTGAGACGTTTGAATACATTGTAGTGACTATTCATAATGGTATTTATATTATCTTTTCCTTGACCAGAGGGAGCCTCTTCAGATTATTTCCCAAGTTTTTTTTTTTTTTTTTTTACGCAACCTTAAGAGCTTCTGAGCTGGGGAGCCTCGTTCTAAGGGTTTAGTATAAATACCTAATTGTCTTCTTTTTAAGTCTGCTCTTTGCTGCTTGGAGGCCAAAGGTATATTTTCGCTTGGGTCCCTTTTGCTGCTTCAGTCTTATGGAAATGTGTTCATAGTCCTACCCTCTTCCGCTAAAGTAGTTTATGGTTGTTTGAAACGACACCAGTCTACCGCCATACTACCCTGAATGCCCCCAATCTCTGAAATGACACCAAAAAGGAAGTGCATTGTTTCAGTTAGGAAAATAAGGAAGTGAAGTGGTACTGATTTCACACTGATGGGCATAGAAATGGCTTTGTGCCCTCTTGCAGGAGAAAACCTTAAACACAGTGTAGAATCGAATCAGTCCTTGCATTTTCTTAATTTTGGTCATATAGTAGAATTTACTCCACACTTAGTTTGAACTTCACCCCGTTTTTGGATGTTCTTTATATGTTCATTTGCAAGTCTTTAATTCATACCATTTGTGTAGAGAACGGAAAAGAAAAGAAATGGATTCTGCCTTTAACAAGTGTCTGCCCGTATTTGTTAGGAATGTACCACAGTCTACTTAAGTTTCAGAGTAATTGTAGTAAGTCTGTTATAATTTCAGAGAAACATCTGTTGAAGTGTAGGGGTACCTTGAATAAACGGAATCTTGCAGGATTGCCAGCAAACCAACAGGTTTCCTGGAAATTTCTGAGAAATGATGACGTTTGAGAATGACATTTTTGTTTTGATCCAGATTCTTATTGTTGCATCTGCCTATCAGGAAAGTCGGAAGCAAAGATTCATTTTACTCCTTCTAGGAATTTTCCTCTGAGTATGTTTATGTACTGGAGCCCACTCTTACATTGTGTTGAGTATTCATGTCGTGGGTTTGCCTTATTAATTTTTTTAAGTTTATGTATTTATTTTGAGAAAGAGCATGAGCAGGGGAGTGACAGAGAGAGAGGGAGAGAGAGAATCCCAAGCAGCTCTGCGGGGTCAGCACAGAGCCCTACGTGGGGCTCAAACTTATGAACTGTGAGATCATGAGGTGAGCGGAAATCAGGAGTCGGACGCTTAACTGACTGAGCCATCAGTGCCTTTGGGGTTGCCTTTTTAAATAAAGGCCAATATGATAAGCTCCTTTTGGTCTTTTTATGATTAAGCATCTTATTCCTATAATAATAGCATTACTCTGAAGCTGAAGCATACGGAGTTTTATTTTGCAGAATATTGTTCCCACCACAGTTTCCTCCCAAAATATACACTGTAAATCATTATTTTTTTCCTGTTGAATTATTGATACTTGCCGTCTTCTCGGGGCGCCTGGGTGGCTCAGTCGGTTAAGCGTCAGACTTCAGCTCAGGTCATGATCCCACATTTTGTGAGTTCGAGCCCCTCATCGGGCTCTGTGCTGACGGCTCAGAGCCTGGAGCCTGCTTCACATTCTGTGAGTCTCTCTCTCTGCCCCTCCCCACCTGTGCTCTGTGTCTGTCTCTCAAAAATAAATAAACATTAAAAAAAGTTACATACTTGCCATCTTCTCAACTCCTAATGTTGAACTGCTTAGTTTCTTTATATAATTATGTGTTTAAAAGTAGACATTAATAACTCCAATTCTAATATTCATTGTGGTGGTTAAAGGTTCAGTTAGCGAGTGAAGTTGGTTTTTAAGATTTAAAATCCCTCGCTTCATCATCTATTTGCACAAATCTAAAGAGGCACTACGTTAAGTTAGTTAATTTCCTCTAGTTATATTTGACTTTTCGATGGTGGTGAAAAGGAATTTCCCCCTTTATAGGGGGTGGAGGGAGGAGTCCCATGACCATATTCACCATATCGTTGTTAAGATGTAGATGTACATTCTTTCAGGCTTTCAGAGACCCAGGTACATGTAGACTAGCTAAAGTGATTCCTTTAAAAATGTTGCCATGATTTGGTGTCTGTGCAGGTGTTGTGAAAGTCACAGATAAGGGAATATTTGTGGTCACTGGGGACGATTTTAGTCTTTAGGTAGTCTGGAAAGGGCTCAAAAACTGGTTTAGGGTAGTGGTTTCACTTTTGTGCTAAAGGGCAGCCTGGGCAAAAGGTTTTTCAGGTTTGTTTCTTTTTCTTTCTCCCTTCCTTCCCTCCCATCCTTCCCTTCCCTCCCTTCCTTCCCTTCCCTCCCTTCCTTCCCTTCCTTCCCTTCCTTCCCTTCCTTCCCTTCCTTCCCTTCCTTCCCTTCCTTCCTTCCTTCTTCTCTTTCTCTCTTTCTTTCTCTACCTCTCCCTCCCTCCCTCCCTCCCTCCCTCCCTCCCTCTCTCTCTCTCTCTCTCTCTCTCTCTTATTTTTAAGTAATTGCTACACCCAACATGAGTCTCGACCTTACAACCCCAAGATCAAGAGTCACATGCTCTACTGACTGAGCCAGCTAGGCACCGCAGTTTCTTCAGATTTCTTAAGTAATTTTAGTTTCTTGGGGTTAAAGTACTGTGTGTATGTGTGTCTTGACCAAGGCAGGTTTCCCCATCATAATAAATGGGGAATAAATATAAATGTAATAGTCTTAATGTTTTAGCTTATTGAACTGATAAAGTGATTTTTTGATATCTTTGTTTTGTTGACATCTTGCCAGTGTGTACATTTATGTGATTTCAAAATGTGTTTTCAATCTAGATCAGATCAACCATTGGCTTGCCCTCTAACAAAGTCAGCTGAAAGTGACTGCTCAAGTTTCTTCAAGATGCCTGCAGCACTTGTGGAGAACAGCCAGGTTATCTGTGAAGTCTGGGCCAGCAATCTAGAAGAAGAGATGAGGAAGATCCGAGAAATTGTGCTCAGCTACAGTTACATTGCCATGGTAAAGAGTTCAACTCTTTTTCACTCACCTTGTGCTGTGGACTTAGGGAATACTCAGTGTGACATTTTGAAAGAAAGACTTCCACTAAAGCCATGGCAAATTAAACTTGGTGGAAGGTTGTGAAACTTTTATGAAACCTCAACGTAGCCAGTGGGTCTCAGAATGATGTAACCTGTAGTATCTTAGGTTTTTGTAATGCTACTGTGTTTACAAATACTTAAAGTAAAAGTTGTGTTAACGAGTAGGGCACATCCATCCCACAGATAGGGTGAATTTGACAGTGTTTGAAAATAGTTTTTAAAAATTAGCAGCATTTAAATATAAAGAGACGTCTCTTAAAGTCCAGATTTCTGGCATCTCTGGAAAACAGTGAGAAGATCTGGCATTATAGGATCCACACTCGTGCCTGACACTGAGTGGCTGGAGAGGCAGATAAGTGTCATGGTGACATCAAGGGCCTCTTCTAGAGGAGAGTGTACCGCTAGCTTGCTCCAGTCCCCATGACTCATAAGCATTACATCTTTAGGCTTGTATTTAAAATTCTCTGTGGTCTTGTTCCAGGCTTTTTACTCAAGGTAAGTATAGCTGTTGTTTTTTTCTGAATTACTGTTTCACTTCCCTATATTTGTATTTTTATTCATACATTGTTCTTAACCATACATTGACTTTTCTTAATTGATCTATAGTTAGTTCAGGTGTCAGCACAGAGCCCGATGCCAGGCTCGAACCCATGAACCGCAAGATCATGACCTGAGCTGAAGTTGGATGCTCAACCAACTAAGCCACCCAGGCACCCCCCGAAATCAGTATTTTAGGATAGATTTTGGTGCCCAAGCTTGGGCTTGTCACATAACTTTTATAAATTGAGATAAAATTTTTATGTATGAATGATCAATTCAGCATCCACTGTTTTGTGAAACCTAATGATGACAGACCTTTTCCTTTTCTAGGACACAGAATTTCCAGGTGTTGTGGTGCGACCAATTGGTGAATTTCGTAGTTCCATAGATTACCAGTATCAGCTTTTACGGTGCAATGTTGACCTTTTAAAAATTATCCAGCTGGGCCTTACATTCACAAATGAAAAGGGAGAATATCCTTCTGGAATCAACACTTGGCAGTTCAACTTCAAATTTAACCTTACGTAAGTGAGACATTTCTCAGTGTTCTTCTTAGATCTGCTACATTTGTGCAGACTGTGATTTCTAAGTGATTTTATTAATTTAAAGTTTTCTTTCTGTTGAAACCAGGTAAGGATTGGACACAGCAGCCAGAGAATGGAATAAGGAATCTCAGAAAGTAAAGTCTCTCTTAAAGAACACTTACAGGTCAACAATAAAAAGACAACTCAATTTAAAATGGGCATCAGATCTGACTAGACATTTCTCCAAAGAAGATATAGATATGGCTAATAAACCCATGAAAAGATGGTCACCATTACTAGTCATGAGGGAACTGTAAATCAAAACCACAGTGAGATACCACTTCATACTCTCTAGGGGGCTATAATGAGAAAGACACAAGAACAAATGCTGGCAAGGTTGTAGAGGAATTAGAATTCTCATACATTGTTATTGGGAAAGTAAAATGGTGCCGCCTCTTTGGAAAATAGGCAGTTTCTCAAATGGTTAAACATAGAGTTACCATATGTCCCAGCAGTTTCACTTGTAGGCATAAACCCAAGAGAAATGAAAACACACATCCATACAAAAACTTGTATGTGAACATTCATAACAGCATTATTTGTAAGGGCCCTAAAGTGGAAACAATCCAAATGTCTGTGAACCGATGAATGGATACAATAAATACTGGACAGTAAAAGAAAGAGGTACTAATGTATGTTGTATATTGATGTGCTCTGAAAACATTATGCTAAGGGTAAAAAGCCAGACACAAAAGACCATGTATTGTATGATTTTGTTTATATGAAATGTTAAAAATAGGCAAATCTGTAGAGTCAGAATAGGTTATGGTTGTCTAGTGTATAGGGCGGTGGTGATGTTATGGGGTAGTGGGGAATGATTGCGTAATGGGTATGGGTTTTATTTTTGAGGTGATGAAATGATTTATAATTGACTGTGGTGGTAGTTGCACAATTCTGTGAAAATACTGAAAACTGTTGAATTGTATACTTTAAATGAGTAAATTTTTTGTTTAGTATGTGAATTATAGCTCAGTAAGGGTGTTTAAAATGAAAAAGTCAGTTCCCCAGTTAGGGGATCGGTGTTTAAATTGCAGTTCTGCCATTTTTTAGGTGGGCGGTTTTGGGTTTATTTTACCTTCTGTAATTCAGTTTCCTTATCTGTAAGATTATTTCATAGAAGAAATAAGATATAGAGTAGATGCTAATCAAGACTAGGTGAAACTGAAGCCTGTTTGATAGTGGGCAAATTCTGATGTTCAAAAAATTTGGTAAAAAATACATAACATAAAATTTGCCATCTTAACCATTTTTAAGTCTGCAGTTCAGTAGTGTTAAGTAAGTTTGCATTGGTGTGAAACAGAACTCTGGAACTTCCTCATCTTGCAAATCTGACACTGTACCCACTAAACAACTCTGCTTTTTCTTTTTTTCCTCCAGTTCTTGGAAACTACCATACTACTTTCTGTTTCTGTCAATTTGACTATTTTAGATATCTCATATAAGTGGAATCACACAGTATTTGTCTTTTTGTGACTGGCTTATTTCACTTAACATAATATCCTTAAGGTTCATCCATGTTGTGGCATGTCAGAATTTCCTTCCTTTTTAAGACTGAATAATATTCCATTGTATGTTTAGACCACATTTCGTTTATCTGTTCATCCACTGATGGACAGTTAGATTGTTTCTACTTCTTGACTTACAATTGTGAGTATTGCTGCTGTGAACATGGATGTGCAGATATCTTTGTGACCCTGCTTTCAGTTCTTTTGGATATATACCCGAAAGTGGGATTGCTGGATCATGTGGAAGTTCTGTTTTTAAGTTTTTGAGGATGGTGTAATTTTTTAAGGGGAAGATTGAGGGGAGACTATCATTTTGCTGATTGTAGGAGATGGTTTTAGTGTATTTCTTATTGGGCTACAGTTCTTGAATATTGCTTTGTTTAACTGGGTGCCAGGAGCATTTGGTAGCCCAGGAATAATTTTTTGATTGTTCATGTGCTTTGGAGATTTCTTTGAGGTTCAGGAATAATTTGGGGAAATGATCTGGATTTTTCCTTTAACTGCATTTTTTTTCCAGTCCATTGCCACAGCTTGTTATTTATACCTTAATGGTAATTAATACACAAAGGAAAATAAAAATTCCCTAGTTGTCTTGTTTTAAGTTTATGTGAAAAACAAATGAAAGGAAAAGAATAGTGAAATCTAGTGGAAGAGGAGTTAACGTAATGCAAGAATGGATCAGAAAATGATGTCTTTTCCCCCCTACTTCTCTTTCCCTACTTTTGTGATATGTGGTATTATAAATATTCCTGTGTTTAAATTGATGGATGTATCTTTGCAGTGGAATATTATGCCAGAGTTGCAAAGGATGTGTATCTATCAGCATTGGTCTGGAAAGATGGTCTATGCTGTGTAGATGTAGAGATGGAGGTGGAGGTGGAGAAAATAGTCTGCAAGGCTATGTAAACTGAGTTGTTAACAGTTATTTCTGTGAGGTAGCATTATAGGAACATTTTAAAGAGTATTCTATTTTAAATGTTTTTGTATTGGTTGATTCTGTTTTTCTTTAAACAGTGACAAATGTGGATCTTTTGTATTTAAGAAATTTGTTTTGTGGCGGCAAATCTCACTTTTCCATCTGCCACAGGGATAAGATTATCTACTTTGCATCAAGCTTGCTGGAATACTGGAAAGAATGAATTGATCTGTTCTTAAATTATGAAAGCCTTTCAAGGATACTTGTTTGTAATTATAAGGTGATGTTAATATTGCTGCCCACTACTTCTGTTGGATTACCTAACGCTAAGAAGTGAATGCCTTCTTTTTTAGAGAGGACATGTACTCCCAGGATTCCATAGATCTCCTTGCCAACTCAGGACTGCAATTTCAGAAGCACGAAGAGGAAGGGATTGACACATTGCACTTTGCAGAGCTGCTTATGACATCAGGAGTGGTTCTCTGTGACAACGTCAAATGGCTTTCATTTCATAGGTCAGTCTCAGAGCATCTATATTTCTCTTGCTTTGGCAGCAGGGAATTGCATTCTGATGTTATTTTTGCAGTACTGCTTGCTATCTTCTTCTGATCACTTACGAAGCAGTTATGAAGTTGAAATGGTAACTTGCCAATCATTCAGTTTTTCAAAAAAAATACTTTGGAGCTCATACTGGTTTGTTTCAGACAGTATGGGGTTCTGTCATGTGGCTATCAGTGGGCACATTCCAAGTGGAAAGATGGAGGGGGAGGATCAAAGCACTTGATCATCTTTCTTTTAAATGACTGGCCTGGAATTTCCTAGGTACTCAAAAGACAGATTCCTCTTAAGAGATGTTAATTTACCATTTCAGTACTTTAGAATTTTTGGTAAATAAAACCCACATTTATAAACCCTTGGGTTCTCTTATATGTCTCTCATATTAGTGTGGTTTGTTGGTATTTAATAGAAAGTTCAGATTACAGTAGGATAAACTAGTTTGGAACACCGAAATAGTCAACATGAAGTAGCATTATTAAGTTTTGAGAAATAAAGCAGTTGAACGCTGGGGCCTGGTAACTGATGCTTTTTCGTCTCTTGACTCATTCTCTCTTGTAGTGGCTATGATTTTGGTTACATGGTAAAGTTACTTACGGATTCTCGTTTGCCAGAAGAGGAACATGAATTCTTTCATATTCTGAACCTTTTTTTCCCATCCATTTATGATGTGAAATACCTGATGAAGAGTTGCAAAAATCTTAAGGTACACAATATATATATTTTTAATTTTTTTACTGTATGTTTATTTTTTAATTTACATCCAATTTAGCATATAGTGCAACAGTGATTTTAGGAGTAGACTCCTTAATGCCCCTCACCCATTTAGCCCATCCCCCCTCCCACAACCCTTCCAGTAATCCTCTGTTTGTTCTCCGTATTTAAGAGTCTTTTATGTTTTGTTCCCCTCCCTGTTTTTATATTATTTTTGATTCACTTTCCTTATGTTCATCTGTTTTGTATTTTAAAGTTCTCCTATGAGTGAAGTCCTATGATATTTGTCTTTGACTAATTTCGCTTAGCATAATACCCTCTAGTTCCATCCATGTAGTTGCAAATGGCAAGATTTCATTCTTTTTGATTGCCAAGTAATACTCCATTGTATATATATACACACCACATCTTTTTTTTTTTTAATGTTTTTATTTATTTTTGAGAGAGAGAGACAGAGACAGAGACAGAGACAGTGTGAGCAGGGGAGGGTCAGAGAGAGAGGGAGACACAGAATCTGAAGACAGGCTCCAAGCTTTGAGCTAGCTGTCAGCCCAGAGCCCGACACGGGGCTTGAACCCACGAACCGTGAGATCATGACCTGAGCCGAAGTCAGACGCCCAACCGACCCTGTATACCACATCTTTATCCACTCATCCATCGATGGACATTTGGGCTCTTTCCATACTTTGGCTATTGTCCATAGCGCTGCTATAAACATTGGGGTGCATGTGTCCCTTCGAAACAGCATACCTGTATCCCTTGGATAAATACCTAGTAGTGCAATTCCTGGGTTGTAGGGTAATTCTGTTTTTAATGTTTTGAGGAACCTCTATACTATTTACCAGAGTGGCTGCAGTAATGTTTATTTATTTATGAGAGAGACAGAGACAGAGCATGAGTGGGGGAAGGGCAGAGAGAGACAGACAGACAGACAGACAGACAGAATCCGAAGCAGGCTCCAAGCTCTGAGCTGTCAGCACAGAGCCCGATGCAGGGCTCAAACTCACGAACCGTGAGATCACTACCTGAGCCAAAGTTGAACACTTAACTGACCGAGCCACCTAGGTGTCTCTATATTTTCTTAATATTAGTAACAACAAGAAAAGACAAAAAAGTGGACTTGTTATTTTGCTTTATTGCTATTTTTAGAAATTAAATTATTTGTCATTGTTTTGCATTCTTGACTTCCTGCTAGGTGCCAACATTGTGCTAGAGAAGGTATATATAGAGAGCTGATTGGCACAGGGGTTTGTGTGGTGAATGTCCTTAGTCTGGGCATGAAGGGAGCCCTCTGCTTCTCTCATCTTGAGGGAGGTGTTCTTCGCTTAGGGCCCATGAACCTAGTGAAACAGTTGGCACTGTGAGGTGAATTTGCAGTTTGTTAGGGATGGGGTCTGTAGTGCACCAGACTCTCAGACGGGTTTGTAACCTTAGATCAAGAACTCAACACCCTAATAAGTTGCTGACCTAAGAGATTTGCTGTCTAGAATTGGATTGGTATTTCACTTTTTCCTCAATCTTGTTTTATAGCAGTTAGGACTTTAAAATGGGGCAGAGGTCTAACACTGTTAATTAACAGTGTATAAAAGAAAGGAGTTGAAAGTGAAATATTATAATACAGTGTATTGTTTGGAGGGCTGAACTGGGGATATTGCTGGGGTAAGGCCTTAGCAAATGGCCTGGTCCCACTGGTCATTACCAAAAGAATTAAATGCGAGAATGGACTTAGGTGACTCCAGTAGATGAGTGGCAGGTCTGAGATACTATCTTTATTTTCTTCACATCTGCAGGGAGGTCTTCAGGAAGTTGCTGATCAATTGGATTTACAGAGAATTGGAAGGCAGCACCAGGCAGGCTCAGACTCGCTGCTGACGGGGATGGCATTCTTCAGGATGAAAGAGGTAAGGTGGTGGGTTATCTTTGTGGGCCAAGATTTGTTGAAAATTTATAGTTCTTTTGGAAGTTGACCACTTTGAGAGCAGTTTTGTTTGTCATGATGTTCAGTATCTTAAATGTAGTTGGGGAGGCGAAGACACATTCTGATACGGAGGCCACTCAGCATGCTCAAGCGTAGACATGTACTGGCTGTTCTTAGCAGTTCTCACTCTTACAGTTACTTGCTTTTCTTCTGGTTTCTCTCATAGAAACAAATTCACATTTGTTTGAACACTCATTTATTTTATGCTTAAATTCTGTTAATTATCAAATGTCTGGCAGCTAACATCATACTGAGTGGTGAAGAGCTGAAAGGTTTTCCTCTAAGATCAGGAACAACACAGGCATGTACACTCTCACCACTTGTATTCAACTTGGAAGTCCTAGCCAGAGTAATTAGGCAAGAAAAAGAAATACAAGGAATCTAAATCAGAAAGGAGGAAGTAAAACTCACTATTTTCAGATGACATGATATTATACATAGAAAACCCTAAAGAGTCCACCAAAAAAACTCTTAGAATTAATAAATAAATTCAGTAAAGTAAAATTTCAAGATATAAAATCAATATTCAAAAATCTCTTGTGTTTCTGTACATTAATAATGTATTATCAGAAAGAAAGAAACAATCCCATTTATAAGTGTATCAAAAAGAATCAAATACCTTGGAGTAAATTTAACCAAGGAGGTAAAAGACCTGTATTCTGAAAACTATAAGACGTTGATAAAAGAAATTGAAGAAGACACAAATAAATGGAAAGATATTCAGTATTCATGGATTGGAAGAATTAATGTTGTTAAAATGTCCACACTGTCCAAATCAATCTACAGATTCAGTGCAATCTCTATCAAAATTACAACGGCATTTTTCACAGAAATAGAACAAATAATCTTACAATTTGTGTGGAACCACAAAAGACCCCAAATAGTCAAAGCAGCCTTGAGAAAGAAGAACCAAACTGGTGGCATCATGCTCCCCCCAAGCTTCCTTTGGCAATGTCTGGAGACAGTTTTGGTTGTCACAATGTGGAACAGCAGGGGAGAGGTTCTCTACTGGCCAGGGACACTGCTAAACACTCTACAGTACTAGAGTATCCTGGACACCTCCCCTCCTTGCCCCTCAACAAGGAATTGTCCTGCCCAGTAAGGCCAAGGTTGAGATAACTCTGCTGAAGTGTGTGATAATCCAGTATCTCACTTGTAACAGCCTACTGTTACATTATCCTGTTTTATAGATAGGGAATCATGGCTTAAGGACAGGTACAGAGTGTAGAGCCCAGGCTCTTAACCACTGTACTGCTTGTTAAAGAGAAGGGAGGAGATGGAGGTGGCCATACTAAATAAAGAGCGGCGGCGGCGGCGGCGGTGGTGGCAGCGGCGGCGGCAGCGGCAGTGGCAGCACACGGATCCTGCCGATAAAAGAACTCATGGAGAATAGAAGTCCCTTCAGAAAGGAGAGCCTATATATAAAGAAAGGAGCGTGAAAAGACTATAGGGAATGTTTCGAGCCTTTTGTTATGAAGTTACTTTTTAGTTTGGTAGATTTTCAGGGCTTTAAGACAGATGGGAGATGCTGATGTAGTAGTGTGGAGACTTGGCTGGACTCTGGGTGTGATTCTCACCGTGGGTTCTCTGTCCTATTCTGCAGTTATTTTTTGAGGACAGTATTGATGATGCCAAGTACTGTGGGCGGCTCTATGGCCTAGGCACAGGAGTGGCCCAGAAGCAGAATGAGGATGTGGACTCTGCCCAGGAGAAGATGAGCATCCTGGCTATCATCAACAACATGCAGCAGTGATGGCGGCGAGGCTCTGGAGGGTGGGCCTGATCCCAGAGTGGTGCTTATGTGCTGACTGTCTGTGTACTTATCTTCCTCCCCAAGAGAAAACGCTTCTTTTGAGCAAACTGTACCTACCATCTGCATTGACAGAAAGACTTTTGTTGTATCGAAGACAAAAGATGTCTTTATTTTAGATCCAGAAGAGGGGTTTGCTCTCAATTTGTAAACAAGTCTTCCCTATTCCTCATCCCCAAGCCTCTCCAATTGCTTCCTGCCACCAGCATCCATGGCTCATTTGACACTTTTTTAAATATCCAGGACAAGTCAGAAACAAACTAGTAAAATATGTATAACTCTTACCTGTTGTCATTATTTTTCTTTTAAATCTGTTGCTAATCTCTGAGGATGATGACTTCTTGATGTGATTCTCAGCTGAGCTGAGGGCTTCTTGTGAAGTGGGTTATAGATGTCTTTTCCCGCCTTTCCTTGTTTTAAATTTTTTTATTTTGACCCTTCTCAAGGACACTTGCTTTCTTTACACTTTTGTTAGTCTTTCATTATGTACTATTACATGGAAATGAATTACTTAGTACTGAAATTTTGAAGACCAGATAATGAAAACTTTTATTAAAAACAAAATTCTTCTGAATCTGTCTACCCTTTATTCATGAGGAACTCAAGAATGGGTATTAAGTTAACCACTTATGCGTCTTTAAGTCTGTGTTCCATTGTGCCGCTGAGATTTGCTGTCACGGGTTAATCATTTGAAATCACTTTAAATTTTAATATAATAAAATATCCTGGATTTGTTCCTGAAGGAAATATGATCAGAATTTTGGAACATAAGTCTTAGTATTTTCAGTAATGTGATTTCAGATGGTCATGTGTATTCTTCCCTGTCTCTTTGTTCTCCCTGCCTTTCCTTTCAGCAAACCTGAGAAGTTAGGGAGATGGATTATGTGAGTACCAGGAATGTGAGCATTTAAAAAGTTACAGTGGTACATGTAAACAGGGCAGTAAGGAATTTGGTTAGAGTTTTCTTGGAATAATATCCCACAATGGGGGTAGGAAGCTCAGGACTGTGATTTTTTTTTTTTTTTAACTAGTCATTTAAAAAATACATTGCATTGTTTTTTGAGTGACTACAGTATGGACAATTTAGAAAAACCAAAAACCCCTTTGAAATGGTGGAAATGAAAGCTGGTAACTCACTAGAGTGGATGAATAGTCTCTCATTTTAAAAGCTTATGAAAAACTCAATTTCAGATGATTCAAAATGTCAAGTATTATAAGCTGGTATTTAAGATGCTTGTAAATATTATTTATGTTTTTAATTTTGTAAAATAAAGATTTCTTTTTAACCACTGGCATGAAGGCTTGGTCTTTTATAGCTATTAATTACTGGCTGTAGAAGATGGTCATTTACAGTCAGTGCCTGGAAGCATTTTGTCTGTCCCCAAACTCTTGTCTCAATTTTCCACAAGTTGGCTTGCATATAAAATGTCTTCATTTTGTAGGAGGTTTTTAATGACCAACTGTGTAAATGGCATTGTCTCTTCACTTCACAACCCACCACGGATTGTCCAGTATTAGTGGGGAAACTAGTTTTAATTCTGTTTCCTGGGACCACTGCACTACATCTGGTGGATTAGCTTGTTAATTAGTGGACTTGACTTGATAGACAAATTGAGCTTCTGGTATTGTAGGGTTGGCTCCACACTATTTACAGCCCTTCCTATTGGCACAAAACAAGGGGTTTTAAGAAGTCTGGTATAGGAGCTGATCTAGGCTTTTGCCTGGGATGTTCACATATAGCAAGAGAGGTATTTATCAACTGTGATTTGTGGTAAAAGCAGCACAGGTGAGGGTCAGTGGTTCTCTTTCAAGTTCTTTGGCGTGCTGGTGACTGAGCCCTGCATAGATGTCCTAAGTTTAGATTCAAATAGGGAATTTATCTTTGCCACAGTTGAGGACAGGCTTAGATGTCAGGAAAAATCTTGAGATAAAGGGTTGAGGAACTCAGTGTTGCCTGGGGATCTGGTCACTGTATGGGAGGGATGAGACAATTTATTAAAGTGTTCTTAAAGGCACAGGTCTAAGTAGAATTGGCAAAAACTTCACCTTGTATACATATATGTGAATGCATGCAGGGCTTTGTGAGTGGTTGTCCTCAGAAAGGGATGGTCCTGTAGAGTAACCAAGAGAATGCTAATTATGGGTGAATTCAAGCCCCTCTATATAAACTGCCAAATGTTCTTAAATTTATGATCTGCTAATGGAGTAAGCTTGACTACCAAGGACAAGCTTAATTGTCAGCTTTTCTTGATATGAATGAGCTCAGTTTTAGAGTCTTAAGTCCAAGCTATTAATGAGTATTGTTTCAATTTCCTAATTTATTCAGTCCACAAGTTTCTATTGTGCACCTAGTAGATAATAGCCACTGTAAATAGGTGCTGGGAATAAAACAGCACATGGAAGACATAATCTCTATCCTCACTGGAGTTTACAATCTGCATTGCCAGATACATAATTCACAAAAATACAGTGTGAGCTGTAAAGTACAGCACACTGATGTCCTGTAGGTTGAGGTTCAGGGACGGTCTCTGGAGAAAGGACATTTAAGCGGAGATCTAAGAGATGGGTAAGAATGGACAAGGGAGAGGAACAACATGGAAAAACTACTGAGATGATACGAGAATTTGGTGGGTTCCAGCAGCCTAAGAGACCAGTGTGGGTAGAATCTAGAAGCAACGATGCGAGTGTAAAAACAGGAGGCCAAGAGGTAAAGGCTGGATCTTAAGCCCTGCAAGAAGATCTTTTTTCCAGTAACAACAGGAAACTACTGCAATAATTTTTTAACAGGGAATTGTCACAATTTGCTTTATGATTTAGTCACTGATACCATGCCAAGAAGATTCTCCATCCTCAGTAACAATGCATCTTAAAGTTCAGGTAACTGTCTAAAGAACTATGAGCATCTAAATTCTACAGTATTTGCTTTTTTGGGTTTAGCATTTTTAAATTCTAAAGCTAGGTCTAATTCAAACAAACAAAATCCCTGGTCAGTCAGATCTTTAAATAACCGTGTCTTAAACTTTCCTTCATAGAGTTCCTGTTAATGAATTTTATTCTTGCTGCCTAACAATAGCAGCCATAGGAAACTGAAAAATAAATTGGGACACTCAAGCAGAAGAGCTTTCACAATGAATCTCAAAAGAAAATAGTTACATTATTGGGAAAGAGTGCTCCCTCCCAACCCTACCCCAGACTAACTGGTTTTTATATCCCAGTAACTGGGCTATTACAGAAACATCTGTTCCTGACACTGTTTAACTATTTAACCAAAGAGAAGAAAAGACCTCAAGAGAATACTCAATAATGTGGGGAGTGAGGGTGGGAAGAACAAGGATTTATAATTAAATAGTATGTAGGATCCCATTATGCAGAAGTCCAATGATCCAAAAGCTACATATGCAAAATAATGCATTTTTCTTCAAAGAGCATCTGTGGTTCTAATTCTCAAAGGGTCTAAGATCGAAAAAAGATTAAGAATCACTGAAACAGCAATTTCTTCCTGAGCTACTGTGATCACCATTAATCATTTCTTATAAAACTGAAGGGGTAAGACACATCTGCGTTTTAGTTATTTGTTCTTCTAAAGCTTTAGTAAGTGATGTGTTCAAGTAAGCAATTACACAAAACAATAAGACCAAATTTTTGATCTGAAGTTCAGATGGAGGGTAGAGGCCTATTTCACATTCAAAGTTAAGTCTTTGAAAGAACAGAAGGGGAGAACCAAGTTAACAAAAACAGTAAAAAACAAAAAACAAACCAAGTCATAAAATATATCAATTCTATCTCTAACAAAAATGGTACATTTACCATCAGGCAAAGTATTTATAAAGGTAGCTTGTGTTTAAGAACGTAACACTTTGGGTGATTAAAAAGTTTCTTCTCTTTGGGTGAAACCTGGATAAGGCTTTAGAGATGACCAACAATCACACTGCACGTGTTCTGAATACCTACTGCTGGCTTTTCGTGATCTTTTCCTCCAGCAGGAAACCACAATTGAGTCCAAAGTCTGATTCCGCTATGTCTAAGGGTCGAGTCAATTCAAACTTGACCTTCATTTGTATTATTTGGATCACTGCAAAAACATCTGGGGATCAAAGAGAATGTCTGGCGCGGCGTAACGGTGGTGAACGGTATTGTACGTTTTGAATTTGGCACAGTTTCCTTAAACGTCCTTGAAAATTCATGTGCAGAAGGCCTGGCAGTATCTTCTATAAACTTTAGTGTTGCCATATTTCTGAAGGAGTTCTTGGGCCTGTTGCTGCATGTCCCGGTTTACACTGCCAGGACACTGGGCCCCGACGTGAAGCAGGATGAGACAACACTCCAGCACATCTGGGAAGGGCCAGAGCTGAAAGGGGACACAAAGATGAACATGGAAGCATTTGCAGAGGAGCCACATAGACCTGCACAGAAGGCACCAGCAACTCGAGTCTCAACTAGTGACACTTCTCAGGCACGGCTGAACCATTTTCCTTATAAGGCTCTTTCTCAGTTACTCTAGGGATAGACGATACTCCAAACTGGGATGGCTCTGACTAGGATATCCTTCTCAAATGACAGAATCATCTTCTAAAGCCCTACTCAATTCACTGAAAACATGATTCTCCTTTAATATCTGGGCCACATTCAAATACACCTATCCCTCTGTAAGCTATCAAATACGTGGTACCAATTTTAATTTTATTTTACCTCCCAGTTACAAAATGTGTTCCATTTTTCTGAAGACAGGTATAAAATTGCTTGTGTTGCCAATAATCCTATTCTCACAAAATAGTTTAGTTAACCCAAGACAACGGGCTCCTAAATTTTTAAGCATATACATATGTGTAGCGACTTTAGAAATGGAACAGAGAATTAGATGACCTTAAAGAATTTGGTATAGTAAATTAACAGTATAAAAAATGTTTTATTAAATGAACTGTTATATTACCTTAACACTCTCAGGAGATTTAGCTATTCTCTCATTTGCCTCCGTAAGCCTTTTGGTTAATTCAGGCAGAGAAAGTGGCTGATTTTTTTCTTCTTGACTAGTAACAGGAAAAAAAAAAAAAAAAAGTATAAGTCATATGCCTTGCCCCACAAAACTTTTAACTGTTATCCTATAAATAAAATTATTTTTGCATCTCTTTCATCTTTAATACAAAGGTCAAGAGGAGAGAATTTAATGTGATGTGATATGAAGTTTTCAAAATGAAGTCTCATTCCTCATTGTTTGCCAAATCCCCACGTCTTAGATACATAGCTGTAATGCAAATTTAGGCCCTTCAGGGGATTCTATCTGCAGCCAAGTGCAGAAAGCCTGGATTTCTCTGGGGAATGGTCCAGACACCATGGGTGTATGGATGCTCATTCTTCTGGAACAGTGTCTTAAGCTTCTCAAAGGGCTCCTGTGATCCAAAGGTTAAGAACTGCTGAGTTAGAAAAATTTTTAGTGTTTTTCTTGTTACTAAAACCAAACCTAAAGCTGCCTAGAATGTGACAGCTTACTGGAGAAGTGACTCAAGATTTCAATGAGACTATTTTTACTGCAATAAATATATAAGGGCTTCAAAACATCTTAGTTTTATTTTTTTTTTCAGTTAGTAATAATAGCTATTAGTTTACTAATGGTACTAGTTTACTGTGTTTTATTTAGGCCCTGTGCTGGGGAGAAATAATCTAGGTAAAAGGCACTCAGCATAATAACCAATCAAGAAATGTTAATTACTGCAAATGCCCGTAACAGAAGACCTTGTAATAATGCAGATGAGCTCTAGTGATTGGCTCCTGTCATCCACTTGGCCCCTATGTTCAATGGAAGTGATTAAGATGTTACATTCTGATCATTTGGGATTTTCTCAATTCAGTGTGCAGTTTTGTACACTACCCTTTTTGTATATTTTCTGGTATAGTATAGAATAGAAAACCTGTGGTTTTCATTAATGATGCAATAATGCAACTCCCCATTTTAGATGGTTAATTTTGGGGGGGGAATCTACTTATTGCTCAAAGGTAAGATTTTATTGTCCTATTGTTTATTTTTTTACTCAGGTTTTTTTAAGTTTTTTATTTTTATTTTAGAGTGTAAGCAGGAGAAGGGCAGAGAGAGAGAGAGAGAGAGAGAGAGAGAGAGAGAGAGAGAGAATTCCAAGCAGGCTCCACATTCAGGGCAGAGCCTGACAAGGGGCTCAATCCCCCAATGGGATCATGACTGAGCTGAAATCCAGTCAGACGATGAATGTCCTGAGTGGCACCCCTGTCGTATTAACAGTATTTGTGATTTCGTTTACTTCCCCAAACAAGCAAGTTAGGAGTAGGTACTCCCAATTGTACATATGGGAACAAAAGCTCAGACACATTAAGAATCTTGCCTGAGCTCAGTCAGCAGAGCCAGACTGAACCCCATGTTGGACTCCAAAGCCTGTGCATTCTACACGATGTTGCCAGCTTGACCTGATCAAGCTCATCACATACTGATTTTTATCTGAGAAGCCAGCAGGGTATTTCCACTTCCACCTAATACTTACCACTGGCTCTGAGGACTCGAGAGGGACTGTTCTGCTACCTGTTCAGGTCCATTCTTATCAGGGCCGTTTGCTGTGGATTTACAGACTTGACTCTTCTGGTGTCGGCGGATCATGTCTGCCAAGGTCTCTTGTACTTCAGCAACGGTTCTCTGTGAGTTTTGGAGACTGGCGTGTTTTTCTGAAAAGAGCTCTTTACAAGCAATCAGCATTTGCTTGCTTTCTTCTGTGAGTCTCAAGTCTAATTCTGGAGGTCCGCTTGGCTCTGGCTGAGAGACTTTAGGGTCTGTTTCTTGAGGGCTGGCACCATCTATCTGCTGGCTTTGCTCAACAGAAGTTGTCTTTCTGTGAGCAGCTCTTACCCAGACACTGGATTTAGGGCAAGGCCTGGAGAGAGACCACCAGAATTCATACAGACGTCCATAAATAAAAAAGGCCTCCAAACTTTTGAAAGCTGGTGTGGTAAGGGACTGATGTTCACCCAGTTTGTCTCTTAGGTGGTCACAGCCTAGAAGAAAAGAAGGATTTAGGTTGTGTGTTTCTGTATCTGCTAGAAATCTGGCTCCTCTTCCCCTAATGTTTCCTATCACCCAAGGGGCAGAGCTCAAGAACAGGGGCCACATGCCTTTCACCAAAAGCCAATCGGAGCTAAGCAATTCCTGACCTAGGACAGCATTCTTGGTGCTGCAGTCTGCGAGTCAATCAAAGCATTATAGAAAAAGTATTCCATCTTCCTATGAAAGCTCTGGGGGTATGATCCTACTGTGTCTCTGAAAAATCAGTGATTTAGTTTAGTGACTAATTGTGCAGTTCAAAGAATGTCCTCTGCTATGCTTCTTCATTCTTTTTTTTAAGTCTATTTATTTATTTTAAGTAATCTCTACACCCACACTGGGGCTCGAACTCACGACCCTGAGATAAAGAGCTGCATGCTCTTCCAACTGAGCCAGCCAGGCGCCCCGTGTGCTTTTCCATTCTTAACTAACTGCTGAGTACATTGCTATTTCTCTTAAACTGTGCAGGAAAATTTGTAGAAGGCAGCAAGGTAGGTAAGGAGGTAGGGCCAGGTAAAGGAAACCAGCTCAGTCGTTCTGGCTACCACTTAGGAGCTTGGGTAAGAGAATTCAAACGTGGCGCTAAATGACACCACTGGCCAGTCTCTATCTTTCAATGATGTTTGTACTCCTGGTACTGCACCATTGGTGGTGTTCACACCACTCATGAGTAGGCCTGCCCCAGCAAAGGTGGGGGTCATTTACCCTCAGGAAGAAAGGCTGAGTACACTTCCTGCATGATGGTGAAGTTTCCGGAGTCGTAGCTCCGGACCACAGCTCGAAGCAGGGCTTCCACAGCCGCGTCCCAGGAGGCTGCTTGCTGGCTCAGCACTGCCAACGTCAGGTCATGGCAAATGTGAAGCAGAAGCTGGAGGGAAGAGCCAGAGTTTCAGTTAAACATTCTTACACAGCAAGCCCTGGGATGATACAGAAATAGTCCTACTGACTGCTCTTGGAAGGGAGGACACAGTGTGCGTTTAAGCAAGGTCTTTCGGTCTCCATCACCCAGTTTTGCTTCCCTGCCTGAGAAGCTTCCGTATCTAGTTGCACAGCTAAAGTCTGTTCATGCTAAAAAAAAAAAAAATGCTGTGACATTTGCATTTAATTAAAACAAAAAGTGAGTTTCGGAACTAAAAGCTGTAATTAACCAACCAACCAACCAACCTGGAGTTCAATTAAGAAAATTTATCAATTTTAAGTGAGCAATTTGATGAGTTTTGATAAATACACATATCTCTATAGATACACATGCTACAATCACCACCACAATCAAGACAGAACATTTTCATAACTACAGAATACTCCCATGTGCCCCTTTGCAGATATTCCTCTCTCCCCACCCCCTGCAACCATTCATCTGGTTTTTGCCACTATAAATTTTCTCTTTTCTAGATTTCAGAGAAATGGAACCAGAGTGTGTAGTCTTTTGTGTCTTGGTTCTTTCACTTATCATAATGCTTTCAAGATTCACCAGTATTATTTGTACATCATTAGCTTTTTCCTTTGTATCACTACACGTATACATATAGCATTCCACTGTCTGGATACGCTGGTTTGCACATCCATTCAGCAGCTGATGGACGTTTGGGTTGTTTCTAGCTTTTGGCTGCTGTCAATTAAGCTGCAGCGAACAGTTGTGTACAAGGCTGTGTGGACACCTGATTTCATTTTTTTTAGTGAAATATCTAGGCAGTGGGATTGCTGGGTCATTGGGCACGTCTGTGTTTAACTTTATAGGAAACTGCCAAACTGTTTCCCAAGGGGCTATATTATCGTTTGAGGAAGTCTTGTTCCGCAAAATAAGAGAACCTTCTCTCATTTTCAAAAGAAAAAGTAGAAAAATTGACATATGTTTATAGGATGGGCATAGCTACTATAATGAGTCAACTTTATTTCTCTGCATCAATACGGATAGATTTTACAAACTGGTTACTGAAATAAGGAGCAAAACAATACCTATGAGTGACCTAGGGGCTGCCTTTGGTGACCTAGGGCAAAGGGGACACCAGGGACTTCAACCTTATTGTAGTTCTTTTACTAAAAACTAGAAGAATATGCAAAACAAAACCAAAAACACTCAATGAAGCAAAATGACAAATCATGTGAACTCTGTCAATTCTGGTTGATGGGTACTATATTTTTGTGCTTTTCTGTAGGTTTAGGCTTTTTTTTTTTTTCTTAAAGAGAATACTGATCTAAGACTAACTTCAAAGCTAAAGGGCCTTAATTAGTCTAAAGGGATCTTTCCAGGTTGCCTGGGCCTGCCTTAGTCTTTTCTGAAATGCAAACCGGCATTCAACTTGTTTCCTTATTATATGAGATGTGGCTTAAGAAAGGCTTACTGCAGAGTGCAGACAAGGGTACCTGTTTGGAGGGAGTGTTATTTGTAGCAGATGGGTACTTGATACTTTGCAGCTGCTGCAGTGCTGCCTGGTACTGCTCGGGGGTCTCCAGGCTGAAGGTGCTCTTCCATACTACAGTCACCCTCTCCACGAAGGGTCCTTCAGTGCCTGCAGCCCACACATTGTAGGAAGAACTTTTGCCCTCCGACAGCTGCCTTTCCTCCAGATGCTTGGACAGTAGCTCAAGAAGGCAAAACACCAGTCTCTGCCCCTGGAACCCAACAACAAGGACAGGAGCTGTTAGGCAGTGAGAGTGCCTGATTATCTCAGGAGCTCTGTTCTCAGTTTCTCTGTGTTCCCCATTGCATCTGCAGCAACCAGACCCTTTAGGGGGCTGCCTCTGGCCAATGTGAGTCATGAGTGAGGGTGGGGGAAAAGAGGTGATCTAACAGACGTTTTTCCAGAGGCCTTTGCAGGAATCCTGGAGGTAGCCTGGAGCCCAAACAAATATTTTTACAACATGGAATCCCAACTACAGCCCTATCCACTGCAGTGTAGGCCACATACAGGCCAGCCACCTAAGACTTATTACCCAGTTTGAGAAAAGATAGCCCGGGCTCATCCAGTTCTTGACCCACCTCCCCCCCCGCCCCCCCCCCCAAACTTTAGATTAAGGGATGCAAAAGCAAAGTGTAATGGGCACAAGGTGCTAGAGCAGATAAGCTGTGTAGATATGAGAGCTGTGGCAGGTGTTGGCCGCCACGTCCCAGCAGGTTTAAGAGGAGTCAGCAAATATCTTTCTTTTTGCTAGACCTTCAGTTGTCATGAGGTTCGTGTGTACCCTTATAATAGTATTTTTTCTCAGTTAAGCTTGGCAAAATATAGCCAAAATAGCCAGACAAATACCAGAATAGCATTCTGCATAAATGTAAAGGGTTTCTTGCTTTGATAAGGATGCTGTTTAAAAGAAAAAAGAAATGGTAAGTAACCATTCTGGAAAGTTTTTTGTTTTTTTGCTATGGATAAATTAAAATCTCTCTAGATTTGGTCATTTTATAAATAATACACCAATGACACTGTCTTTGAGGGCATACTACTCTTGCTAGAAAGAAGCTTTCCTAGAAAGCTACTATTTTCCTTGGGCTTTGACTATTCAGGTAGGAACTGTCTTTAGGTGGGAGAGGTGGGCTTACAAAGTTCATGTTCGTATCTGAGCAGCAAAGCCGTCTAAAATGTTTATGTGCTTTAGAAAGTGCAAGTGCTGATGCTTTTAGAGTAATCTCAGTTTTGATGTGTCAGATAAAACAGTGGTGAGTTACTCATTTTTGACCAGAAAGGGATAAATAGACATGTATGTAACAAAGTGTTGAGTTCACCACACTTCTTTACGGCCTATAGCTAAAGAGGGATGCTGGGGCGGAGCACCATGATTTCTGTTGGAAATCCTCCTCTCCTCTCCCTCTTCAGAGAAGACCTGATGACACCAATAAAGCTCAGGGGCTGTGCTGACTAAAATCTCCTTGTGTATGTTGTGCATACACTGATAAGGAAGGACAATTAATGTGAATGACGACATTATCTCTTACTCTGAATACGGCAACGGACAAGCCATGGTACTTCATGGGATATCACGGCCAGGGCTTGCTGGACACTTCTAAGGGTACCTGCGAAACAGGTACAGCTTGTGCAGCTGGGTTGTTCATTTGGAATTCGACTAGAAAAGGACTCGTGGCCCTTCCCTCTTAAATACCAGGACATGCAATAACAGACTGACCTTTAGACTTTCATGTAGCTTCAGCGCTTCCTGGGCTCCCACCCAGTTCCTGGCCAGAAGCAGCTCTTGGGCACATCTGAGAGCCAGGGAAGAGGACAACTCATTCTCTCCCACAATTGAAGCCAATTCTGCAGCTGTTTTAAGTGATGCTGCGTCTCCCTTCTTGGATAAAACTTTGGCTGCATCATAAGCGGAAGCAGCCCCTAAATAGCTGTCATACAAACAAAAACCCAGAAGTGTCATGAATGGATCGATCTCCTATTCCCTCTTCCATCTCAACACAGAGAACGAGTGACAGCATCGTACAGGGTAAGCACATAAATTTGCTGAACTGAACCCAAACAGAGTTTTCACTCTTTCCCAGTTTCCTTATTTGATGGTAAAGACATCACTAGAGAAAGGTAGGATTTCTGAGTCTGCTACTGAGGTTTCTTCAGTAGTTACGGTGATTTATATAAATACCAAGGAGGATGGATCTTACAAGGCTGGATTTAATACACATATGCCTTTTTACTTGCTAGTCACTTTATACCGCCCCCCCCCTCAACTTACTACTCTCGTCCTGCTCTTCTGCGTCACAGCTCTTTGATGTTTGGGTATATGCTTGTTCCCTCTAGCTTACCATTTGGCGGCTACAGCATAATGGCCGTCTTTTTCCAGGATGGCTCCCCAGGTGAGGTACAGGTCCTTCAGGATTGGGTCTTCTGGGCGCAGTCGGGCCTTGGCAACTGCAATAGCTTCCCTAGAGGCAAGAACAGATAAGAAGCCAATTTGAGAAGGCTGGAAGACAGGACAAATTGTCCCTCTTGTATTGTTTATACTATTATGACTTCCTATGATGTGGGAAGTTAAAACCACAAGCTGAGCTAGGTTCTTCACCTGGGCCAGCAGTTCTTAATGTATGGTCTGGGGATTCATGGGGATCCCCAAGCCTGTCACTTCACAGAAGACAACCAACAGTATTTTTGCCAATGACAAATTTTGAGCTTTCAAGTGAAAACAAGAATTTTAGAAAATCTGTGCCTGTCACCGCGGGCTAGATAGCTTCCCAAATGCTAAAGGCTTTTCTGAAGAGACTGATGGTGATACTAAAGAACGTGATTGTTTTTGGATATTTTATAATGAAATGTGTTAACATTTGGAGTATCTGTAGAATTTGGTGAGCTAATATTTTCCAAGTGACACACAACTTCTGAGTTGTAGCCAACATAAAGTTGTAGCTAGAAGAAAAGTATTTTAAATTAAGGTGATCTATGCAGAGCAATATTTAAGAAGTATTTTGAGACATCAACTTATCAGACTTACCCTCCCGCCACAAAACTAGATAAAATATGTATGAAACAACTGTTTTTAGACATAGGACCCTGGCAGCTCAGGACTGTCATCCTGGAGAGAAGGGAACCAATGATGTGAGCCCAGTCAGGGCCCTCTTAACAGCCATTTTCCTATAGGGAACCCCGGCAGAGCCCAGCAGTCTTACTGAGTGGAGGAGAGACAAAACAATTGGAATTTGAGGGGCAGAATGATAGGAAGGAAGAAGCTATCAGGGGAAAGACCTACAGAACTCTGTTTGGGGTCCCATGAATCTTTGGCTATACACAAAGCCATGCATATGTAGGAAATTCCTTAGAGCTGGGTAAAGGAACACGGAATTGTAAGCTGAATAATTCCTGGAGTTCACTCAGGGCATGGGGGACTTCTGTGTTTTGACCAGCCAGACATTTGAGTTCTGATTTGTTGAATACACAAGGCATTCAGTAAAGACACCAGGAGGTAGAAGGACAAACTAATTCTAGAGTACAGATTTCTCTACGGGTGCCTGGGTGGCTCAGTTAGGCGTCGACTCTTGATTTTGGCTTGGGTCATGATTTCACAGTTTGTGAGTTCAAGCCCCACATCGGGCTCCGTGCTGACAGTGCGGAGCCTGCTTGGGATTCTCACTCTCCGTCCCTCCTGCGCACTCTCTCGAAATAAATAAACTTAAAAAGAAAAAAAAAAAGGATTTCTCTAGATCTGTTCTAAGAAAGCTTAAAAACAAGCCATGAAAAGATCAAGCTGATCCATAAGCAACGTTAAGTGCTCACTAAACAGAGTTCAACACTCTACAGGAAGACAAACCAAAACAGGAAAAAGACAAAGTCTCACCAAAGCCATTACATCAAATGGCTGAAAATCAGTGATGGAGAAAGTACTAAAAACAGTAAAAAAAAAAAAAAGATCCTATATAACAAAGATGGGAATAAATGCAGTCAAGTCAAGAACAATGTAAGAGAAAACAGGTCATCTTTGAAGCCCTGAAAGACAAAAACGGCCAATCTAGAATTTTACCCCCAGAGAAAGATCCTTTAAAATGAAGGTGAAATTGACTTTTATAGACAAACAAAAGATGATCGATGGTCACCAGAAGAAACACGCTAAAAAAAAATGAAATTCTTGTTCAGGTAAAGGAGGAATTAATTGCAGTTGGAACCTTGGATCTATATAAGAGAATGAAGAATGCTAGAAACAAGTATGTGGGCAAATATTTTAAAAATGTTTTAAAATTAATTAAAAATTATTTAAAAAGATGACTGGTTAAAGCAAAAATTCTAGCAGTGTATTGTGGGGCTATAACATGTCAAATATATGACAACAAGTAAGTAGTAGAAAGGACAGGGAGGAAGGAAAGAAATATGTTTTATGTAAGATGTAGGGCAATATTATTTGAAAATAAACTGTGATAGTTAAAAATGCTAATCATGGGGCACCTGGGTGGCTCAGTTGGTTAAATGCCTGACTCTTGGTTTCAGATCAGGTCATGATCTCATGGTCTAAGAGTCAGAGACCCATGTCGGGCTCTGTGCTGATGGTATGGAGCCTGCTGGGGATTCTCTCTCTCTGCCCCTCCCCTGCTCACTCTTTCTCTCTCTCAAAATAAATAAACTTAAAAATTAAAAAAAAACACAGACCCTAAAGCAGCCATAAAATAAACAAGAGAGGAGTATAGCTAATAAGCCAGGATTGGAGATAAGAAAATATTCAAGTAATCCAAAAGAAAGCAAGAAAAGACAAAATGAACAAATAATATATGAGACAAATAGCAAGATAGTAAACTTTAATTGCACCAATATTTATATTTAATGTAAGTAGCCTAAACACTCCAATTAAAAGACAGAAACCATCAGAATTGGATTAAAAAAAAGTGTATGCTGTTTACAAGAAATATTTTACTCCTTTTGTTTGTCATTACTTACAAATGTAGTGAAAGTGTAATAAGTTGGATAGGAAGGATTCACACCAATCTCAGAAGAGTGGTTAGTTCTAGAGAAGGGATAAGGACAGAACTGGAGAAAGGCAATTCAGTCGAACCTGGAATGTTATACTTAAAAACAAAAACAACTGGGGACATGGGGAGCTTTTGGGGTGGTTGACAAGATCCTATCTCTTTTGTGCAACTTTAGGGGATAAAGAAGTTCTGAAAAAGATCAGTGGCAACCACTGACAGAAGTTAACATTTGTTAAGTACAGGTAGTGGGTACACCAGTGTTTGTTAAGCTAGTGTACGTATATTTCTGTACGTTTGAGATGTTTAATTACAACAAAGGTTTATGCTGGTTATCAGTAAGCAGCGCTGTTCAGCAGATTAATTTTATGTTATGTCCAACTAGGGGTTCAACCGTAGGGTCATACAAACCTGTAGAAGTGGTTTGACTTGAGCAGCTCTACAGCTTCATATACTTTGTGGATAGAAAGTAGGTGAGAGGCAGCCTTGACATACTGGTCTTGAAAACACAGCTGTTTGGCAAAAGCTTCCACGGCCCACAGCCACACATGGTAGCCAGCTTAAAAAAAAAAAAAAAAAGGTGGTTGAAGAAGTAGGTGTAAGGAAAAAAAATCTATATTTGGGTTGAAAATGACTTGGTTTTAGTCACTGCATTAAGTAGAACATTTAGGTACTCTGAATTCAGCTCCCATTACAGATCTTCTGCTTCATTTACCCTCCCTGTACGCATATTTTGAAACATATTTTTTCCTCTTTGATTATCTAACACATAGAAAATAATGCGAAATTCAAAAGGCACAAAAGAGTACGGAAGTCAGGACGGCGATTACCCTCGTTGGGGTGTGTGGGGACCGAATGAGGGAAGCTTCCTGGGCGCCTTCTGGCAGTGTTATACTCTTGCGTGGGTGCTGGTTACAAGGGTGTGTTCAGTGTGTGCTGTCATGACCTCTGTACGTCTGTGTGTGTGTGTTTTAAAGCACACCTGACACCTGGGCATGGTATAAAAGCTTTCCTTGTTATTCTGGCATCCTACCACCCGAACTCATCCAAATTACTTTGCCTAGAGACAACCATTATTTCCAGTTTCTTCTGAAACCTTTTTGAAATAGTATATGAAGACAAATATAACTGACAGAGTAGTAAATATTATCATGTATCTACATCTTGATTCTTTTCACTTACTACGTTTTGGTGCTCCATTCCATATTAGAATGAAAAGAGCTGCCTCATTTTTTCGTAAGAGCTTCTGCTATAGAGGTAGGACATTTAACCAGTCTCTTACTAATGGACAGAGAGGTTCCTGAGGTCTTTTGTTATACAAACATTGCTGTAATGACAGTCCATATATACTTGTCATTTTGCATGTGTGAGTAGTTAATTTCTAACACTCAGAATTGCCGAGTTAAAGTTAGTAGACATGGGCAAATTGTCCTGCAAGAAGCGTGTCCATCTTTAGTGGACTTATCTTCAAGGTGACAGCGCTTTTGCTAAGAAGAACATACCCACTGGTGCCATAGCCACAAGACTGTCCGTCAGCTCCCCCCTTTCTGCTGCGGTCTGAAGAACACCTTTGAGATCTCCTTTCCAAAGCATGAGCTGGTGAAATAACTCAGGGTGGCCATTTTCCAAGTGACCCTTTCCTGTTTGGAGGAGAGATAATGTTGGGAATATGTTTCAGAAACCTCTGTCTGCACAGACTTCTAGAGAAAGAAAGGCAGGATGAAAAGTGGGGAACAAATTCCTACAATATGTTGTCGCTGGCTGATGGGTGAGTCAAATCTCAGAGTGTTCATGTTGTGGACTGAAGCCCACTCAGTCCCTTGTCCACCTGCTCACTTTCACTTACGCTCAGAGTGAACACAGTATGTCTAGGGCCCCATGAGAGACACAAAGGGTACATGGGAATATGCAGACTAGGGAGATCAAACCCTAGTTAGTTGAAATGTAAAACCAACCAGTATGATGCCACAGGATGGCAGCCATAAAAGAGGTGTGTACAAAGTGTTAGGGAAGCATAAAGATAGACTGGATTATGTTGACTGGACTTGCCTCACCTTCAACCTCAATCATTCTGTATAGGGCAGTCCTGTCTGTGAAAAGCCCCAGGTGAAATCTTTCCTCAAGATCAGTAGACACATCCTCATTTAGCTCTGCTAATTCAAAAAGACAAGAAAATGAGGTTACTGTTTTCTGTCCGATTACTTCCAAACGTATGTCCAGAATACCCATTTCACACAGCGAAGAGAAATCTTGTGCCCTTGTTTACCCTAACAGAGACCCCCTGCTGGTTACTAGGGTAGCAAAATATGAAAACACTGAGTTTGTTGAGTTCAGCCTTGGCAAAATCCAATTAGACAATTTAGTTTGCGGTTTGCTCAAACAGAGAGGGGGAGGAGGTAAAAGAGGATATAAAAAGCCAACCCCAGGGGGGCCTGGGTGGCTCGATTTGAGTGTCTGACTCTTAATTTCGGCTCAGGTCGTGGTCTCATGGTTGTGAGACTCAGCCCCTCGTTGGGCTCTGTGCTGAGCGTGGAGCCTGCTTGGGATTCTCGCTCTTCTTCTCCCTCTGCCCCTCCCCCACCTAAAAAATAAAAAAAAGCCAAGCCATTCACTAGGATCCACCACAAAAGGATTCAGTAATCATTCTGTTTTTAAAAAAGTCAACTGAGTAACCTTCCAGTAAAGTTAATAATGTAAAGCTATATGATTAAGTGTATAAGTTACAGAAAGTCATGATAAAGTCCCAAAAGAGGCTTATGTATGTAAGAAGAGCATAAAATATTTCTGGAGAGAGACAAAAACCTGATAACAGTGTGGTGTTGAGGGGCAATGTGAGGAGTGGGTGTCAGGCTGGGATGGAGATTTACATTCAATTTGAATCTCTGAATTTCATTTTATCATGTGTATCTATTTTCAACATGTAAAATTCAAAAAAATATAGCTGCTCAAATATCAAAATACTGGCCATTAAATGAGAGCTTGCAAAAGTAAAATAAAAAAATCTTCTATAACAAAAACTTCCGCCAAAATCCAAAAAAAGGAACTGCCATATTATGGGTATATTTCCAATAAGCAAATACTCTTTTTTCTAATTGAAGATACTGTTTCCCTGGGGGAAAAGTAGTTGAAGGAGTTGATTCATGCTGAGATATGTAAGCCATCATACCAATCCCGGCACATAGATGGTTGGTGACAACTGGATTTAGAAGAAATAAATCAGAGCACTACATCTCAAAGGCACTGGGGAGCCTCGTTGTGGGGTCTAGGGGGGTGGAAGGTTGGAAAAGAATTTAGAAATGTAAACAATTTTAGACATTTGTTTGCTCATTCATTCAACAAAATATACAAGCAAATGCTTCTTGTGTGCTACTTCCCTTGAAGACTATGGATGGGCCAAGGAAGTGTATTTTTGTACCTTTGGAGTGTTTTGCCGTTGCTAATAACAAACAATCCTGATGAAGCTCCTCTTTAGACCTGTGGTCCAGGCTGGTAGTCAGTGGAAGCATGGAACGAGCTTTTCGCTTCTTGGTTATGGATTCTGAAATGTAATACAAATATAGATGGTCTGAAGAAGAGCCGATCAGAAGCACAAAACTGGATGGCCATTGTGTGATTGGAAGCTACTGGAGGGATGCTGCTGGTCATCAGAAAATTTGCTACTTATGAAGAAGCTTTCAGGTTAAGTTAGCTGGGGGCTAACACACAAACAACATGTCCCTGTGAACACCCGTGAAGCATTATCAACAGTTGCACAATGACACTTCATCATGAAAACATTAAAAAAATGTTTAAAATTGTTTAAGTGTTAAAAATGTTTAAAAGCATGACCCAAAATTGAAATAATCAAAACAGAAACATTTAAAACCTAAGAAACAAACCAACAACAATAGAAACCAAACATTTTTGACTTTTCAGTGGCATGTAATATTTGAGGATGCTTTAACAAAATATTTTAATCGTTAGATACCAACCTGACTTCTCTTTAGGTGACTCCTTTTTCAGTATAGTGACTTTGTTATTAACAGTGATTTTTGATTTCTCAAAGCCTACAGAAACTGGAGTGCAGGTAACTGGTTCTCTCGAAGCTATATCATGGGATAAAGATAAAGAAAAAACGTTTGGAGAAGAACAATATAGAATCTAGTTCTTTTTAATAATTAAGAACTATACCAGGTCTAATAGTGTGACTTTATGTATTTCATAATGAGATAAAATACTTTTGAAAGGAAACATGGGTAGTCTCCCTTTTCCCATCTCACAAAACATCTACGTAAGTTTATTACTTAGAACTTTGACTAATCTCAGGAGAAACTGTAAGTTTCTAGCCCCTACAACTTTATACCATAGGCCCAGGAGTTCTGAAACCTTGCTCAGAGGACAAAAGACTTCTTACATATTTAGATGACAAAGTACTAATTGCATATATTTAATTACACAAACAAGGAACAACTTTATTAATAGAAATTATTAAGGGTATGTGATATGGAGTCAGTCCTGAGCACACACAACAATGAACTTTGAAAAAAAGCCCAGCTGGGAAAAAAAAAAAGCCCAGCAGTTGATCTACAGGGGTAAAGAACATTTTGTACAACCATTTTGTGATATAGAGGTATTTTGATGAGCCTAAAAAAATAAATCCATTAAGCCTTTAGCTCTTCATTTTCCTAAACTTTCCCCAGGTTGGCGGTAGTGTCTAGGTCACACGCTGGTAAGGGACAGTGGTTTCTTTCGATAACTGTGGCTATTTCATATTGTAAAAACTTTTCCCGTGTCAGTTTCTATGGATATACTGCCCTGGTTTCACTTTGCTCCACAAGTCTTATCCTGCCCAAGTTGGTAAGTTTTCTCTAAAGACCTTCACTATTTTGATCCCAATCTTCTACCAGATCCACGTTACCACTTCAAAGGGGTTTAGAGGCTTGAAACAACCTTTTAAGAAACTAATGGAGTTTCTAATGGCACCAAAGATACAACCTAAATTACAGAGATGGGACAATACATAGGTCAGAGGCAGAGAAATTTCAAACTGAGTAAAGACCTGGCTTAGTTTCCTGGTCATGACTATCAAGTCCTAGAGAGTCCACGAAACACAGGATGTGGCCACATACCCACTGAGGTGACGCCACTGGGTAGCTCTGGCTCCCGGGCTTCCTCCTCACCCTCCTGGTCCGACACGCCGTTCTCAACAGGTCCTGAGCTCTCCCTGATGCTCTCGTCTTCATTCCCGTCATACATTTCCTGCTTTACAGGAGCTCTCGAGGTGGGCTTTTTCTTCTTTTTGGGCTTTGGCTTAGGTTGAGAGAGCCTTTTTTTCTCTAATTCAATACTTTTCTTACCTAGAGGTTATCACAATTAAGACAAAGATAGATGGAAGTCAAAGATAGATGGAAGTAGATATTCTTCGTTAAAAGCACTCTAGGAGGTAATCTCCAAAACTTCCTCACTCTTCTTTTTGACAGCATTCTCACCTCTTCCCTTCCTTCCCCATGCATTTTTAGAGCTTTGGCATCAAAAAATTAACCATACCAAACCCTTTTAGGATTTCATTAAATCATGAGCATGATGCTGTTATCCTTGAATACTTATGGTGTGTATCCTACACACAGGGACATTCTCCTACATTTCCACACACAACCAAGAGAATCAGGAAATTAACATCGATGCATTATAACTGTCTAGTCCACAGACTATATTCAAGTTCTACCAGTTGTACCAAGAATGTCTTTTATAGCAAAAGGAATCAATCCAGGATTACATCATGAACTTGCTTGTTACATCTCTCTAGTTTTCCTTCAGTCTGGAGCAGGCTTGTTTTCCTTTAACTTTCATGACTTGAAACTTTTAAAGATTTAAAGGGTTGTTATTTTGTTGATTCCCCCACTGCCTGATGTCTGCCATGATTAGATTTAGGTTTCGCATTTGAGGCTGGAATACATAGGAGTGATGCTGTCAATGCAACACAGTGGGTAGCACAAAGTTTCTACTCGTGTCTTTGTTTACTTCCATCACTTGATTAAGGGGCATGTCTTGCAGGTTTCTCCCTGAAAACTTATTTTCCCTTTGTAATTACTAAGTATTTGTGTCCACTAGTTTTAGTATCCACTGATGTTTCTTGACAAAAAACTGTTACCATGATGATGACTGAATGGTAATTTTCTGATTCCATCATTCATTCTACACTCATTAGTTGGCATTCTACCATCAAGAGCTTTTGTTTCTCCCCATTTATTTAGACCTTCATTTTTCCTCCCAATATGGACTCATGGATTCCTATTTTAATTTTTAAGTTCATTTATTTATTTTTAGAGAGCAACAACGAGCAGGGGAGAGGCAGAGAGTGAGAGATTCCCAAGCAGGCTGTGCACTGTCAGCGCAGAGCCTGACGTGGTGCTCGAACTCATGAACTGTGAGATCATGACCTGAGCCGAAATCAAGAGTTGGATGATTAACTGACTGAGCCACCCAGGTGCCCACTATTTTAATACATTACTACTTATTTATTTTTTAAGTTTTAAGGCATTTATCCCTTGCTTTTCAAGGTGTCTTTACTGAGATATAGTTTAACACAATATACCCACTTTTTGATACTTTGAAGAGCTTTGACAGATGTATAGTCATGTAACTCACCACTGTGAATAAAATATTTCCATTATCTCATTTCTTCATGCCTCTTTACAGTAAGATATACCCCCTTCCTGAGTCCCAGGCAGTCATTCACCTGCTGTCACTACAGGTTTGCCTTTATGGAGTTTTCCTATTATAGATACTTGTATTTTCACTGTACATTAGAATTATACAGCATGTAGTCTTCTGTGCCTGGCATCTTTTGCTCAGTGTAACATTTTTTGGGATTTACCCACTTTATTATGTTTATCAGCAGTTACTTTCTTTTTACTGCTGAGTAGAATTCCACTGTAGGGATATATCACAGTTTATTTACTATGCCAATGGACATGTGGGTTGTTTCCGGTTTGTGTTCATTACAGATAAAGCTGTCATAAGCATTTTTTTTTTTTTTACAAAGCATCATGTGGATAGATCATTTGATTTATTTGGGCACATTTTTAGTTGTTTAATATATTCTGTCTAGTGTTCTAGCTGGTTATGGCAAGTGGGCAAGTTTGGTACCAGTTAATCTTTGATAGCCAGGGAGTTCTCCTGTTCATTATTATTATTATTATTTTTCACAAAATCATGGTTATTTTATTGAACGGTTTCACCATTTGGAGATGTAAGGTTAAAATAGAACTGGGTGGCTTAGTCGGTTAAGCAGGCAGACTCCTAGTTTCAACTCAGGTCATGATTCCCTGCATTGGGCTGAGCTGCTAGAGCAGAGCCTGCTTGGGATTCTCTGCCCCTTTCCCACTCATTCTCAAAAAGAAACTGAACTAAGACTTAATGTAGAATTAAAAGGGGTTAAGGCATTCACAGATGTCAGAGGGAAAACCGGTCCTTGGTTTCTTACTACCAAGATTTCCCATGGACTGAAGGCTGTGCACTCCATTAGAATGGAGAAATGGCTGTGGGGGGAGCCAGTGTGCAGGAGGGACGCTGGGCTGGAGGCCGTGGCTTAGGTCCAGGACAGCAGGCTGGGAAGAAGTCCCATCAGTACATTCACCAAAAAGCACTTGCTTTCCAGTCTCTAGGATGTGGATGATTTCCTCAGACAAGTCCTGCTCATTATTTTAAGTTCAGACTGTCCCAGATTTGGTTAGTGGGAGCCCCTGCAAGCTGGTTTCTTTGTCCTCTTGACAGATCTCAGTTCTTTGGACATTTCCTTCCTTTGTGGCATCAGATGATGCCAGGCCCATCTTGTATTTTTCCTGCCCCAACCTGGAATTAGCCATCTCGCCAAGAAGCCCTGGTTGGTGTCTTTTAACAGAGAATGCTATCTAGAAACCAAGATGTGGGCTAGGTCTACTCGTCACTATTTGGATGTTGTCCTTAGGCCCCTCATGGCTGCTTTCCTTGATTAGGAAGGCAACCTGTGCCATACTGTCACTGCCACCCTACATGAATGTCCTCTTTGCTTGGCCCTGATCAACTCAACTACTGAGGGAGTGAGAAGGGGAATTAGGCAAGCATTTATGGGTTCCCTGTTCTGACTGACCTTGAGGAGGCCGAGAATGTTCTTGCATGGTAGTGAGCCATTTGTACACACAGAAGTCATCTGCCCCTGAGTAGATGCAGTCCGGATCCAGGGGGGACCATGCCACACAAAGCAGTCGACCTCGATGTCCTCGGAAGTTGTACAGAGGCTCTTCTCGGAGAGTATCCCACACCTAAAACCAAAGGTCACGTGACGGCATAGATAATTTTTGGTTATTCTATTGCTTTGGGGGACAGGTATAAATTTAAAAACGTTAAAAAAATCTGTGTACTCTTATTTCCTCTTATGATTTATTATTTCCTCTTAGGTGTTCAAATTTCAGAAATGGTATTTCCTGTGGGAGGCTTTTGTACTCTGGGATGCAGAGACATTCTTATGGGTATGATTCTGAGTGGGCTTCTAATGGTGCCCTATGGATTTCACTGTACTGAGCCAGTATTATATTTATTTTCAGTCTGAGAATTCTGATACCATGAGAATTCTAATTCAGAACTCACACCTGCATGTGTAGTGCATGCTTATGGTTCTAATTTCTCGCAGGTGATTCTTCTGCCCCATTTCTGGGCAAATGATCAATTTCCTTACTGTTTCTTAAATTATTCCAGTCTCCATTTCACAGAGGGCAGCCCTTCATGGCTTCTAGCTTTGTACAGATAGCTGAATTACAACTCAACAGAGACTGACATCCATCACAGAGGGTATTAGGTCTCTAGTTCCTAATGTCTGTTCTGGTTCTGATATCCAGTCCTCTGTCATAGCTCTGGCTTGGCATCTCATCTTTATTTTTTCCAACCTGAAGATTTCTGACTTACCAATTTATTATTAAAAAAACTGTTCATGATTTATAGCTATTTCTGTGTTTAAAACAGGAACAAGTATTTCTTTCATCAACTGAGCCCATCTTATGACAGTAAGAATGAAATCTTAAAAAATATTAGAACTTAGTTAGTTCCCTATCAATACTTTGCCTTTCATCTAAGTAAAAAACCCCAAAAACCCTCAGTCTTAGCCTGCCAAGGACCGATATGTGGGATGCCTTCTAGAGCTCAGAATATCCCTTTCTGTAGAAGATAATGGTGAGAAAAAGAATGTATACAAGTGGGGGAAAATAGGAAAGAGTTCAAATTAGAGTATGTAGTGACGAACCCACAGAACCAGGGACACAATAGTACCTGAGCTGTACCATCATAGGAGGCAGATACCAGCCTTCCATCATGATGTGGGCTCCATGCCACACTGGTAATCTTGGCTGTGTGCCCTGACAGGGTCCGGTAGGGCTCTGTAATGGTCACTGGAGATTCAGGATTGCTCTCTAAGAGACAAGGGGAAGATGTCATTTCTACCAACAGCAACAACAAAAAGACCCGGAGGAAAGTATTATTGTGGAGAGTCAAGATTTTGCCATATGGTTTCTAGATGACTTTCAGCAGGCGATGTTATTTATTAAGATTGTGGGCACGTCTACAGTGCTTGGCACATGGATTTACTGCAGTGTTAGCTATCAGTTTGTCTTTTCAAAAGACATCAAAGTGAAAAGAATACCTTTTGCATGTGATACCAAGGAGGATGTATCATCACTTTTATGGTAGCTAAAGATATATAATCTGAATCTAATTATGAGAAATACCAGACTGAGGGGACATCTGCAAAATAACAGGGCGGTATTCTTCAAAGATTAAAAATGAAAAGGCTGTAGGGCACCTGGGTGGTTCAGTCGGTTAAACATCTGACTCTTGATTTTTGGCTCAGGTCATGATCTCACAGTTTCTGAGACCAAGCCTTGCATTGGGCTCTGTGCCTGAGTGGCTTGAATGAGCGTCCAGATCTTAATTTCGGCTCAGGTCGTGGTCTCATGGTTGTGAGATTGAGCCACTCTTTGGGCTACATGCTGAGTGTGGAGCCTGCTTGGGATTCCTTTTCTCCTCTCTCTCTCTGCCCCTCCCTTGTTCACGTGTGTGCTATCTCTCAAAAATAAATAAACTTTAAAAATAAAAAGGGGCTGAGAAACTGTTCCAGATATAAAGGACGTTATTGGATCAACAAAACTGGAATATGGATGATAGATTAAATCACTGTATATTGTTAAATTAACTGAAGTTGAAAATGGAATTGCTGATTGTAAGGGAATATCCTTATTCTTAAAAAATACACAAACATTAAGGGATATGGGAAGCATGACGCGTTCAACACAAAGGATTTGGAAAAAGTACGTACACAGACACACAAACAGAGAACGAAGCAGCAGTTATCCCTTTCAGCCAGAACCGCCATTTTCCAGTAATTTGCCGCAAGGACCAACAAAAAGGGAAAGAGGAGAGGTACTCGCTATATGTTCCCTATGCCTTTTAGAAAACTTGGAGTTGTTCTGTTGGCCACATACATGTGAATCTACACGAAGAGTGATACTGCGGACATCACGGGAATGGGCACTGCTCAAAAAGGAACGCCCCAGAAACATTCCCGCGGCAAAGCTAGAAGGGTTACAGTGCTCCCCGGCATGCTGTTGGCACTGTCGTGACCAAATGAGGACAGGATTCTTGCCAAATGAGCAGATTAAGCACTCGAAGAGCCGAGATAGCTTCCTGAAGTGTGAAGGAAAATAATCAGGAAAAGGAGGAAGCCAACGGGAAAGGTCCTTGGATTCACCTGGAGCACGAGCCTGCTGCTCCCAGAGAAGCACGCTTTGTGGGACGGGCGGAAAAGAGCCCGAGCTGCCGGAGCCCGTCCCCTGTGAATCGCGGCACCGTAAATGTGAAAAATAAAAGACCTCAAGGCTGTAAAAATGTTTCCCTTAATTGAGCAGGAGTATGGTGTCCTCTCTCTGAAAGAAATATTTATAGCAAAACAAAACAAAACAAAACCAAACCAAAACAAACAAGCAAATACGACAAAATGTTAATAGCTGTTGAATGTCTGAACGGGAGTATGAGAGTTCCCTGGATTATTCTTGCATCTTTCTTGTAAGTCTGAAATTCATATTGATTTTGGCCAATTTTGGTTCTTTTTCTGTTATTCAGTAGATAGAAAATAATCTGCACTGCTCTGAAGAATTAAGTTAATGCCCTCTGCTGAAGTGGGTGCTTAATTTGGAGTCCTGATAATAATGATAAGGACCAGGATAAACTTTCTGACAGATCATGCTCATTAGTTCCACACGGTCCACTACTTATAGGAAAATCTGTCTACACTTCAATAGTTTTTCTGTATTGCTTTTAACTTGAGAGAGCCACTGCTAAAATCAAATTTTTTGTTGTTACAGATAAGGATTCTCAGAAAACTATTAGAAATTATAGAGAAAATTAAAATGTCAACTATTTTCACTATGGCTGACAGCACATACTTGGCACTACACTGGAAAGAGCATAGTGTCAGATTATAATTTCTTCATATTAGGAAAAAAGTAATCACACTTCTTTTGTATTAAAAAAAAAAAGGGGGGGGGCCTCTTCTAACCACCCGTTAAGGTTCTTGTGGGCGCTGAGGGGGTTCAAAGACTCCTTAAGGAGTAAGTCATGGAAATGTGAAAAAGATCAACCTGCCGGGCAGGAATAGTACTTACCAGAACACACAGGTTTTACAATCAGCATGGGCTTGAATCTAGACTCCCTCCCACACTAGCTATGGGACTTTAGGAAGTTAAGCTAACTTCTCTGGGCCTCAGTTTAAACATCAGGAAAATGAGGGTAATACAATCTACCTCACAGGACTGTGAGGATTAGATAGTCAAACGCGGGAATGGGATGTGTGTAAAATACTCAAACACTGAGGGAAGGGGGTATAAACTGGCACAATCTTTGTGGAGCCACTCAGCAATAACAATACTTTATCATTATTTATTTTTATATTAAAAGATTTTTTTAAAAAAATGTTTTTTTTTGAGAGACAGAGAGAGAGAGAGCGTGAGCAAGGGAGGGGCAGAAAGAGAGGGAGACACAGAATCTGAAGCAGGCTCCAGGCTCTGAGCTGTCAGCACAGAGCCCAATGTGTGCACAAACCCATGACTTGCGAGATCATGACGTGAGCTGAAGTTGGAGGTTTAACCGACTGAGCCACCCAGGTGCCCCAGCAGTAACAATACTTTTAAAAAATTGGAGAAAACATTCAGCAAACTAACCATGCTGGTTATGACTGAGGGATGTGATTATGGGAGGAACTTCATTTTTTAAGTTAACCTTCTTGTCATGTTTCAAATTTCTGCCTTATTATAAGATGAATATATTACTTTTGAAAGCAGAAAAAAAACAATGAGAATAACATTTTAATACCAAAAAATAAGTAAAAAGGGACAAAACTTGGAATGCAGAGTAGCTGAACACATATGGCCCCAGGATGTAAGGAAGCAAAGTTACCTACGACAGTCTTCAGGTTGTGCACATAGATGACTGCATTATTTGACCCAGAGGCCATCAGATAGCTCAGCTCCAGCTGACTGCCGTGCTCATGATGCCAGCTAATGGTATTCACAAGCTTGTGATGCTGCTGGATGGTACATATCAGTTTCAGGTTGGGAACTTGAAATACTTCTATTGATCTGGAATAACAGGACATGAGACAAGAAAGATGGATGGTCAAATTACAATCTAATGCAAACAGGTATCTCCCTCATTCCATCACTCAACTAAAGGTAAAATGGAATAGAATAACCCTATCTATCACTGCAAAGGTCACTTTCTTATAGAGAGCCAAATACAAAAGGTTGTTCTTTTAAACAAGTGTATTCAGCTTTAAAACAATCCCAACAATCTCTGGGCAGCAGTTGTGTTTATCAGGCTCTTGTAATAAATGGTGCTATGGAAAAGCTAAAAGAAGACTTAATGAGCAAATCGCTAAACTAGGACTATGTAACTAAGATCAACATTGGAAAGAGCATGGTGAGGTCTAAAAACCATTTATTCCCAGGCTTACTGCAAAAAAAAATGAAGGAAGATTTACGCAATTTCAGTGCAGATCAACATTTTGTGAAGCATAAAACAGCCGAAACACTGAATGGGCAAACAATTCTTTGGACTAAAAATACCCAACTTATTTTGCATCCTCAAAAAGAGAGAGCTTCTAGATCATTCAAGGATATCAAGGACAGATCAGAGTATCATATTCAACTAGGCTACCCTAACTAACATTATAGACTGTGTTAGTCAGCTTTTGATCAAATGTATGTACAATGTTTTCTGAATTCGTTCTTTTTTTTTTTTAAGAAACAAACACATACCCATCTTCGTTGCCAAGGGCCATGATTTTGCCATCTGCTTTCCAGCTGACTTCTGTGTGTACAGGCAATTTGTACTAGAAAGCAAAACAAACCAATATTGACTAAAAGCACTGTTCTTCTCTCTGCATACCTTAGAAATCAATGATGACAGCATGAGAGAAAAAATCCCAAGTTTAAAATGTTCTAATTTTATAACTTGTACATAATCTACATAATTAGCCAAAGAGTTACTAAGAGCAAATATTCTAATTGTAATTTCCTTAATTGGGACAAAAAAGACCAGCTAGTAAATACCCAATGTCTATAATGTCTAACCTTGTAAAATAAACTTTATTAAAATGATTTTCATCCCACAGCAGAGAATGTAACATGTCCATTTTGATAACGTGGGGGTCATGTCTCCTTAACAAAATAAATATATGTACATATATACATTTCTATATGTTTACAGACACACACACATATACATGTCCTTGTTTTCTTCCTAGTTCTATTTTTTTCCTATTAATTTATTTTTTATTTATTTTTTATAACTGTTGGTCTTTCCTCAAGGCTGACTGGGCCCTCTTGTTTTCTTACTTGTCTCTTTAGACTACCTCATATATGCCCACAGCTTCATCAGCTACTGTTCATGTGAAGGAATGCCAAATTTCTTTCTTTTTTTTTTTTTTTAACATTTTATTTTTAAGTAATCTCTACATCCAATGTGGGGCTGGAAGCCACAACCCCAAAATCAAGAGCTGCATACTCCACTGACTGAGCCAGCCAGGCAACCGGCCCTCCTTGTGTGTATATTCAACTGACACAAAACTAAAAGCTTATTAGGAATAGGAATTTTGTTTCTTTTATTCATTGCTGAATGTTAATGTTGAGATAATATTTAATGAAGAAATATAGTCGATAAGAATAATTCAATTATGATTAAATGCTAGCCATTTAAAAATAATACGCAACAATAAAAATACTCATTTGAAAGAGTAAGAACTCTCAACATATTTCACTTCAAAAGACAGTTCTGACACACACTGATAAAATGGTAAGACAAAAGTGATTATATGTGGATATCTGGGTCAAGGATAAAAGGGAATTATTTGTTATTTTGTGTAAATCTGTAATTATTTCGCTAAAAAAATAGAAAATTAAGATGGTTGGGGCGCCTGGGTGGCTCAGTCGGTTGAGCATTGGGCTTCAGCTCAGGTCATGATCTCATGGTTTGTGGGTTTGAGCCCCGCGTCGGGCTCTGTGCTGACAGCTAGCTCAGAGCCTGGAGCCTGCTTTGGATTCTGTGTCTCCCTCTCTCTCTGACCTTCCCCTGCTCACGCTATCTCTCTCTTTCTCTCTCTCTCTCTCTCTCAAAAATAAATACAATGTTAGAAAAAAAGAAAAAAAGAAAAAAGAAAATTAAGATGGCAATTTTGTCTTGAGCAAAATACCTTACAGCCACACTTGGCCGCCATGTTATAGTTATCTTTACCAAGGTCACACTGTGGAGGAAGTAGCTGGCCTGAAAAGGATGCTTTATATCCAAGATCTGAAAGTTTATCATAAAACACCATGGCAATTGAGACAAAGCTTTTTTGTATGTGTGTGTGTGTGGTTAAGTTCCTTGCTTTAGTCAAGGGATAAAGACTTCTACATTATGTGTTATAAATCACAAATTCAATGAAGCTCTTAAGAACAGAAATCTGAGTGAGCATAATGGATATCTCTAACGGCATGTATTATGCAAGATGGGAAACCAAGATGTAGAGACTCAGAGAAGACTTTACACCACAAGAACTCACTTTGATTGAATTGGTGTCCCTGATTAGTTTGTTGATGTCATAGGCCTCTCCACCAAGCTTCCAGGGGTTATGCTGTAAGACAATCCCTTCTCCCCCACAACTGTATAAAGTAAGGGAAGGTCTGTCTCCTTCTCCTCCTATATGAGATAAGAAAAGAAAGCTTATCATTTTTGCATTTCACCAGCTTAACTATTGGTTGCTATAGTAGAAGTGTAGCATACTAGGAGTTGTTTCAAATGAATTACATTAATACATTGGAATAAAGTAACTGTTCTTTGCATATGAACATAGTTGTTGGGAGAAGTAAAAAGATACTAATTCTATAGTAATATTTATAATGTAGCAGATCTGCTTTAAACATTCTTCTGCCATTCAAATAGTACAGGTGCCAAAGCTGGGGTCAAAAAACATGTTCTCAACGTTTATGAGAATTTGCTTTTTCTTTCAGAAATGAGCACTCTACTCTGGGCATTTAAATATATGGAGCTGCAGGGCTTCCTATGACTGACTATAAGGAGCTGTCCTCAGAGCAAGGATTTCTTTGGTATTATACCAATCCTCTTGTTGACTTTTAAAAAGCAAACAGTGGTTCTTGTGGGCTTCTGTAAGGGCAAGTTTTATTTTCACCACTCCTAGAACTATGCCTGGCACAAATCAAGAATCCAATAGTTGTTGAATGAATGAAAGAATAACTACAACTACAGGGCTGCTTGAATTCTCATGACTTACATTATCCTCTCCATGTAGTGCAATTACTATGGAGATGGACTGTTTCATTACATAGCTGGTTAAGAAAAGTTAACCAAAGACATCTGTTGAATACACTGATTTTTTAAATTTATTTATTTTGAAAGAGAGAGAGAGAGACCGTGCAAGCGCGCGAGCACGCGCATACATGAGTAGGGGAGGGGCAGAGAGAGAAGGAGAGAGAATCCCAAGCAGGTTCCATACTGTCAGTGAAGAGACCAATGTGGGGCTTGATCCCATGAACTGTAAGGTCATGACCTGAGCTGAAAGTAATAAGAGTCGGATGCTGGACCCCAACTGAGCCATCCAGGCACCCCATGAATACACTTATTTTAAAAGATACTCTGAAAGACCTGTCTCTTTAGGAATAAGAAGGAGAGGGCTGAGTGGCCAGAAGAGGGAAAGGGTCAGAATACTGTAAAGACAAGAGGAGATCATTTTAGGAATTCTAAGTTTGCTGTAACTATAGGTGAAAACAGGTGATCCTTACTCCATTAATATAGTCAAATAACATTCTAATTCTGATAAAAAGTGATACCAAATTTTGGTGAAAAAATATTAGCCTGGGTACCAGCAGCCAACATGAGACATCTACATGCACAACAGAAAAATTCAGCTTGAAGAGACCAACTAATGCTTTAGTGTTTGGGGATGCTTATTATGGGCGAATGATTTCTAACACCATCTGCTATGACTGCCCCCATGGACCCTTGGGGACACAGCAGTCTGCCTAAGCAGTCACGGCACTAGAATGTTTATGACTTTCCAGCTTGACTATCTTACAATTAAATTGAAAGAAAGAGAATACTCTCATGTTTGCTAGAGAATGGCTCAGATACTTACCGAGTGAAATGGGGGGCAGTGGTGGCCCCCAGGCTAAAGTGTACACAGTCTTCTTATGATATGTGCTAGAAATCTGTGGAGGTCTGGAGAGAAGGGGGATTACAAAGAAAGATTTAAACAGAAGGCACAGTGGAAAACAGATCCATCTTTTTCTAAAAGATCCCTTACTATTTGCTATTAGAGAAAAACAATTTAACAGCAACCTTCTACAAATAACTGATTGTAGAGAAGCCAACACTTAAATAATATACCTGTAATGATATCTACTACCAAAATGATTAAGTCCCAAACACACTTTACCCAGAAAAATATATTATCCCCCCCAAACTGGCCAGTTTGGAGTAATATTCCCCACTGTCTTTCTGAGTTGCCCACTTCACTTAAATGTTACATATTCTAAGATTGCTGTAGTTACAAGCACTGTAAAGGCTATCACAGCTAGAGAAAAACAGAACAAGGCAGAATATGCAAACTAGTCAGCCCAGAACTAAGGTTACTGCGAAGGATATACAGTCATCATATAAATATAATCAATCTCACTTTCAAATAAAAGAAGCCATTTTAGGTTTACCCTCTCATTAATATCACATTCTTAAACCAAGACAAGATTTTAGAGTAGTTCAGTTTTAAAGTTTTTAAGAAAACTTGCTCTTGAAGGTAAATTTGAAGGCTGTGGTGACTAATGACATGGGAAGTATCAGTAAAGGGCAGTGTGACTGTCACCCTTTACTGTAAACTGTGTTCTTTGTAGGATTTGAGAATTCCAGGAGGGACACCTGGTGGCTCAGTCGGTTAAGCATCCGACTTCAGCTCAGGTCATGATCTCATGGTTCGTGGGTTCAAGCCCCATGTTGCGCTCTGTGCTGACAGCTAGCTCAGAGCCTGGAGCCTGTCTTCCGATTCTGTATCTCCCTCTCTCTGACCCTCCCCTGCTCGTGCTGTCTCTCTCTGTCTCTCAAAAATAAATAAAAAGCATAAAAAAAAAAGAGAGAATTCCAGGAATCCAGAACCTATAACAAAACTAGCTGTTGGCTTATGCATTTCTATGCTTCTGACACATTTATTGTTATCATTGTAGACAATAAACCCCAAATTCTTTGGGCTGAGAGTAAGCAGTTGTGGCTGAATGCCTAACAGTGTACCCACAGCAGCATCCCTCCTTCTTCTGCACACCTTATAATAACCAGAAGATAGTAATGTAATTAGTCAGTTTTGTGTAGACACAGTTTTATTTTTACACGCCTCTTTGAAATAGTGTTATTATTTTTGAGAATTGAAAGTGGAGTTAACCAACTGCAGAACTAAAGAACACAGGTCACTAACTGCATGTAGGTTTACATGTGTACTTAAAAATTGCATCTAAAAAGGTTAATAACTGCAGTATAGTAAATAATTAAAAAAAAATTTTTTTTAAATTTTATTATTGAGACAGAGACAGAGCATGATCAGGGGAGGGGCAGAAGAGAAAAGGAGACAGAATCTAAAGCAGGGTCCAGGGTCCGAGCTGTCAGCACAGAGCCCAACGCAGGGGAGATCATGACCTGAGCCGAAGTAGGATGCTCAACCGACAGAGCCACCCAGGCGCCCCAGTATAGTAGATAATTCTTACTTAGAAATGATCAGGAACAGTAGTCAAACTTATCCTGTAAAAGGCCAGACAGTAAATATCTAAGTCTTTCTCTGAGCCATGAGGTCTCTGTCCTGACTCCTCCACTCTGCTCTGGTAGTGTGAAAGCAGCCTCCGATAACGTGTAAACAAATGAGTGTGGCTGGGTTCCAACAGAACTTTATTTATGGACACTGAAATCTGAATTTTATTTAATTTTCATGTGCTGAAATATTCTTGTAATGTTTCCCCAATAATTTAAAAAGGTAGAACCATTCTTAAGTCATGAACCATGGCTCCCCAGTCCCTGGTCTAGAACAGTGCTGCTCAGTAAGCACTGGGCCTTGTGCTCCTGAAATGCGGCTCGTGAGACCAAGGAACTGAGCTTCTCACTTTATTTAACTTTAGGTATTTTAACTGTAAATAGCCACATGTGGCTATCAAACTGAACTGTGCAGGTATGGAATCTAATCAAGCACCTAGTATGACTGTATTCAATAGATTCATAATGTGAGCCTTATGTATGAACCACATATGCATCTTAAAGCTTCCTTGTAGCCACATTAACAGAAGCAAAATAAGTAAGTGAAATTCAATTTTATTTATTTACTTTATTTTATTTTAATTTTTTAAAAATGTTTTATTTATTTTTGAGAGAGAGAGGGAGACACAGAATCCAAAGACAGGCTCCAACCCACGAACCGCAAGATCATGACCTGAACTGAAGCCGGATGCTCAACTGACTGAGCCACCCAGGCACCTCAATGTGAAATTCAATTTTAATAGTGTATTTTCTTTAGCTCAATATACAGATTATCTTTTTTATTTGAAAAAAATATTTTTAATGTTTATTTATTTTTGAGCGAGAGAGAGAGAGAGAGAGAGAGAGACAGAGTGAAAGCCAGGGAGGGGCAGAGAGAGAAGGAGACAGAATTTGAAGCAGGCTCTAGGCTTGGAGCTGTCAGCACAGAGCCCGACATGGGGCTCAAACTCACAAACTGAGATCATGACCTGAGTCGAAGTCTGACACTTAACCGGTGACCCTAGAAGTATTATCTTTTAAAATATAATAAAAATAAAATAATTATTGATATATTTTACATGGTGGGAGGAGGGGGGACAATCTCTGAACTCTGGAGTAGCATATCCCAGTAGTCACCTGTGGCTAATGAAGCTCTAGACATAACTCCTAGTTTACAGGACATATAGGGAATACTGAAATGAGTTAGAAGTCACCACAAAGGCCCAAATGTAAAATATTCTATAAAAAAACTTATCCAGAATCTTCAAATTGAAAAGGCAATGTTACGAAAGAAGTGTGGTGGAGTAAGAGAGACTACAGAGACATAACAAAATGCAACGGGTGAATCCAAACTAAAAATGAATTTGAAAAAAAAAAAATAGCAAGGAAAAGCATTTTTGGCTCAACTGAGGAAATCTGTATATGGACTGGATATTAGATCATATTATGGAATTACTCTTAATTTTAAGTGTGCAAAAATAAGGCAAGTATGGCAAAATGTTAACAATTGGTGAATATAGATAGAAGGCACAGAGATGTTCTTTGCACTGGGCTTTCAATGTTCATGGATGCCTGAAAACTTTCATTAAGAAAAGCTGAGGGAAAAAAATAAACCGATGGTTTATTTTAGTGGTAACCACAGGTCAGACAGGCTGAACCACCATCACCTGAAAGCACTTTTAAAAAACCAAATTCCAAGTTGTAAGCCTCAGTCTCAGAGCCAGGATCTGAAAGATGTTTCCCAGGCCAATTCTGATGAATACCCAGGTTTATGAATCAAACTTAACTCCATCATCGACATTATGGTCAATGGGCTAAACGAGAATCTTCTATTTCTTACTTGTTGGAGTAGGTGTCATACAATCCCACTTTTCCGTCATCAGTTCCAAAAGCTAAACAGCCTTCCTTGGTTGGGTGCCAGCACAGCTACAAAACATGAGGAAAGCAGCACATTATTAAGGGAACCCTTAGGTTATTTTTTGAGCATTCAGATGGAAAATTTTCATGCTCTTGGTGTCTCCTAATTTTAAAAGTAACACATTCTCATTATTTAAAAGAAACAAAGCATTAAAAACAATGTGAATGTCACCGGTAATCTCACTGTTCAAAGCACCACACTGCCAATTTTCTATCCTTCCAGATATGTTTTATGAATAAAGTTAAATATATACAGTTGAAAAAAACAAAAATAGGTTCAAATATTTAAATGCTGTGCATGAAACACTTTTGAGTGGGGATGAGATTCCAGAATAGTTCAGAAAATAGGATCCTATTAATACTAAGATTTGGAAGGCTATATCACAGATTGTCAACAGTGCTTCTCTGGATTACGAAGCAAAATTTTTTGCTTTCTATACTCCTATACCGTTTGGTTTTCTTTTTTCCCTTTTTATTGTTTTTTTTTGTTTGTTTTTACCAAAGTATAGTTGACATACAATGTTGTATTAAACAACATAGTGATATGACAATTCTGTATGGCCTTCTATTTAACCACAAACATTTATGGCTTTTAGACTAAATAGCCACAGTAGAGGTATCACTTTGGAGAAAAAAAAAATTATACATATTGTTGTATAATCTGCATCCCATGTTTTGTAATTTTCATTTTTCACAAATCATCAACATCTTTCCACATCAAAGAGCCACATTATCATTTTTAATAGTGTGATATTGTTTATTATGTTTATAACTTAATGTGTTTTCTGTGAATGCACATGCAGGTTATTCCAAATTTCTTACTAAAAGAACTACTTATTTGAAAAAAAGTTCAAGAGAGCTCAAAGAAATCATCCTTACCGCTGTAACCTTGGACTTGACACCCTGCCAAAAATTTTTCACATCATAGTTGTTCTTTATGGAGAGTGTATTCCACACGCGGATCATACCATCTCCAACGCCTATGGCCAAACAGCCCATGTCCACAGGAGAGAAAGCCAGGCTGTAGGCAAACCCACCAAGGGAAGGTAGGGACCAGCAGCACTCTAGGGTGGCCATGTCCCAACATTTTACCTAAAAAGATCAAGGGTTAGGGTCTAAATATAAAAAAAGATCAGAAAAACAGGAAAAAGAATTGACATCTCAAATAAGTTGGACTCAAAGAATGGATAACATAAAGAATATATAATAATATGTTATATATATATGAGGGATATATATTACTGTATTATGTTATATATTATAATATATACTGTAATGTGTAACATTATAATAAATAATATAATTTATTCTAGTAGGTACTGGAAAAAGTCTCTTAGAAAAAAAAAGTTAATAAAGTGTAGGCTCAAAGGATCTTAGAATATATTTATTCCCAGAGATGTCAAGTGAATTCAGGATCATACAGGGAACAAAACCAGAGCCAGGCCTCTAATTTTCCAGAGTCCTTTCCAATGTACTATACTACAGCATTGGTAATCTCATTTAGCAAATCCTAACTAAGAATGAAGATGGCCTCAGGACAGTGGAAAAATTAGAAAAGCTATCTCAAAAAGCAAAATATCTTCTCCCCAGGGGAAGGAGGAATGCTACATTTTTAATCTTCACTTGTTTAACAGAGAGGCTTGGCAGAAAACAAAGTCTAACAAATAAGCCTAGCTTAACTGCAAAACAATAAAGTCACAGATTCTTAAATATAGCCAATTCTCTCTGGGAGATTTCACCAAGAGCAGATGTTTCTGCTACCTTAACTTAGTTAGACAAGTATTAAAACTGTATAATAACGTTTTTATTTTTAAGACAAGAAAATTTTAAAGCCAAAGTATGATGGTCTCATACATCCTTCCCTGGACCCATCTACAATTCTTTACCGTATCTGCTTTAACAAAAAGGCATCTTGGTGGCTCCTCACCTTTCCCCTAACTCTCCGTGGTTTCCACAGTTAGTGCTGGTCAGTAGCAGTAACTGAGATTGGGCTGGGTGAGAGAACTGACTAATGGTTTAAAAAGCCCTCTAATCCCATCCAAGTCCCAAAGCGTGGGCTTTACAATGCTGAATGCAAACTAAGCAGTGCTTACGTCTCTATCCATTGATGTGGAAAGCAGCAGCTGTTTGTCATCCTCAGTTTGTAAAGGGCATAAGTTAAACACAATTCTTGAATGATTCTGCCCTTCTGATGAAGCACTAAAGAGGGTATATTTCCGTCTCCAGGACTGAGTAAGATCCCACAGCAACAGCTCACCCCTGTGATGAAAAACAAGCACTAGTTCTTTTTCACAAGCAATCTGGAAACAAGAGATTTGGGGAGAGTGTGGGCCCTCAGTTGCCAAATAATTTCTATCAATTGTTCTTTTAAGGAGAAAAAAATTGCATATTCTGAAATGTGCACAAAATAGCTCTGAAAGAACACACAAAAACAAGGAGTCACTGCCTATGGGGAAGGGAACCTAACTGCTTGAGAAGACAGAGGTAGGAAGAGCACTTCACTATATTCCTGATTTTGAACCACGTGAATGCACTGCACTTCCTCTGGGACAGATTTTCCTAATAGTTTTAATAGTAAAATGCCACCATAATTTGCACAGCCCCAAAGCTTGAAGACATACTCTCTCTTTTTTGGGACGGTGTGGGGGAGTAGGGCCATGACCAACATTTTAGGGGGGATTTTTATATGCTTTCCCTGTATCATTTCTTCTTCTTCTTCTTCTTCTTCTTTTTAATGTTATTTATTTTTGAGATACAGAGAGAGATAGAGCATGAGGGGGGAGGGGCAGAGACAGAAGGAGACACATATCTGAAGCAGGCTCCACAGAGCCTGACGCGGGGCTCAAACTCATGAACTGCGAGATCATGACCTAAGCTGAAGTCAACCGCTTAACCAACTGAGCCACCCAGGAACCCCCTTCCCTGTATCATTTCATTTGAAAGCAGGGCCCTTGTCTGCTAAATTCACTTATCTAGAATAAGCAACTAGCAGCTCGTACTCACTAAATTCTGTTGAATGAATGACTATAATCCAAAGAAATAGGAAATTCTATATGCTCCCTCTTTTTACACAGGACGTAATTGAAGTTCGAAGGGTCACACACGTGAACACATAGAAGGTAAGAGACTGAGTCTGAAATGCAGTTTGGTCTGACTTTGGAGTCCACGCTCTTAACTACCAGGCTATACTTATTTGGTCTTTTCTCAGCTATAATTAGACAACACAGGTATCTGTCCCATGATTTTTCCGTTACAAATGGTCTATCATAATATAAGCCTTAGCCATTGCCTTTTCCATCTTCTGTGTCTAGAAAGAGAAGCCTAGGGATTCCTCAAGAAGCTAGAGAGGAAAACAAAATATGTCAGAGAGAGCATGACCAAAAAAGCTTACCCAAAACAGCTGGATACCAGCTGTGTTGGTTGATCCTTGGGCCAATGGAGTGTTAACCAGAGGCGTTCTTTAATAGTTGGGTCTATACCCCCTCCTCTTCTCTTCAGAAAGGGCAATTTCAAAACCATTACCCCTGCAAATTAAAAGAAAGTCAGTGGGTGCTCAAGATAGTGAAAACACACGTGTGAAGTCCCTAGCAGTTCACAATACAGTTTGTTAGTTTGGTTACTTAGAATTCAGACCTCATTTTCTCATGGAAATGTTATTACACAGTTTCAATACTTGTCTAACTAATTTAGGTAAAACAAGCTTTTTATAGGCTGTCCTGGCAACCTGAGCACACATTATGAATATTGTCTGTTTGGGAAAATGGGGTTTCAACTGGAATTGTGAACCCAGGTAGTAACACAACTCCAGATTCTCCGAAGTTGGCAGGACAGAGAGTGGCAAGAAATCCAACAATGGAGACAAATTTGGCAGTCAGCATGTTGCAGCAGAGAAGTCCCTCCACCCCTGATATGCTACTCAGCAGTGGTCCTTAATCCCTGGTAGGTATCAGAACCACTCACTGGTAGAGCCTCTGAAACTATGTATGCCAGGCCCCAACTCCTAGAGATTCTGATTCAGTAGATTTGAGGTGGAATCCATGCACCCACATTTTCCAAAAACTCTCCGGGTGATTTTGCTGCACAACTAGAATTGAAGACCATTGTACTAGACATCCATAAATTTAGAGGTTAACCTTCTGGAGGGATTCTGGGCCTACTGTTGTCCCTACTTGGGAGTATCAACCATCGTATATCCAAAAGCAGTCCAAAATTCTTTTGCTTTATATGCACTAATGCACTTGGGTAAAGATGAGAAGACTCTCATGGTTTCAAATAAATTGAAGGTGAAAGTTCTGTTCAAAGAGAGAAGCTTGGGAAAGCTGAATGACTGAGGGTCCCTGTAATTTGGATAAAATGAATTTTAACACTTAAACATGCACTTCTACACTGGGTATGTATTATTCTGCATTTGTGTATTAAAACCTCTAGCTCTAGAGATCTTTCCCAATCCTCTGATTCAGGCCTTGCCAAGTTCCAACATTCCTGTCCTTATAACCAACAGCTTGCCTTCCATGACAAACAATGACCCTTCTATGACTGCATCAGAAATACTCATCTCCAAAACCAAAGTCAGATGTTCAGAGCACAGAGAGTTCTAGCCCAGGCTAAACTGGAGAAGCAATTTTCTGGATAGAAACGTAAAGAACTGCCTTCTGGATGATGACACACTCTTAGGATAACAAGACAAAATAAAAAAGTCACCATAGGTTATATTACAAAAGAAACACCAAACATGAATCTTACCTCGGCCTCTAGAGCAGCTCCAGATTCGAATGGTCTGATCTTTGCTTCCAGTGGCTAAGTAGCAGCCTTTTGTTACTGGAGTTTGTGGTGTGACTTTACCATTGGGAATTTCAGGTTCTTCTAGGGTTGAGATGGTAATTTTGTTTTTAATTTACATGAAACATGAACTTGTCAAAAGAAAAACTAGTTTTCAAGGGTTCCTAAAACTTAGCTCTTATGTTTATAGATTTGATCTGTAAAAGCTAAAGTTTTAAATGTAATTCAAAAGATATAGTTTTATCCACATTGTTCCTTAGGTCTTAAATCATCTCTACCTGAATTTTCCTCTTGACTTATGGATAAACAATCTTCGCCAGGAAGGGGACACCAGGCTATGGAGTGGATCTCATCATCGTGGCCTCGAAGCCTGTGAATAACTTCTCCTTTCTTACTGATGTCAATTATAACCACTATGCCATCCTTGTAGCTAAAAAACAAGAGAAATATTACTGGAAAATGAAGACAGAACAGTAAATATTCTGGCTTAAGAGTTAATCACTTTGCATTTCTAAAAGGTAAGTGCATTTGGGGGTAGAGGGAAGGGAAGAAAGAACCTTGTTTTGTCCTTTTTTCCAAAGTGTACATTTTCTGTTTCCTGGTGGTCCTGACACATTTGTCCTCCCGCCCCCTCCAATCAAGCTTTTGGCACTAAGTAATACCATATACACTGCCTGGGAAGTATTTGAAGGGAACTTACAGAAGAATGGTTATTTGTGAGGCCAAGCAATCCCTCTAATTACAGATGAATTTGATGCAACACACTTAAATCCACCCCCTGCCCCCTTTTCAGTATGTGATCCTATTTTTCTACCTATGAACTTAATAAAAGCTGCAGTACTATAGCTTCTAGATCTGGATACTTCAAGGCTATCATTTTTGAATTCGGAGGACACTGAGAAATTCTAATAGTCTTTTTTCTTATGATGAAGTATTTCATATACATAAAGAAGTACCCATCACCCAGCTTAAGAAAAAAATGTACCCACATACCAATATAGTTGAAGTCCTTTGTACATCCACCCCAATCAAGCCTATCTCCCTCTCCTTCCCAGAGGTAAACTGCTATTGGTGAATTGTGTTCCATCACTCCTAGCCTTTCTTTGTATACATTCCTAAAGATGATAGAAAATTACTTTGTAGGTTTTAAAACTTCATATAAATGGTATCATGAGGTCTATTTTTCTGTAGCTTGTTTTTTTTTTTCTTTTTTTTTGTTTCACTCACTGTTAGTGAGTCATCCGTGTTGAAGTATGTAAGTCTAGTTCCTGGTCAGTCATTTGCACTATTGGATAGCGCTCCAGTGTATGAATACAGCACAAGTTTATTCATTTTCCCTTTTGAAGGGCTTTCGTTTTTTGCTATTACAAACAAAAAAATGTCATTAATAATCTTACGCACACTTAAGACAATTTTAGATTTGAGGCCTAGTAATGGAACAGCCTAGATGTAAGATGTGTACACCTTTGCTTTACTAAAAAGTTCAAAACTGCTCTCCAAAGTGGGTGTACCTATTTATATTCCTATATACTAGACAATCCTATAGGAAAAAACACATTCCAGCTCTACTTATTTTCCTTTTATTAAAAATATTTCCCCATTACACCTTTATTTAAAAAATGAAATCATAGACTATTATCAGTCTTTGCAGACACAGACTTTGAAAACCTTTAAGTTATGCAACCTAACAGTCCAGTAACCAAACTGTCCTGCAATTTTAATCAGCCCTTCAGGGAACAATCACCATTTTGAAGATCCTCCAGAAACAAATCATTCTGATTCAATCCTGTGTCGGACTATGCAGGTCCTTATATCGAAAGGTTTCTTCTCATGAATTCTTGTTCGTCTTTCAAGGTCGATCTGATTCAACCTTCTCTGATCCCCGCCTGCCACCCTTTCTGCTCCCTCTCTAGTGTCTCTAGTGCCCCCGCTGCAACACTGCTCCTACTTCACCTAGCAGGTCACCGATGCATGCACAGACCCCTTCCGTTTCACTGTTATGCACCCACACCTGTCTTCCTATCCTTCCCCTCAGGCCACAGATTTCATGATCCATCATTATGATCACAACTTTAAAAATATCCTTAGCTCCTTTGTCCCTTCTCTCCTAGAGGTATTTATTCCACAAAACCCCAAACCTTCTTGAATCCAACCAAAGTCTTTCTCAATCAGCTTTAATAGTTTACTTTCATGACTTTGATCCATAGCGTGGCACTCAATAGGGCCGAGTGGTCCTACAATCTCTCAGTAAGCTCATTTTCCTATTCTCTGAGAGGACTCTTTTCACAGCTTTCTGCATGCTTTCAGCCCCACTCTGAACTTGACTCCACCTTGTGACTTATGCCTCACTGGGAAAATCAGAAGCCGTGAGGATGAAACACCCTCCTCTTCCAACCAGATGGACAAACTTACCTGCACCTAGTCCATATTCTCACTTATCCTTTCTACTTGTGATCTGGATCCAATCCCCTCTTGACTTCTCAACATCACTCCTGTGTTTACCACATTTATCCATGTATCCAGCTCTCCCTCTTCTGCCTCATTTCCATCCGCATAAAAACATGCCCTTATTATTTTCCATTTAATATTCCCTTAATCACCACATACCTCCTCTGGCTTCATGTCGACACACATTTGTTCAACAAACAAAAGCTGTCTCCACGTGTACCTTTACTACTGTACCCTCAGTCTCTTAAGTCCACTCCAGCCAGACTTTCTCCTTCAGCACTCTAGTGCTTATATCATGTGTTCAAACTAGAGTGAAAGGACATCTTTGGGATGGAGGTAGATGGAGTGGTGAGGGAAAGGGGGGTGCCGCTCAAGGCAGTTCAGGTGAAACAACCTTGGTGATCGAGGTGGAGGCAGAGCCCAATCCCAGCCCACTCTCCCAATCCAGAACTGAGTCCTCTGACACTCTGGGAGTAAATGTTATTTCCAAGGGTGAGTATTGAGGGAGAAAAAGGGGGAAAGAGGGTACTTCCTGCATTTGGAGGCTGACTGAATGAGATACAAAGAATGAGCAAAGTACACTATCGTAGAAAATAAGGAAATAAAAAGAGAGTGAGAGAGAAAGCGAGGACCTGGAAGTCATGGGAATAAATGATACCAAGGGCCCAGGGAAGAGTTAATACCTATAAATCGTTTCCTCTGAGGAATAAAGGGACGGGAGAAGTTAAGCAAATGCAAGATATACTCATTAACAAAAATAAATTACCAATACAGAGGGTATAGTACTTACCCAATGGCTACGAAATCTTCATGATGAGGTGAGCAAGTAAGACAGAAAATTGTCCTGGGTTCTATAAAGAGGTGCTGGCTGTCATTTCTGTTAAGCCAGTAACAGAACACTACTCCTTTTTCATCTCCAGATACTATTAAATCCTTTACTTGAGGAGACCAGTGCAAGGCTGATATTGTATGCTTTAAAACAAAACAGACATACGTTTGCTTCTCACTTGTCAGTGCTGAATTTCTACCTCATTTTAAGCCTGTACAATACGAGGCATGTTGAGAGGTACTTAGTAAGTACTGTTAGTCACTTGTGTGCCCAAGAGTACATTAACCAAATGGTAGAAGAATTTAAGCTCCTAAGGATCAAAGAACCATTAAAAAACATTTCTGACTTTAAAACTTAATGCAAAGGTATTACAAAGATTAAGTGAGTCTTCTCCTTTTCTACACTCCCTGCAAAGGCAGGTTTATCAAGTAATCATCTGGTTTAGAAACAAGTTTTATTCACTCATTTACAGTTTATATTAGGAGTCTTCTTCATGTAAAGAACCAGATAGTAGGTATTTTTTGACTTTGTGGGCCATACTGTCTCTAGTGCAGCTACTCAACTCTGCCTTGTCGTATGCAAGCAGCCAATACTTAAAAGTTAACTTACACAGATGAGCTAGCATGGTTGAAACAAAAAAACCCTCAGCACAGATATCTAGTGACGGTCTGAGACACCAGTAAGCCATGGTACCTGATGGAGTGCATGTTCTGTCACAACTGCTTTTGTCTCTACATCCCAGATTTTCACAGTCCCATCATCAGAGCTCGTGGCACAGAGGTTGTATTGACCCGGGTGATGCGAAAACGTGAAGCCAGAGACCCTCTCGGTGTGTCCCACCAATTCCCCTATGACTTCAAGCAAAACCAGATTCCAGGTTAGAGCGCTACCTAAGATTCCTGGCAGAATCATTCTGTTGTCAGATGGGTGGGGTGGGACCTCACTTATCCCGTGGTATAACAAAAATATCCAGGCACTCACAATCAGATATCCCAAGTGCTGGTTCTGGCTCTGCCACAAGACTTCAGCCCAGTCATTTTATCTCCTTGAGCCTCACTGTTTTCAACCGTAAAATGCTGTTGGATATCCCTTGATGTTGACAGTTCACAGGCTGAGGAGTGGCTCAAATGAAGAATGTATAAGTGATTCTTATATAGATCTGGCCAGCAGTCATTTGGGAAGGAATAAATACCTGGCTTGCCATATCCCAAGGCATGATCAAAATCTAGTTTGGAGCTTGAAAGCATCTGGCTCAACACATTCATCTTACAGCAACGAGTGTTCTGTATTTGCAGGATCTTGCGTAGGGCCTGGCGCGGTAAGCAGGCCCCTAAACCCAGGAAGGCTCCCAGGGGGGCGGCGCGCGCTGCGTAGGGGAGGGAGGCCACAAATGTTATAAATGCCTGGGTCTAGATAGGGATAACTTCAGGGAGTGAGCGATCCTACGTGAGAGCGCCAGGAGGCGGGACCGCTCAGCCACAGCGTGGTGTAGCTCAAGCTTGGAGACGCGGACTCAACTAAGCTTAGTGACTGTGAGAGATCTTTTTGCCTACCTGGGCCCCAAGTTTCCCCATCTGTAGAGAAGGGTAGCTAGAAAAGCTCACTTGGCGCCTCTGGCGAACCCAAGGAGGGCAGGAAGGAGGGGGCCCAGAGGTGGGGAGTTACCTCGAAATGGGGGCGTCCCAGGGATCGCGCCGGCGCCCGGGCCCACGCGGACAAGGAAAACGGAGGTCCGCGCCGCGAAGCCGAAGAGGCCGCCTGGCACGGCATCGCTGCATCGGGCGCAGTACCAGTTAGGAGAGGGCGGCAGCGTGCGCGGCTCCTGCCCCATGATCACAGGCCACCAGAGAAAGACGAAGGAGCCACAGGAGCGGACCGTTCGCAGCCACACGCCTTAGCCGGGAAGGGGGCGGGGTTGGCTCGGAGCCCCGCCTCGCCGGGCCCGCCGCTACGGCGCGCGCCGAGGCCCAGGCAGCACCGCGCGCTCTGCTCCCGCAGCCCCGGGGATGAGAAGAACGCTGACCCGCGCCTGGCGCTCTGCCCCCCGAGCCCCGCCCGGGGCTGGAAGGACTGGCGCTGCCACAGTCCAGCTTGGGGGTTAGGCATTCTCCCCCCTACAGCAAGGTACATAAGTAAAGGGATAGACTAGTGGAGTCACCTCCCCGCACAGCCGCTTTACTTTTCGGACCTGTTCAACCACTATCCCGTCAAGTATTTTTGAACGCTCTGTGCCAGGGCACTTTGCCAACTCTGGAGATTCTTTAAAGATACCTACAACAAGCCAGGTAACAAAAAAGATAAAAGTTCGAATTAGAAATCTGAAAGGAAAGGAAGAGGTTCTTCGACTAGGTGGAAATTCTGGTTCTAGAGTCTTGGTATTAAGGCGGAGTAGAATAGAGTGGCCTTGTTGACTGAGTGCCGACTCTGTGAAGGGGACTGCTCCACGTGGAGGAAAAGGAAAGGAAATGTCAGATTCTCCGTTTACACTCTCCTGCTCCTGTGTTGCTTGTTTGGACAGGGTATATGGCACTACTGCATCTGTAGCGAACGAAACCTGAAATATGTATTCTAAAACATATATTTGGATGTGGGTAGGGACACTGACTTTGGAGGCATCCTGTCCTACACTGAATTAGTGATTTTACCAGTTGTTAGCTGAATTTACTCTATCCTAATCTGTTTCCTCATTGAAGAAGGAAGATGATAATCCATGCCTTGTTGGATTGCTGTGAGGAATACAGGGGATTTAGTGAAATGCCTGCTGGGCATATATGGTAGCAAGTTCTCAATGTATACTAATATATCTCTTGGAGGTCAACCTGGAGATTAACAGGGATTAGGACATCATACTTTATATTTGAGCTGTTTTTTTTTCTTTAAAAAACACGATCTCGTGAGTTTTACAACAAGCCTCTGCCGTAGGGATTGCCATTTCTAATTCCCTGCCACGAAAACTGAGGCCCACCCACGTTAGGTGGCTTGTTCACAATCTGTTTTTTTCTAATCCTTTCAGGCCGTTTGTAAAGTGAAGTTTCTCATTTTCTCTGGATCCTGATGAGTTTCCGGAAACTCACTAGTTTTCGGCCTTTATCAAAGTCATTCATTCCCAGGCAAGGCTGGTCGCATCACCCCTTAAGTGCCGGCGGCGCGTTCGCGGTCTCCAAGACAACATCGCGGGTGTAAATACCGCTGGGTCTCCTGTAGGGGACCGCAACCTGAGATTTGCGCACGCGCCTAGGCCAGACCGGGCATGAACTCGGAGGCTTCCGTAGAGGGAGGGAGAAAGATGGCGGCGGCAATACCGGAACGTCTGGGTAGGGATTTCTTAGTGGTTTAGCGGCGGCAGAGGGAGTGGAGGTGGGAGTCTCAATTGATGGCTTGTGTTGATATTTCAGGTGCATTATGGATGCAGAATCTGAGGGGGAAGCTGGCGTTAGGGTAAGTCTTTCTCCTCGGAGCTGCAGAGGGCTCAAGGCCTCCTTACCAGTTTGTCAATTACTGAGCCTCTGGGCCGCCCTTTGCCTTTAGGCTCTGGGGCTGTGCTTGCGAGCAGGACAGCCGCTCCCTGCTGGGTTACTCCATCTTTCCGCAGCCGTATTGCATGGCCCTGAGGGAATCAGGATAACCTGTCACTCAAGGGACATTTTGAATCTCTTTTCCAAATAGTCTCTGAATATGGTTACGCTCTCCCAAACCGTGTTGGGAGCCTCCAACTTTTCTGGTGCCCTCTTTACTTACTTGATTACGCGAGCAGGGACTGTGTTGTAGACAACTGCGCTTTACAGCGCGCCTGGGATTGTGTTAAACGCTTTAGATGCATTATCTCATTCTCATGCAGCATAGTGTACGTATTGCTCTACCAGTTGTCAGACAAGGAAATCGAAGTTCCCCAAAGTAAAATAAGGTTCCCCTAGTCATAGGAAGTTTTAAAGCTCTATACTATATTCTCCAGAAATTTCTTAGACCTCAGGACAGAAGCGTTTTAGCGAACGCAATTAAGTCGGCACTGGGAAGGAGCCTTTTTCTGTCACCTTCTCCTTGTCCCTCTTCTGCAGTGCAGCTATTGATATTTGGAGATTGATAATCTGATTGTAAATTGTCAGACGGTGCATTCGTTGGAGTTTATTTTGGTTCAGTTCATAGGCTTTGGAGACAGATAAGTTAGTTGTGAATCCACGTTTTAAGCTTTTGGAAAAAGATTTTGGAAAAATTAGTTATCCTTTTTAAGTTTCAGTACTTATATATGCTATGAGAGTAATATTAGTACGTATGTCTTAGAATTTTTATGAGAATTCATAATGCATATGAAGTGTTTAGTACAGTGCATGACATCACAATCCCACCTTAGATTCTTTATGCCATTACTGTTTTATTCATTATAAATTTTTAATGTGTTCCCATTGTATTTAGCTCTGTTCTGGGTTGGTGGGTCAGTGGACTAAAGAAGAAACTAGGAGGCACTGCCCCTTAGGATTTGTTTATGCTTTGCTTTTTGACATTATGTTTTATCATTCCACCCCAGCTATGCTGATTTACTTACTTTTTCTGAATATGCCGTCCATTTATTTGCTTCTTGGCCTTTTCATGCTGTGCCTTCACTTCCTGTCTATAATATGAGTTCTAATTATTTAAGCCCTGTTCAAATGTTTCTTCCTTAGGAGATGTCTCTGATCTCACTAAAAAGGAAAGAAATTAATCTCTCCTTTTAGCATGTGTGTCGTAAATAGTGGCTTCATGTTAATGTGTCTGTGCCCTTTACTAGCTATGTACCCTGGAGAGGTAGGCACAATTCTTGTTTCTCTTAGTAGCTCCAGGTTACGGTCTATCACAAAGTGAATATTTTGTTAATGTTTGTCAACTTAAATTGTCCTGCACTGCTTTTTCTGGGAAGCTCTGAGCAAGCAACTTAAGCAGTTTGGCCTCAGTCTTTTCATGTATGTAATACAAAAGGGTTTGATTTTACCAGATAATCCTTGAGGCTTTTTCTAGTTGTGAAGTTATATAATTTTATGAATCCTTATTGTGGACTTTCTAATGGACAAATGGTTATATAAAAACTAAATAGAAAAGGTATAATTAATGCTCATGATAACTGTGTAAAATCTTAGAGATTTCCTAATTCAGTGATGAAACTTAATTGCATATAGATGGCAGTCAGATAATGGAAATGAACTAGAAGAAGCAGTCTGTGTAAAATGAAAGAGAGTGGTAGGGCCCGTGGCAATTAGTAGAGTGCATCCCTCATCTGAAGGCATTGAAATGGGTTAAGAAAAGGTGCTAACAAAATAAAACTTTTCTGCAGGGTGTATTTGGTAGCGGAATGACAGTTTACAGCTTTTGAATTCCAAGTCTCCCCGTTTGACTGATGGATGCATTTGAAAATTTTAATGACTTACTGAGGGCTACACAGTTAATACAAGTCAAAGCTAGGATCTAAACAAAACATTCTCTGGGTGATGAATCAGGCCTGTACATGTGTTTTGTTTGGACTACACAGGATTTAAAAACTTCTAAAATTTAAATTAAAAAAATTGACAGCTTCTTATAAAAATCCATGTTTCTAGATTATCTTATGCATCGCAAAAATATGGCAACAATTTTCTAGAGCTAAAAAGTATACCAGTTTTTAGATAGGGGCTATACTCTTCAGTTTTCCTCATTAAAAAAAATTTTTTTTTAATATTTATTTATTTTGAGAGAGAGAGTGTGTGTGTGTGTGTGTGAGCGGGGAAGGGGCAGAGAGAGAGAGAGAAAGAGACACAGAATCTGAAGCAGGCTCCAGGCTCTGAGCTGTCAGCACAGAACCAGACACGGGGCTTGAACCAGCAATCCATGAAGTCATGAGAGCTGACCTGAGAACTCACTGAGCCACTCAGGTGCTCCCAGTTTTCCTCATTTTTTAGCCATATGTAAAATCTTCATTTATTCCAAGCCCTCTTATTTATGTTACTTGGCCGTTCCCTGTATTCTTTGATTCATTCCACAAATATATGTTTAGTGCCTTATGTGTGCCAAGTACTATTCTAACACTAGGTATTTTGTAGTGAACAAAACCAGAGTCATCCTTCACAGTCTATTGAGGGAGGCACTTGATAAGTAAAAGGTAGAGTGTATTAGACAATGACAAATGTGTAGGAGAAAATGAAAGCAGAGAATGGGAACAGGTAGTGTGTATATATCGGAGCGGGGTTATAGGTTTGGAAAGCTAAGTCCACACCAAGAAAATAACATATGAGTAAAAATCTAAAGGAAATGAGGGAGCAAGCTATCAGAGGAGCAGGTTTTGGGGAGAATATCAGAAGTTCAGTTTGGGGCTTACTAAATTTCAGATGTTCAGTTAAGCTTTCAAGTGTAGATAAAAGTGGGCAATTGGATATATATGAGTTTGGAATTTAGGGAAGGGATGTCTCTTCAGGAGTCATTAGTGCATGAAGAGTTTTTAAAGCCATGAGACTGGTTGACTTCACCATAGAATGAGGTAGAAATTATAAGAGTACAAGGATTGATTCCTGAGGCAGCCAGCATTTACAGATCTCTCTCAAAAATAAATAAATAAACTGGAAAAACAAACAAACAAACAAACAAACAAACAAACTGGGGCACCTGGGTGGCTCAGTCACTTGGGCAGCCGACTTTGGCTCAGGTCATAATCTCATGGTTTGTCAGTTTGAGTCCTGTGTTGGGCTCTGTGCTGATGGTGCAGAGCCTGCTTGGGATTCTCTGTCTACCTCTCTTTCTGCTTCCCTCTCTGTCTCTCCCTCTCTCTCTCTCTCTCCCTCCCTCCCTCTGTCTCTCAAAAATAAATAGAAACAAACAAAAGACAGTGGGGAGAATGGTTGGGAGAAGGGATCAAGTCATAACTCGCAGTGAGGTGACATTTGAACTGTAGCTTCAAACAGGGCAAGCATTTCATCCAGGAGATAATGACTGAAGAAAAAACAATATAATCAAAAGTGTAAAGATGCGAAAGTTATGTGGTTTGTTCAGGGAACAATGAACACCTGTGTGGCCAGGCCAAAAGGTGAATGAACCAAGGTGGCAAGAGTGGGGTTAGATTATAAAAGGCCTTCTGTGTCTTGCTAGGAGTTTAGACTCTGTATTCTGCACAGTGTGGAAACACTGAGTTTGTGTGTTATTTGGATATCCCCAGACATACAAAAGTAGATAATATGATGAACCTTCTTAAACCCATCACCCAACTTCAACAATTTACTCATGGCCATTCTTGTTTTATCTGTGTTCCCTACTCTCTCCCATCATATTTTGGAACAAATCCCAGATACTATATTATTTAATCCATAAATATTTTACTATATATCTCATTAAAAAGTATAAAAAATCCAGTTAATATTCAAATTTCCAATGGTTAAATAACTTGTACTTTTAAAATTGTAATAATCTACACATTGAAATTAATTGATATTTCTCATAAGTCTCTTAATTAGTAGGTTCTTTCTTCAGCTCTTTCTTTTTCCCCTTGTAATTTATTTGTTGAAGAAAACAGACTGTCTTGTAGAGATTATACAGCTTGGATTTTGCTGAGCACGTCCCTTGTATTGTTTAACATGTTTGCCTCTCTCTGTATTTCCTGTATTGAATCTAGAAGCTGAATTCAGGTTTGTTTTTTGCAGAAAGACTACTTCATGGATGGTGGGCAGTGTGTTCTTTCATCAGGAAGCACATAATGCCACCTTTATTAAGTTCTTAGGGATTACAAAATGATGCAGTTTGTCTTGCCTGCTCGGCAAAGTTGAGGAATTCTACAGGTCAGGTCAGGGATCCATTGTGTTGTTGTCTTCTTCTTCTTTTTTTTTTTTAATGTTCATTTATTTTTGAGAGAGAAGTATGAATGCATGAGCATAATTGGGGGAGGGCAGAGACAGGGAGACAGAGGATCTTAAGCTGACTCTATGCTGACCACAGAGAGCCTGATATGGGGCTTGAACTCACGAACCACAAGATCATGACCTAAGCCAAAGTCAGATGCTTAACTGACTGTGCCACCCAGGCACCCTGTGTCTTTAAGTCTGTTTTAGGACTGAGCTGGCTTATATTAGAGAGTCCATATATTTCAGCCAGTCAGGGCAAGAGATCTTGGGTTAATATCTGTTTACTACTTGACTTACGCTAGTTATTAACTTTTTACTTTTTTTTTTAATTTTAGAGAGAAATTAACATTTTATTTTAAATTTAGAGGGGGAGAGGGACAGGGCTCAGTGTGGAGCCCGATTTGGGGTTCGATCCCACGACCCTGGGATCATGTCCTGAGCTGAAATCAAGCCAACCAGATGCCCCGTAACGTTTTACTTTTTATCTTTGAGTAAAGTAGCTCTTTGTAGTACTTTATGTAAAATTGTTCTCTGTTAATGAATACACTTAGACTGTTTCCACTTGTGATACTTAAATAGTTTTGATCAAAATGGAGCTAATGTGGTTCAGAAGATACAGAAGCTCCGGAAAATATTCTAAGTGTTTCTTGTTTTGCAGACTTCTTTCATCTCACAATGTTTTACCCCAGTCACATATCCACACAACTGCATCTCTGGACATATCTCGAAAATGGGAAAAGAAGAATAAAATTGTTTATCCTCCACAATTACCTGGTGAACCTCGGCGACCAGCAGTAAGTTTGTGGGTAGAAATAATCTCATAATTTTGATGAAGAGCTCTTATCCTTATGTGGCTAGCAATGATTTATTGTTCCATGTAAAGAAAGGGAAAAAGCATATGGCAATTTGCATAATCATTTGATTGATATAGATTTATCTGTATCAAATTTATCTGTATCAAATACAGATTTTATTGATACAGATTTATTTATTAGATTTATTTCTTTGGTAGTTTTTTTTTTTTTAA
>CM053572.1:100225761-100349855 GCA_028646485.1 Cryptoprocta ferox | reverse complement strand
TAAAAGCATATAACCAGCCAAGAGGAGAGATAAGAATATGCTACAGGATATATATCTGGATGGCAGCAGAAAAGAAGGAGAAGCAAAGAAAAAAGGAAAGAAAAAAAAAGAAAAAAAAAAAAGACAACTCCCCTGTGCGGATGGGCGTGGTCTGGCGTCCGGTCAGGTCTCGGGGGCTGCTCTCTCCCAGGCCCCGCCTTGGTGGTTGCGGGGAGAAGTATGGCGCCGCCTCAAAGCTTTGCCGGAACCAAGCGTTGCAACCGCCCTTCTGAGTCCGATCTCCCTGTGCCGCGGGCGAGCCAAACTGTATTCTCCAAGCTCCGCCTCGCTTCCAAATCGCAGTCCGTGCAGTTCAATACCGTCACCGGGGATGAGATGCGTTCCTGCTGGCGGCTGGCCTCCCGGCCGGCTTGCGCCGCCCTTTTCGCGGAGCCGCTGCCACTGCTGCCGCTTTTCAAGGCGCCTTTCTTGCCGCCGCCGCCGCTCCCGGTGCGGCTTGGAGTGGATGCCGCTGCTGCTGAGCCCAAGGAAGAATTCGCCGGCCAGATGGGACGGATTTCTCTCCAGGCGCCCGGCAGTTATATATGGGGAGACGGGCGAGTTTTTCCTCCCTTAGAGATGGTTCTAGGTGCATTTTCTGTCTCTCTTTCTCTTCCCCTGATCTCTCCGGGGCACAGTGTGCTCTCCCTGTGTTGGGCTCGGGGGCTCCTTTCCCCTTTACCACCGGGACCCGCCCGTCCCCTAATTTCCCAGATCACAGCCACTCACTGTGAGGTTGTCTTTCTGGCGTCTGTTTCTTCTTTCCCCCACTTGCAAATCCAAGTTTTATCCCTTCAGTCCTTCTCAGTTCAATCCATACGGGCGTGCGCGGATTACAGAGCTCCCTGCTTCTCCGCCATCTTGCCCGCTCCCCCTCTTTGGTAGTTTTAAAAAATTGTCTTTGTTTACTTTTGTTTGCCTTGATTTAGTCTTCTGTATGGGGGCCTTAATTCTAAAACTAAGGTAATAGCTTGAGGCATACTGATAGATTTTTGATTAATGCATTCTTGGTATTGGACCATGAGTTGGCAAGGATGACTTAAACCATTGACCATATTTAAATCATATATATATGGTTTTCTAGTGTTTTAAATTTGAACATAGACACACTGAGTTGTGATTGTGTGTTTGTAATTCATAGACTTTTGAATTGAGGTTTGAATTTAATCACTGGATTCCTTTCAGAGATACTGAGTTTTGTCTTTAGCTGCTCAGAATTCTTTTACCCTGTCTAAACTACTTGTGAGTTCTCTAGTCTGAGATAGAAGACTAATTTCCAGCTTACTGTGAATTTGCTGTGAAATGCATAGATATCTGTTAAAAAGTTCAAGCAGTTAATGATTGCATCAACAAGGTGGGAGCATTTGAATCCTTAAGAAAGTAAACTGTGGTAAGTGCTTAGAAATAGAATTATTAGTTAATAACTCTATTAATAGAATCAGTAGTATTAATTATATATCATTCAGTTCAGCAAACATCTTTTAAAGACCTTTGGGATTTAGGGCCCCTGAAGAATAAATATCATCTAAGCAATGTCATTTGCTTCGTTTTTATATGAATTTGACAGCACGCATTTCATTAGGATTCAGTTGCTGTCTAAGTATTGGTGTGAGCTAGTACAGTATTATGTTTTTTTGGGATTTTTTTCTTATTTAGGGTAGTTAATTTATTGATTTAAAGAGCTCCCACCCCATTGGGAAATAAGAGGAACAAGGGATGCTAATAGTTTAAATAAATAACTTAAAGATTTTTTTAAGTTTTTTAATGTTTATTTTTGAGAGAGAGAGAGAGAGAGTGAGACAGAGTGCGAGTGGGGGAGGGGCAGAGAGCGAGGGAGACAGAATCTGAAGCAGGCTCCAGGCTTTGAGCTGTCAGCACATGGCCTGATGCGGGGTCGAACTTGCAAACCACGAGATCATGACCCGAGCCAAAGTCAGACGCTTAACCGAAAGAGCCACCCAGGTGCCCCTTTTAAAAAAATTTTTAAATGTTTATTTATTTATGTTTTTTTTGAGAGAGAGCAAGGGGAGGGGCAGAGAGAGAGGAAGACACAGAATCTGAAGCAGGCTTCAGGCTCTGAGCTGTCATGACAGCACAGAGCCCCATACAGGGCTGGAACTCACAGACCATGAATTCATGACCTCAGCCGAAGTCAGACGCTTAACCAACTGAGCCACCCAGGCACCCCTAATTTTTTTTTAATGTTTATTTTTGAGAGAAAGAGTGCATGTGTGAGCATGGGAGGGGCAGAGAGTGAGGGGACAGAGGAACTGAAGTGGCTCTGCAAGCAAGCCCAGCAAGCCCAGTGAGGGGCTTGAACCCTCGAACTGTAAGATCATGACCTAGCCAAAGTTGGACGCTTAACCAACTGAGCCACCCAGACGCCCTTAAACAAATAACTTTCTATGTTGCATGTTTTATCTTGGCATCAGAACTTAAAAGTTAGATTTATGACAGAATCTATGCTGTTAAGTATTGATTCCTTTTTATAATTAACCAAAATTTAGAAAAAGTTACATAAGTGTACAAATATCATAAATAATTTCCTATTATTAATGAGCTTTCTTCTTGAGCGCTTTGAACTTAGTACTGAGAAAAAAATCATAACATTTGTCAGGTCCAAAATCTAAAAGCAAAATTTGTATTTTGTAGTAGTAATCTTTGAGGATACTAAAACAAATGCACTTCAGGATATATCCAAAATGGCAAAATTCAAGTAGTAAACAGTTGAGGTCACAGATTTTGAGTGAGTAATCCTTTTGGGAACAAACTAGGAGTCTTAGAAAATACCTTAACATTTTTCTGACTTTAAATAGTATTTGGTAACTTGATGTTGGTACATCATTTATACCTATTATGACTGAAATATTGATGCCCTTCATTAAATACCTAGCTTGATAATGGAATAATTTGCACATCTAGCCACATAGCTCTTATACTACCATTTTGTGCAGTGTGACCTTGTACTTGCCCATCTGCTAACTGGAAACATCTTAAAAATTAGTTTTATCCATAGATTAAAAAGGAGTCAGATAATATTTACAATTTTAACTCATTCTGATCCTCAGCATTGAAATATGTAGTTAAATAATAGTGGATCCATAGTGAGTAAATCCTACAGCAGTAAGTTAAAATGAATGTCATCAATTTAGGCATGTTTTAGGCCATTCCTATTATTTTTAAGGCTATTTTCCTAATTTAGCTAGCACCAATTTCCAAACAATACAGATTCCTGTGTAGACTTTATCTTACATATGGCATCATCATGGTAAAGAAAATGAGCCAGAGAGAAAGGACTTTCTTCTTAATAGTCATTTGGTCTTGACTTTAGTTTTGTAATATCTTTGAAGAAAGCTATGTTAAATAAATTAAAAATGTAGTGAGACTATATCAAAACTGTTTGGACAACCATTTCCATAGGAGACATTTTTAATCTATGGATTAATTGACATACTCCTATTAAGTCATAGGTCATTATATGGATCCCATAAAGCTCTAGTTTGGACTTTTATTAGGTGATCCTTTTTTTTATCATTTGAGTTATTATGTGCATTTTAAAATGAGTTAACGTCTTTAAAAGTTACCAGGATAGACATTTCATAATTTGGACTTACTTGAGTAACTTTTTTGCACATTATATCATAAGTTAACTTTATCTGATTTACTATATAGGTTGGTTAATTGTGACCTTTAACTTGATCCTCTGACCTCCAACTTTGCCACTTTTATGTATTTGCTATGATAGGTTTGTCTGGTTTATCTTTAAAACAATTTTTTAATGTTGATTTACTTTTGAGAGAGACAAAGAGAGACAGAGCACGAGAGGGGGAGAGTCAGAGAGAAAGGGAGACACAGAATCCAAATCAGGCTCCAGGGTCCACGCTGTTAGCACAGAGCTGACACAGGGCTCAGACCCTTAAGCTGCAACATCATGACCTGAGCTGAAGTCAGATGCTCAACTGACAGAGTCACCCAGGTGCCCCTGGTTTATCTTTAGAAAAGGCACTTAGACATTGCACCTGCCTGAAGTAAATGTCGAGCTTTTTAGTTTTAAAAGAGCATGATTGAATAACTTTCTTCTTCTTTTTTTTTTTTTTTTTGTAAATACGTCATTCCTTTTTTCCCCCGCCCCTTCCAGGAGTATATCTTTTTTACAAAATTTAAAGATAATCACATACAATTCAGGTTTGGAGATAGCCCACCATGGGAAACCAAGAATGGAAGGGTTTCTATAGCAAAGATTTTATTGAGTGTATTAATTTTTGCAAATGAATGTTACCAGTCATGACAGTTCTTCTTTCCTCTCCAGTGCTCCCCAGGACACTTTATTGCTGAAAACGTAATTAGGCTATTGCTACAGTTTTCAGCTTGTCAGCTTCTATTGCAACTGAAATGAAATCTGCTCCATATTAAAAGATGGCCACTTGAGAAAACTGCTGTTTCTGAGGCATTTGAAAATTTCCGGCAGGAGTCAGAATGTTAGGAAGTTCTGAGGTCTCCTTGCTATTGTTTACCTTGACAGATGGTTTCTATTTGTTTTAGAGGGGCAATATGGTGTAATATGGTGGAAGGAATGTAGGTTTTACAGTCATGGGGGAACTTTAAAGGTACACCTGCCAGACATTGTATTTAGGCATTGCATATACTTTCTTAGATGGCACTTTGACTTCCAGCTTTGTCTCTCACAAGCTTTGCAGTCTTGGATTAGTCACTTGATCTGATTTTTTAAAAATTTTTTAGATGTTTATTTATTTTTGAGAGAGAGAGAGAGAGAGAGAGAGACAGAGCATGGGCAGGGGAGGGGCAGAGAGAGAGGGAGACACAGAATCAGAAGGAAGCAGGTTCCGGACTCAGCTGTCAGCACAGAGCCCGACATGGGGTTCGAATCCACAAACCGTGAGGTCATGACATGAGCTGAAATCGGATACTCAACTGACTGAGCCACCCAGGCACCCCTTGATCTGATTTTTACTTTGTAAAAATAAAAATAGAGTGAGAGCAAATGAAATAATGGACTTGGAAAGTACTTTGTAAACTGTAAATTGTGCAGTGGATGATTGATTAAAAAAATTAAATGGGATATACTTACCACTATAAATAGAAGATATTAAAAGCTAGCATTTAGTAAGATTTGACCCTGTGCCTAGGCACTGTAAAATGTTTACATAGATTATTTTATTTAATTCTTACTATATTTTTATGGGGTTGGTGCTATGATCTTCATTTTAAAGAGGAAACTTAGGCAGAGAGAGGTTAATTAGCTTGGATTCTGTAGCTAGTAGATGGTAGAAGTGGAATTCATACCCAGGTAGTCTGATTCTAGAACGTGTGCTCTTACCAAATACTAAGAATATCCCATGAAAACAGTTATTTTGTCCATGTCACCATTATTCTCCACACTGACAGGAAACTTTGTATTGTTGTACCTTTTCTTTTGTTCTTTTTAGCCAGCTAAGTGTTTTCAAAATAAAATTTGAAATTTATTATTTTATATCAAAATTAAATCTTTTGCTATTCCTCTGGATAGAAATGTTGCAAATATTGGCACAATGTAGCCAGGTTGTAGTTCTATTTCTGCCTTAATAATCTTTTTAGCATAGGGATGATTTGGAAAAATACAACTTAGTATAGGGAAAAATAATCTCCAAATTCTTAATAATGTTTTTATTTCTTGTGGCAGCATTTTCATTAGGCATAAAAAGTGAAAGCTTTATTAACAGTGTATGTTATTGTTATTTTGATCAATTTGCTAACTTTTTTTTCTTTTTCCTGTTTGTAAGGAAATCTACCATTGTCGAAGGCAAATAAAATACAGCAAAGACAAGATGTGGTATTTGGCAAAATTGGTAAGCTAAAGAACTATAAATAAACTATAAATTTTCCACCAGGATTTGAAGAATCGAAAAAATTTGCCCTGATTTCTCCAAAAAGTGAGAAATAAAATTACATATTCAGACAGTTCATAGGTAGTCCACAAATAATTGCTGAGAGATGAGTGATTTTGCTTAATTTTTACCTTTCTTCTGAGAAACTAAATCATGTTGGATACATAGATATTTAGAAAAAGACATCAGGAAGATCCAGGAAGCAAGCTTATTTATCTTAAAAGTTGACTCAACCTATTTCAAAACTATTGCTGTTTAAGATTTTTCTCAGGAGAATGAACTTTAAGAGAAGACAAAGCCTTAGATATACACATATTTATCCTGTAGGAGAAGGAGATGCCTTTAATGCTTGCCACCTTGTGATCTCTCTCTCACATCTGCTCTTAATATTATTGAAACATTTATAATTAAGTTTTATGGCTAAAGTGTTTAAGTTTGATTCTTTTAATAATTTTTTAAAAAGTTTTTATGGGGCACCTGGTTGGCTCAGTGGGTTAAGCGTCTGACTTCAGCTCAGGTCATGATCTCATGGCTTGTGGGTTTGAGCCCCGCTTTGGGCTCTTTGCCAACAGCTCAGAGCCTGGAGCCTGCTTCAGATTCTGTGTCTCCCTCACTCTCTGCCCCTCTCCTGCTCATGCTCTCTCTCTGTCTCAAAAATAAATAAAAATGTTAAAGAAAAACATTTTATTTATTTGTTTTGAGAGCGAGAGAGAGAGAGCAAGGGAGGGGCAGAGAGAGAGGGAGAGAGAGAGAATTCCAAGCATGCTCTGCAGTGTCCACACAGAGCCTGATGTGGGGCTGGAACTCATGAACCGTGAGATCGTGACCTGAGCCAAAACCAAGAGCCAGATGCTCAACCAGCTGAGCCACCCAGGTGCCCTTAACTTTGATTTTGGCTTAAAGAGGGTGACATCCCTTCTCAAACTTGTTTTCTTCCTTGCTTGCATTTAGTTAGCTGTTTTTTTTTTTTAAATCCTCCCCAGTTTTATTGAGATATAATTGACATGTGACTAGCTAGCTACTTTTAGAAGCTATTTGTATTGTATAAAAGGGTTTTGCTTTTCATTGAAAAGGGAATATTGACTTTTTAAACAAATGTATCTTCTCTTGTCTGTTACCCTTTAATTCTAGATACGAGGAATGTCCATTGACCAGGCTTTGGCTCAACTGGAATTCAGTGACAAAAAAGGGGCTCAAATAATTAAAGAGGTAAACTAAGATTTGTCAGGAGGGAGTGCATAGTTGTCTTGCTGGAATTAGTAAGCTCAGCCTCAATCCTGAATTCTCTGGTGTAAATGCATCATTCATATAATACAGATTCAGGGCATTCAGTTTTATTGATGTCTTTATACCTTAGGAATGTTGTATGCCCTAAGTTTTTTTGTTTGTTTGGGTTTTGTTGTTGTTGTTTCTTCTGGAGATGCTTTTATTTACGCCATTATTTTTTTACTCTATGAAGTGATAAATCTTTTATTTATTAAAAAATTGTTTTAATGTTTATTTTTGAGAGAGAGGTGGGGGGAGAGCAAGTGAGAGCAAGGGAGGGGCAGAGAGAGACGGAGACACAGAATCTGAAGCAGGCTTCAGGCTCTGAGCTGTCAGCATAGAAACCGATGCGAGGCTTGAACCCACAAACAGTGAGATCATGACCTGAGCCGAATTTGGACGCTTAACCCACTGAGCTACCTAGGTGCCCCTGAAGTGTTTAATGATTTGGGGCTTGATAGATTTTTTTAGAAGACTTTTTTTTTCTTGGTCATTTCCACCATAACTGAGAGCTTATGATTTTATAACTAATTAGGTGGAAAGAGCACTGTCCTGGGACTCGGGAGACTTGGAGTCTAATCTTTTCTATGACAGTTTTTATTGTGATGATTGGCAAAACATTTAACCTGATTCTATTTTTCTTGTTTGTAAACTGGGTGAAATTGCTTAAATGATTTCTAATGACTCTTCCAGCGCCGAATGTAGCTAAATCAGTATGTACAAATGTGATAATGGTATTTGAACCAGCTCCTGGTTTCATTGATCTGTTCTGTTGTTTTTTTAGTTTCTGTATCATTTATCATTTATTTCTGCTTTAGTCTTTATTATTTCCTTCCTTCTGCTGGCTTTAGGCTTCATTTCTTCTCTTTCTACCTCTGTTAGGTATAAGATTAGGTTTGAGATTTATCTTGCTTCTTGAGGTAGGCCTGTATTGCTGTATACTTCCCTCGTAGGACTGCTTTTGCTGCATCCCAAAGGTTTTGGACTATTGTGTTTTCATTCTCATTTGTTTCCATGTATTTTTAAATTTCTTCTTTGATTTCCTGGTTGATCCATTGATTGTTTAGCAGCATGTTGTTTATCCTTCATGTATTTGTGATCTTTCAAGATTTTTTCTTATGGTTTGACTTGTAGTTTCATAGTGTTATGGTCTTTAGAAAAGGTGCATGGGATGATTTCAGTCTTTTTGTTTTTGTTGAGGTCTGTTTTGTGACCTAATTAATATGTGATCTGTTTTGGAGAATGTCCCATGTACACTTGAAAAGAATGTGTATTCTGCTGTTTAGAATGGAATGTCCTGAATATGTCTGTTAAATCCATCTGGTTCAGTGTGTCATTCAAAGCCACTGTTTCCTTGTTGATTTTCTGTTCAGATGATCTGTCTGTTGATGTATTAATGTTTATTTATTATTGAGACAGAAATACAGCATGAGTGGGGGAGGGGAAGAGAGAGAGGGAGACACAGAATCCAAGATGTCAGCACAGAGCCTGACGCAGGGCTCGAACCCACGAACCATGAGATCATGATCTGAGCTGAAGTCAGACGCTCAACTGACTGAGCCACCCAGGCACCCCTAAAAAAAATTTTTTTAAATGTATTTCTTACTAGAGAGCACACAAATGGGAGGGGCAGAGAGAAAGGGAGAGAGAGAATCCCAAGCAGGCTCAGTGTGGGGCTTGATCCCACAACCATGAGATCATGAACTGAGCTGAAACCAAGAGTCAGATGCTTAACCAACTGAGCCACCCAGGCACCCCAGTCCCCTAGTATTGTTATGTTATTATCAATTAGTTCCTTTATGTTTTTTTTCTTATTTATTTATTTTGATAGAATGAGAGGAAGAAAGCACAAGCAGGGGAGGGGCAGAGTGAGAGGGAGAGAGAGAATCCCCAAGCAGACTCTGATAGGGCCTGATAGGGCTCAGTCTCATGAACCGTAAGATCATGACCTGAGCTGAAACCAAGAGTCAGTTGCTTAACTGACTGAGCCACCCAGGCACCCCCTTTTATGTTTGTTGTTAATTGTTTTTATATATTTGGGTGCTTGCATGTTGGGTGCATAAATATTTACAATTTTTAGATCTTCTTGTTGGTTGTCTGCACTATGATTATATAATGCCCTTCTTTGTCTCTTTTTACAATCTTTGTTTTAAAGGCTAGTTTGTCCAACATAAGTATGGTACCCAGCTTTCTTTTGACATCCATTTGTGTGATAAATGTTTCTCCACACCTTCACTTTTTTTAAAATTTTTTATATATTTTTTAATGTTTGTTTATTTTTGAGAGAAAGGGGGAGAGCGAGAGCATGAGAGGGGGTGAGACAGAGAGAGAGGGAAACACAGAATCTGAAGAAGGCTCCAGGTTCTGAGCTGTTAGCACAGAGCCTGAGGTAGGGCTCGAACCCACAAGCCGTGAGATTGTGACCTGAGCCAAAGTCTGACACTTAACCAATGGAGTCACCCTGGCTCCCTGTCCACCCCGTCACTTTCAATCTGCAGGTGTCTTTAGGTCTAAAATCAGTCTCTTATAGGCAGCATACATACAAGATGGGTCTTGTTTTTTGTTTTTTGGGTTTTTTTTTTTTTTGAACACGTAAGGAAAGGGGCACCTGGGTAGCTCAGTTGAGTGTCTGACTCTTGATTTTGGCTCTGATCATGATCCCAGGATCCTGGGATCGAGCCCTGTGTCGGGCTCTGTGCTGAGTGTGGAACCTGCTTAAGATTCTCTATTCCTCTGCCACTTTCTCCTGCTCACAGTCACACTCTCTCTCAAAACAACCTCCCCCCCCATAAAAAACACGTAAGGATGGGAATTCCTTGTTTATTTATATATATTTTTAAATGATATTTTTTAATGTTTATTTTTGAGGGAGGGAAAGCGTGTGAGCAGGGGAGGCGCAGAGAGAGAGGGAGACACAGGATCCGAAGCAGGCTCCAGGCTGCTGTTCCCATGGACTGTGGGATCATGACCTGAGCCGAAGTTGAACACTGAACTGACTGAGCCACCCAGGTGGCCTATATTTATTTATTTATTTATTTATTTATTCGAGAGAGCACACACACTAGTGGAGGAAGGGGCAGAAGGAGAAAGAATCTTTTTTTTTTTTTTTTTTTAATTTACATTAGTAAACATATATTGTAGTATTGGTTTCAGGAATAGAACCCAGTGATTCATCACTTACATATACCTGGTGCTCCTCCCAGCAAGTACTCTCCTTAATGCTCGTCACCCCTTAGCCCATCTCCCCATCTACCTCCCCTCTAGCAACCCCTAGTTTTTTCTCTGTATTTGAGAGTCTTTTATGGTTTTTTGGTTTGCCTCCCTCTCTGATTTTATCTTATTGTTCATCTGTTGTGTTTCTTAAATTCCACATGAGTGAAATCATATAGTATTTGTCTTTTCCACCTGAGTTATTTCGCTTAGCATAATACATTCTCGCTCCATCCACCTTATGCAAATGGCAAGATTTCATTCTTCTTGATTGCTGAATAGTATTCCATTGTATATAAATACCACATCTTCTTTATCCATTCATCAGTTGATGGACATTTAGGCTCTTTCCATAATTTGACTATTATTGATAGTGTTGCTATAAACATTGAGGTGCATGTGCTCCTTCGAATCAGCATTTTTGTAGCCTTTGGATCTATACCTAGTAGTGCAGTTGCTTTAATTTTTTGAGAAGCTGTCATACTGTTTTCCAGAGTGGCTGTACCAGTTTGCATTTCTCTTGTAAATTAAGGACTTCTTTTGTCTTGTTGCTTTTAAGATTTTTTTCTTTATCACTATATTTTGCAGATTTAATTATATCGTGTCTTGATATTGGCCTGCTTTTGTTGATATTGATGGGAATTCTCTGTGCCTTTTGAATCTGGAGGTCTGTCTCCTCCCCCAGATTAGGGAAGTTTTCTGCTATTGTGTTTTGAAATAATTTTTCTCCCCTTTTCTCTGTCTTCTTGTGGGACTCCTATAATATGAATGTTATGTTTGATGGAGGCACCAAATTCATGTTCTCATGTTGTGTTCAGCTTCATTATTTTCCATTATTTTATCTTCTAGGTCATTAATTCGTTCCTTTGCTTCTTCCAGCCTGCCCTTCATTGCATAAGCATGTTTCTAGTCTTGTTTATTGATTCTTCAACTCTGATTAATTCTTTTTTTTTTTTTTTAACTCTTACCACTGTAGTAAGGGTCTCACTGATGTTTTGTATTCTTTTCTCAAGACCAGTGAGTATTCTTATTATTGTTGCTTTAAATTCTCCATCAGGCATGTTACTTATATCTGTTTCATTTAGATCTCTGGCTATGGCCTTATCTTGTTCTTTCATTTGGGATAAATTCTTCTGTGTTGGCATTTTGTCATCTCACAGATTATGAGTCTGAGCCCTGCTTCGGGCACTGTGCTGACAGTGTGGGGCCTGCTTGGGATTCTCTTTCCTCTTTCTCTCTGCTCCTCCCCCACTCTCCCTCTCCCTCTCTCAAAAATAAATAAACATTTAAAAAAAAAAATGATTCTCTCCCTTTGTCCCTTTCCCCCACTCATGTGCTGTCTCTCTAAAATTAAAAAAAAAAAAAAAAAAAAGTAACCAGTATGTCTCTTACTCCTGAAAGTTAATGGCCTTGTGAAGAAGAGGTCAAGTAGTGTCCAGGGCCTGGTGCTTCAGTGAGGGTCTCTGGTGTGTGCTCCGTGTGCTCTGCTGTTGTGTTTTGGCTGCTCTATCCTTTAGGCCAGTCATCTGCAGAGGCCCTCCTTGCTTGCTATGGACAGTGTTTTGTCCCTGGCTTGAATGTGGTGAGTTTTAACGAGATGTGCTCTGGTCTGCTTGCGAAATGAGACCTGAGACCTGATACCAGCTCCAGCAGAACTGGAGGACTTCCAGAACTCTCTCTTTAGGAGACGTGTGGGCAGGGGCTTGTGCTGGTCTTGTGGGGGAGGGGCCTGCCATACGGGGACCGAGGAAAGTGTGGCTGAGAGGGACAGCCCCACAAGAGCACAGGGGATTGGGGCTTGGTGTAAGCAAGCTAGGCAGCCATTGTTGACACTGAGCTGCTTCCGTCAGGTGGCTCTGTGTTTATGCTGGGGGACCCGGAGGGAAATGGTGCTAGCCAGCTGCTTGTTCCCAGAGAGGCATCTCTGTGAATGCTGCCTCTCAGGGACCTGCTCTGAGAAGAGCAGTAGTCTCCCTACTGTGTGTCCCAAGTGCTCTTTAGATAGCTGTTTCCATGAAGTGTGTCCCGGGTTGTTTACCTGCCTTCTCTCCAGGAGCAACATAGTGCCCTCTGGGCCTCTATTCCAGCCAAGCTGCTGGCCTTTAAAACCCCAGGCTTTAAGCCCCACTAGTTGCAAGAACTCACAAAATTCAGCATCTTTGTTTTCCAAACCATTGACTAAGGGGAAGCATTCTATTGCGTTCCCCTGTGTGCTCCTCTCTCTCTCTCTCTCTCTCTCTCTCTCTCTCACCCTCTCTCTCTCTCTCTCACCCTCTCTCTCTCTCACCCTCTCTCTCTCTCTCCCTCACCCTCTCTCTCTTACCTTCTCTGCGACCACAGCTCCCTCCCTCTGAGGACATCTGGGGATATCAGCATTATTTTCTGTATTTCAGTTAAATCTCACTTAAAGCCAGATCTTTTTAGTTTAGTAGTTCAGTAGTTGAGATTGATGAATTCAGACTTTTAAGAGGTTCCATTGTAATGCCTATATTTTGTTCAGTTCAGAATGCAATTACTAAGTATCTTTTGTGTACTCAACTTTTTATTGTATTCTCTGAGTAAAAGATTGGTTTCTGTTATTTTTGACAATTGTCCTATTTTTTTAAATAGTTTATTTATTTTTGAGACAGAGACAGAGCACGAGTGAGGGAGGGGCAGAGAGAGAGACACACACAGATTCCGAAACCGGCTCCAGGCTCTGAGCTGTCAGCACAGAACCTGACGCGGGGCTCGAACCCACAAACCGTGAAATCATGACCTGAGCTGAAGTCGGACGCTCAACCAACTGAGCCACCCAGGCGCCCCGACAATTGTCCTCTTTTTAAAAATGGGTTCTGGAGGTTAACTTAATTCAAAATACCTACAGAATATAAATTTAATAACTCTTAAAATTTTTAAGTATGATTTTCTCTACTTGTCTGATGTTATTTAATGGTTATTTTGGATCCAAAGTCTGAGAATTTTTAATAAGATTTGCTGTTTCCTCCTTTACATCTTATACATTCATTTTAAACTTAGCAGGATGGACTGTGTTGCTTGAATTTTCAGTTCTTGCCTGAGGAAGGAAAGCTCAGTGTATCCCTTCTCCTTAGTACTGTTATCATTTAATATTCTCTTTTTAAAATTGTCTAGAAAACAGAGGCATGTGATTAGCAGTCATAGAGATGACAACAAGAAATGAGAAACTTAGTTCTGTTCTAGTTCAGGGTCAGCCATATGAATGCCTGTCTTTTCTTTGTTTAAGATTCTCTTAGAAGCACAAGACATGGCAGTGAGAGACCACAATGTGGAATTCAGATCCAATTTATATATAGGTAAGATCTTTAATACTCTTAGTATTGGAAAATGTTTTCCTATAGTGATGCCAAGTTCATTATCTGTTAACAGGCTTTGATATATAACTACTTAGGAACGGGTTTGCCAGTGAAAATTGATGGTAATAGCTTATTCTTCTGCCTTCAGCATGCTAACGTTAGTCTGTTATCAATGGTTATAAATGGTAATAATCTTACTGCTTTATTGTTACCTGTTCTGTAATACGACTGAAATCATGAAACCATAATTATTAAATAGTGGGTTCCAGGATGGTACATGGAGTGGTCCTTGAATCATAACAAAACTAAGAACAGAACTGAAGCTTTTAATTTTTTTTTTTTTAACATTTATTTATTTTTGAGAGACAGAGAGACAGAACATGAGTGGAGGAGGGGCAGAAAGAGAGGGAGACCTAGAATCTGAAGCAGGCTCCCGGCCCTGAGCTGTCAGCACAGAGCCCCATCATAGGGCTCGAACTCATGAACTTTTAGGTCATGACCTGAGCTGAAGTTGGATGCTTAACCGACTGAGCCACCTGGGTGTCCCAGAACTGAGTTTTAAAAAGTGAATTCTTTGTCAACCTGGAGGACTAAATACAGGATCACAGGTGGTCTTAAAAAAATCTTTATTTATAATGTGCCAAACCAGGTGCCTAATCCATAAAGATGTCCCGTAATTTAACCTTCTAGTAACCAGGATGGAAAATGTGTTGAATTATCAAAGCCAAGGGGCTATGGAAGTCTCAGATGACCCAGGTGTGTTTGTTTCCCTTTGTTGTTACATTCCGAAGCATTGTCTCAGGTTTTCTATGCTTGTTCCATTTCAAATTAAATATATGTAAGTGAAAATGCTTTGGGAAGCATGATGCACTGTACAGTGTAAGGGATTGTTTTTTGTTTCATACCTTCACACAGTTCTCTTTCAAGAAAGAAACCAATGCTATTACAAAGCTCCCTCGCCCCCTCCCAACACCACAGTAAAGTGGAGCAGTGGTTGGGCCTGATATTTTCCTCTCTCTTCAGCGGTACTTACTCCTAACCTCAGCAGTTTTGTAATCAAACAAAGATGTTGATGTCGAAGCAAAATTCTCTCAATCTGCCAAGCCTACCTATAGGGAGGACTAAAGATATTTTAAATTCAAGATATGGGGAACTGCCCCTCTCCAAATAGAGGAAAAAAGGCTGAGTCATTATGGGAGAAATTAGTTGTGCAGTATGATTTTTCAACAATTAGAATAGAAACAGATCATGTAACTTCTACTTTGCCACACCACCACTGCCCTACTGGAGATACTTATTATGGTTACATTAAAATCCTGCCTCAGCTCACCTGGAATTGATGCTGGTGACCACACCTACTCCTGAAATTCAAATGAGTTATGATTTTCAATTGAAATATCTTATTTTAAAGCTGAATCTTGTATAACTGATTATATTCTGATACATGCACAGATGCAGAGGAAAATCAAAATGGCAACTCAGAAGATGCAGGGCCATAGTAGTTAATCATTAAGTGTTTTCTTCTGGGAGCAGCATGAATAAATAATGCTGGGAGAGCCCAGAATCATTGGAAGAGATGAAATGGATGAAGAGCAAGACCATTTGCTTAAAACCTCTTGGTGACCTTTCCTGCTGTGTGACTGAATATCAAATCTAATTTAATTAATTTTATTCAGTTTCATAGCAATATGGCCTTCTTAGCTGGCAGACAAAACTTTGTAATGGAATTCAGATACAAATGAAATAGAATTTGTCTTTAAATCCTTTTCAGTAATTTTTGTAAAGTGAGAAAGGGTGAGGAGCTTTTAATCCTGTCTTCGCAAATGAAGGAGCAAAGTTCGTTGTTGCCATTAAGCAAAAATAAACTTAACCAGTCCTACGTGAATCAGCCTTTAATTCATTGGTCTTCTTCTGCACATTTCCACTGAAAAATCTCTGTTCCACCTGTACCCTTTTTTCATCCACTTTTGTATAAAAATCTCTTTCTTGAATGGGACTGATAAGTTTAGGTTTGTCTTATGACTTTAAAAACTCATTTGCTAAGTATTTTGCTGCCTACTTCCTTTATGAAGGAAAAAGAGAAGAGTACCTTCAGGAAGATGAAGAATCTTACCATGACATGTCAGACATTTTATCCCTGTATTTGCCAGACCTCCCTGATAGGAATCATCTGAGGTTCTTATTAAAAAAATATAGATTGCCAGGCCCCACCACAGACCCACTGGATCTGAAATCTCAGTGGGAAGGCCTGGGGAGCTATTTGTTTAATAAACATCTTAGTGATTTTTACCTGTAAAATATGGGACACTGATTTTCCTTGTTGAATTCTTGAAAAAGCCCGAGACATTTCATTCCATAGATAAATGTCTTTTAGAGTTTTGAAAGACTGGTCGCTTATTGGCTACGATTTCGGCTTAGCAGTGGCTCCTCAGTCCCTTGACATAAGCAAGTATAGGCTTTATAAGGGAAGTGCTTTTTTGGTAGCGTATGTTCTCATTATATGGTCATTCCTTCAGATGCCTGTCATCAGTCTAAAGCTAGTACCTGGTGTTGCATGACCACATATTTTGAAAATTCATTTCCTTTTCAAACTTATAATGATGACTAATGGCACTGTGAATAGGCCTTAACAAGTGGACATGGACTAATAAAATGTCACTGCTTAGTGATTCATGGCATCTAAAGTGATTCACTTTAGGGAAAGTGATTGACTGACTTTGTAAATCAGTCTTCTGAGCTAAGAGTGATGAAGGGGGGAGAAGAGAGTTTCCAATTTTAGAATGTCAAGATTCACATTTACCTAAATACTAGTAATAGGAGATACTGACACTATTTTAAATTCTTGATACTGTTGGGCATTATCTTTAAGCTGTTCCCATTGTTGAGACATCTTAATGTTTTTTTCTGTGATTCAGATAGTATTTGAGTACCTTCCACATGTATACCCCCACAGTTCGCTGGTAGTATATGTTATTAAAGCAATTTAAAACATTTTGCACATACAGTTTTGTTGTTTGACAGTAGTAGTCCTTTGGAAGGACACATAAATTGTTCTTCTGAGCTAGAATAAACCATTTACACTGTTAGTACTATAGGCACTTAAGAAAACTTTGAAACTTATTTTAGAATTTGAGCAAATTTGCCAGATATGTGTATTGTAATAATGATAGTAATTAGCAGCAGAAGTTGTATTTCAAAATCATTTCGATTCCTTGTTGAATGTGAACTTTTAGGGCAATTCAAAAGATGTGTAAGTTTGGTTGAGGAATTACCTTTTACAATTAAACATGAACACTTATACAAGATAGCATATGGTTTGGGACCACAAAGAGTAATGCGGATAAATAGTAGGAGTAGAAAAGAGGAGGTCAGTATTGATTACAAGAATCATGGTAATCTTCTAGAAAAATGTAGCTTTTGAAGATAGGTTTTTGGGTATCTGAAAGAACATCCAGAAAGGAAGATTTTCAGGGTGGAGTAACCACACGAGCTAAGATACATAGTTTGGAATGAGCAGCAATTGTGTGGTCCAGTGAGAACAGCTGAAGGAAGCAATGGGGTGATCTTAAGTAGATAAAACTGAAAGGGCAGTTTGGGCCTACATCTAGAGGGCCGACCATGGCAGGCTCTGGGATTTGGTTCACACTGTGTTCAAGAGGAACCAAGGAGTTTGAGGGTAGGAGATTTATGTTATTAAGGCAGTGCTTTAAGACTATTAACGATAAGCAGTGGTTTTGAAATTGTGCCTTGGGGCATAAGGCAAACAGAAGGGCTCCTTGATGTCTGGGTCACTGCTGCAGCCCTGGAGTCCAGGATAGGGCCTGGCACCCAGTAGGAACTCAGAAATAGTTGGTGAGTGAATGAATGGCACGGTTTTGGATATCTCTCCACTGTGTTTCAATTAGAACAGAGCCACAGGAAGCAAGCTTCATTTTTTCATTAAAAAAATTTTTTTTTAATGTTTATTTTTGAGAGATAGAGAAACAGACCATGAGCAGGGGAGGGGCAGAGAGAGAGGGAGACACAGAATCCGAAGCAGGCTCCAGGCTCTGAGTTGTCAGCACAGAGCCCGATGCGGGGCTCGAACCTGCAAACTGCGAGATCATGACCTGAGCCGAAGTCAGACGCTTAACCGACTGAGCCACCCAGGCGCCCTTATATTGTTTCATTTTAATTGAAATGGTTCCATACAAACACAATTGAAACCCCTAACATACAGAATTATTATGAGAGACTGGAGGAGTGGAGACCAGAAAACAATTTGGAATTTATACTTCTAAGTCCTGATTTCATTCAGACCTCAGAGTGGCCGTGTTGCATATTCCCATTGTAGTGTACCAAAGAATTCTGGTGTTTCAGAAGAATTAATGTTTTTGTTCTGACAGAAAAAATGATGGTATTATGTGCCACAATATAGGCAGATGGTTATTTTATGGCTTTAGGATGAAATCATGATTGACATTTAGCAGATATTGATGTTTGCTCTTCATGTGTTTGGGGGAGATGGAAAATGGTAGTTAACATAGATCCTGATAAGGCCGATCATTGTGTTTGGAAAGGTTATGTAGTACTGCACAGTTAGCTGGTCAAGATTCTATTTTCACTGGAGTAGTGTTCCTTTTCCTCAGGGTGTTTGGAAATTGGTGCTCCAGTTGAGCCGAGTCACAATTTTGGATAGAAGCAGCCATCATGTTTGTAAAATGCCTTTTACAAGATTTCTAAAGTTTTTTTTAGTGTCGTCGTGCTTATTTGTAGGTTTCCTCCTAACAGGTGGATCCAGAGGAACTAGTGGTACTTCTCTTTAGTGTAGTGTGTCTTTCTCTTTAGAAATCCTTAAACACATTTCTTTAGTGCCCAGGGATGAAGTTGACAGAAGGGTAGCACCTCTTTCCTTACCTCACTAAGACCTGAAGTAGTTTTCTTAATCACTTTCATCCTTAGCTTTCTCTCTGGCAAAGCTAGGATGTTTCTGCTGAAACCCATTTCATGAGAGGACTATAGTGAGAGGGTTGTCAAGTGCATACTTGAACACAGTCCTTGTATTTATAAAGTTATGTCACAGCAAAAATAGAAGAATGGGGAGTGGATTAATTCGATACATATTCTATAGGTTTTGGCTTTTTAAGTCTTATTAAATTGACTCACAGCATAAGTGACTAAATTCAGAAAATAGTAGAAGGTGGCTGCTACTCTGATTTACTGTAGGTAACAAATTTCTTCTTAACTAGTATTTGAAAAATTTCCTTAAATTTTGTAAGATCAGACTTTAACCTGCAGAATTGAGGAGGGGAGATGAGGGAGCAGCTGTGATGTGGGACTTCCTAAAACTGGCCACAAACCAGAATTACTGGTGGAAAGGGGTTTGTTCAGAATGTAATTTCCAAGGCCCGCCCCAAATATATGAAATTAGAATCTCCAGAGATGGGGTCTCAGCATCTGCATTTGAAATATGTTCCATAGGTTAGTCTGATGTAGCCAGAGGACCAGCATTTGGGAACATTTGGTTCCAGTGGCTTCTCATCACAATTAGAATAAAATCAAAACTCCTTGCCTCAGCCTTCAGGGCTCTATGTAATTTTGCCTTCATCTCTGATCTCTTTCCCTTGTTTAGTATGCTTCAGCAGGCTGGTCTTTTTTCTGTTTCTAAAACAAGCCAGTCACCATTGGTCTTTACACTTGCTTTTCCCTGGAAAAGCCTGGAATACCATGCCCCTAGATATTTTGCATGGATGACTCATTCTGGTCTTGGATCAAATGTCCCTTTCCCGAAGATGCCTCATGACACACCCTGCAGTCTGAAGTCGCCCCCAGCACCCCATCAGTCTCTGTCATATCACTGTATTATTCTTCGTACTTGTCACTGACTGCAGTGATCATGTTTATTTTCTGTCTTTCTCTTCTAGATTGTACACTTCATGGAGACAGGACCCTTGCTAGTCTTGTTCACTTTTCTTTCTCCAACACCTAGAATAGAGCCTGGTCCTTAATATACTTAAGAGATACTTGTTTTGAGACAAATCTGCTCTCACCAGCCAGCGAACTCATGTGGTCTGAGAATCCAGTTGAAGAAAGGACAGAGTGCTCAGCTGATGGAGCTCTAGTGTCGTGGATGTAGTCATTTCCTGTAACTCTCTTTGTCTTCCCTGTCTAGCTGAGTCGACCTCAGGGCGAGGCCAGTACCTGAAACGCATCCGATACCATGGCAGAGGGCGCTTTGGGATCATGGAGAAGGTTTATTGCCATTATTTTGTGAAGTTGGTGGAAGGCCCTCCACCTGCACCTGAGGCCCCGAAGACGGCAGTCACCCGGGCCAAGGAGTACATTCAGGAGCTTCGCAACCGGACCATTATCCACACTCTGTGATGGGGGGTGCAGATTCCACAGTGTACAGATTTTGCCATTTATTTCCTAAAAACAGACAAATTAAAGACAAATGCTTTTTATAACTTGTCACTGAATTTTTGCAACATGAAGTATAATTACTCATTTTATATGAATATTCATAAGGCTCTTGCCCACCTCTTTTGTCCTCTAGGTGTATTTATGCATTTGCAACTTGGGAGGAGAAATCAGCATTAAACATAGTAACAGACTTTAAATCAGAAGGCTTTTTTGAGTACCTTTGGAAGGGAATGTTAACTTTCCAACTTCAGGAGGGCAGTTTCTTTTGTTTTTTTATTAAACCCATTAGTTTTATTTATTTATTTACTTTTTTAACTTTATAGTTCATTGTCAGGTTGGTTTCCATATAACACCCAGTGCTCTTCCCCACAAGTGACCTCCACCATGACCATCACCCCCCTTTACCTTTCCTCCTTCCCCTTCCGCCCTCAGTTTGTTTTCAGTATTCAAGAGTCTCTCATGCTTTGTCTCCCTCCCCCTCCCTAACTCTTTTTCCTCCCTCCCCTCCCCATGGTTCTCTGTTAGGTTTCTCCTGTTAGACCTATGAGTGACAACATATGGTATCTGTCCTTCTCAGGAGGGCAGTTTCAATACCGGACTTGAGTAGAATGTTATAGAAGGAGAAAGCTTGTGTTGTGTCATTTGATTTTCTCTTGGGACTAGGGAAGGTGGAGGTGAGCGTAGCTGTATGTATTTTAGGGCATTGTGTAGTTCTGTTTTTTTCTTTCACTGCTGGCGTGGGCCAGTGGGTGAGGCATTAAATATTCCTTGACTGCTCTAGCAGTAACTTGAAATTACAGAAGTTTATTAAATACATTAATCTAAAACTCCAAAAACTCTTTAACTGGGAAAGTTTTCTTCCGGTTAAATAAAGACTGTTTTCATGTCTTCTTCCAACAATGCTTTCTATTGCTTGGATATCTTGTTCAGGATTGATTCATTTTTCAGAGTGAATTCAATTACCGGGAGAGGAGTTGAACTGATCTGAGCACTTCTGAGCACTTCTGAGCACTGCATTCTAAAATAAGGCAGTAGGTGGCACTCATTTACCTCTTATTCACAGAAAGTTGTTAGTATTAAATTAGAGTGAGATTTCAGCACTACCTGGCTCTCACTGGTATGTGTGTTTTCACTGATAAGGAGAGCAGTTCCACCAGTGTTACACTTTGGTATACAGAGGAAAGGTTCTTCCTCGTTAATACACACTTCTGGGTCTTGCCCCCATGATTCTGATTCACCAGGTCTTGGGAGGGGCAAGTTTCAGAATTTATTTATTTATTTATTTATTTATTTAAATTATTTTTGAGAGAGAGGGAGCAGGAGCAGGGGATAGGGGCAGAGGGAGGGAGAGAATCTTAAGCAGGCTTCACGCTCAGTGCGGAGTCCGATGCAGGGCTCAATCCCACAACCCTGGCTGGGATCATGACCTGAGCCGAAATCAAGAGTTGGATGCTCAACTGACTGAGCCACCCAGGTGCCCCCAGAAATCTTTATTTTAAAGAAACAAGGACTTCTAGATGATTCTATTGTAGGGAACCACACTTGAGGATACTCCTCTAGTATGAAGAATGTGGTTTTAGTGCCTTGTTTTAAGATAGCATTAATAATAGCTACTATTTATTGGAATCTCATTATTTGTCAAAGTCTGCGATAGTATTTTATATAACTCTTAACAATGTCCCGTAAACTGTAGATACTATTTTGTCATTTTATAAAGGAAGAAACCAGCGTACACAAAACTCAATTCTCTTGGTCACATGGTATGTAAAAATATTGGAGCTATGATTTAAACTAGGTTTCTGAAGTACCTGGTTCTGTGTGCTTGATGAATAGACAGATGGGTTTCTGTGCCTCTCCAGTTAACCTCATGCACAGGTGAAAAGGCAAAGGGCTCAGTGGAATAAGCCACGAAGGCATAGGACAGATTCATCTGGGTCCGGAGTTGCTGTGGCCTGGCTTCGTGGAAATAATGCCAGAGTGTGAAAGGCTACCATCATTCCTGTCCTGGCCTATACTCATTAACCAGAAAGAAGGCTCTGGGCAGATCCCTTCCCTCCTTGGCTTCTATTTTGTTTATCTACAGAACAAGAGGTTTGGTGTTTCTGGCAGACCACCTTCAGAATCACTTGAATTACTGGTTAAAAAATGCAGGTTCCTGGTGCTACTCTCACCCTAAGTGAAGCAGAATGTGGTGTGGGCACTTGAACTTTTCACAGTGTTTCACAATATGCCGCAGTCATGTGCATACTGGAGAATCCCTGGACTAGAGGGTCTCTGTTCTCTTTCAGTGCAGCTGTTCCATGATTCTTAGCCTGGGAATTCTGAATTCCTCAGGCGTGACTAAAACAAGCCAGGTGGTGAATGGACGCCATAACTACTTTAAAAAAGGTAAGGGCAAAATAGACCTTGGATTCTCATGAACATTTGTTGTGATCTAAGGTGAAGCCTTCATTTGGAAATGACTCTGATGTGTTAAAAAGTGTAATAGTAGCTAACACGTAGCACCGTGCCCCTAATCATCTCAATGAATCTTTCCCATTGCATCTGGTGCAGAGTACATCTGGTTAGTTTCCATGGCTGAGAGTGCATTTTCTGACATAAATGAACATTTTGGTTCCTACTTAAAGTTTAACTTTACACGTTCAGAAACAATGTTAATTATTACTGTTGTTGTTATTACTAATTTTTAAGTAGGCTCCAAGCCCAACTTGGGGCTTGAACTCCCCACCCAGAGATCAAGAGTTGCATGCTTTACCAATTAAGCCAGCCAGGTGCCCCTCTTCATTTGTTTTTTTAATGGTGATCTCTGAACGCTTGTAATTTCCTTCTTTGTCGTATAATCATGATAGACTTTACTTTTTTTTGCCAGAGTGTAGTGCATTCAGAAAGCGCATTAATCATAAATATATAGCTGAATAAGTGAACTAGTGAACATGGTCAAGTAACCAGGTGGATAGGACATGACAGCAACTCCAAAGTCCCCTTCATGCCTCATCCCAGTTACTACCCCTCTTCTCTTCCCCAAGGTAACCATTATCCTGACTTCTAATGTAGGATAGATTTTTTTTTAAGTTTGTTTATTTTGAGAGAGAGAGTGTGCATGTGCAAGAACAAGTTGGGGAGGGAGAGAGAATCCCAAGCAGGTTCCACGCTTGTCAGCACAGAGCCTGACACAGGGCTCCAACCCAAGAACCATGAGATCATGACCTGAGACAAGATCAAGAGTTGGCTGCTCAACTGACTGAGCCACCCACATTCAGTTTTTTAAAAAGTGATTAGCTTTTATGGTTTTTCAACTCAATTTATTGGGCAACCATTATAGGCCTGGGTGCTGAGGATTCAAGCAGTGGAAGAGGAAAGAGCCCTGCCCCATGGAGTTCACTCTCTGATAGGAAAGACAGACTATAAATCAGTGACTGCAAGGGTTTACGGTGCTGCGTGTTAGGGAAGTGGAGGGATGAGGCTATGCAGGCAGACATAGTTACTGCTTTTTGGGGAAGTTTGTCTCCTTTAAAGAGATACAATGAGGTAAAAGGGTAAAAATGGCAAATGTCATACAGATCAGTAAAGAGTTGCGTTAGAATGCCAACTTGGGTTCTGTTTTTAACACTATGAACATGAGGACCGCTTCATGCTTCCATAAGTTAAGATGGATGTGGGATGCAGAGGGAGAATATACTGTCATTGGAGTGGACTCAATTTTACCAAACCTTATAAGACTTCCACTAAGCCCCAGGGGAAAGACACATGAAGTGTACTGCAAACATTGCAAAATAAAACGTGTGAGTTTTCCTGTGAGTGATGAAAAATAGTAGAGTCTTTTCCTTTCCTTTCCTTTCCTTTCCTTTCCTTTCCTTTCCTTTCCTTTCCTTTCCTTTTCATTCATTCATTCATTCATTCATTTACTTATTTACTTATTTATTTATTGTTTCTTTTGAGAGAGAGCCTGACCATGATTGGGAGAGGGGCAAAGACGGAGGGGGAGAGAGAATTCCAAGCAGGCTCTGCACTATTAGCCAAGAACCTGACAGCAGGGCTCAATCTCATGATGAGATCATGACCTGAGCCAAAATCAAGAGTTGGATGCTTTCTTTACATTTTATTATTTTTTTTAAAGAAATTCTTTTTTTTTTAAGTTTATTTTGAGAGAGAGAGAGAGAAAGCACAAACAAGGGAGGGCCAGAGAGAGAGAGAGAGAGAGAGAAAATGAATGAATCCCAAGCAGGCTCTGCCCTGTCAGCATGGATCCCAATTTAGGCTTGAACTCCCAAACCGAGATCATGACTTGAGCCGAAACCAAGAGCTGGACACTTAACCGATTCAGCCACCCAGGCACCACCCCTTCTTTTCATTTTAATACAGAGGTTGTAATAATTTGATTGATTAAGATGGGCCCACTCACATATATAGGTTTAAAACAGGAAATGTTTTTGGAGTAGGTGAGCTTCCAGACAGATTCTAAAGCAGGAGAAAGTTGCATAGGTGACATGAACACTTCTAGTTTGGGCCCCTTTTCTTAAGCCTCTGTCTCTGATGTAACTGTCTAAGGTCAGATTTCTAGATGAGAGAAACCAGCCTACTGTGAATTCTGTTTACATCAGATATATCTTATGGAATCACAAATACATTGCTTGGAAGAAAAGAAATATTTGTAGGTAAGTCACACGTTTGCACTCAAGTAAATTTTTTTTTTTTTATGTTTGTTCAGTAGGGACTTGAATGAATCATTATATTCACTTATGGCCCAAGGAGACTCTTAAATATCCCACTCTGTAAAGTAAGGGATGGCAATATCAAACAAAGTGGAATTTAAGGAAGAGGAAGAAGAAGAGGAGGAAGAAGAGGAGGAAGAGGAAGAGGAGGAGGAAGAGGAGGAGGAAGAGGAAGAATAAGAATAGGAAGATGAAGAATAGGAAGAAGAGGAGGAGGAAGAAGAAGAGGAGGAGGAAGAGGAAGAAGAAGAGGAAGAGGAGGAGGAAGAAGAAGAAGAGGAGGAAGAGGAAGAAGAAGAGGAGGAAGAGGAAGAAGAAGGAGAAGAAGGAGAAGAAGAAGAAGAGTCTATTCTGACCTCTTGAATTTGGGCTGGCTTTGTGACTTCTTTAGCCTGTAGAATGTGCCAGAAGTGACAGTTTTCAGTTTGCAGCCTAGGCCTTGTGTGCTTCCCCTTTCTTTCTTACACCTCTGCTTCTGCCATGTAAACAAGCCCAGGCTAACGTGCTGGAGGATGAGAGACCACGTGGAAGGACTGTGGGCCCCCAGCTTACAGCCAGCCAACCACTAGGCATAGCCCAGCTTACATCAGCACAGTTGTCTACCCAACCAAAAACTGATGATAGAAGCATGAATGAACTCTGTTGAGACTGTAAAAAACCACCACAAGGTCTATGACCTATAGACTCATGAAGAGTAGTAAGTTCTTACTGTGTAAGCCACTGAGATTTGAGGTGGTTTGTTATATAATAACAGCTGTGATAAATACCTATCTGTTCCAAATGTCTGTAAGAATTTGTAAAATTGATTCTAGGTTTATCACAAAGAAGGCTTCAGTAGATTCCCCCAAATAAGAATTATATAGATCACTTTTGGGCTGCCTGGGTGGCTTAGTTGGTGAAGGATTCGACTTTGATTTTGGCTCACGTCATGATCCCAGGTTTGTGGGATTGAACCCCATGTCAGGCTCTGCACTGGGCGTGGAGCCTACTTAAGATTCTCTGTCTGTCTGTCTCTCTCTCTCTGTCTCTCTGCCTCTCTCCCCTGCTCACGCATGCTGTCTCTCTCTTAAAAATAAAAAAATATATAAATCATTTTTAAAAACTTATTGCCCTAAAACTAGAAATTTTTTCTTTTTAAAAAGAAAGTTTAAACATAATCTACTTGATAATAGAATACTCCTAACTCTCAGTTCTTTGAGAAGAAAAGTCCCTGAAATGGACAGATTTTGTGAGTCAAGTCAAGAATTGCCAGTGAAAAAAACAAGTATCAGAAAAAGGCTTAAAGCATGCAGAGAAAATCAGGACTCCTATGTAGAAATGTGCTGGATCACATTCTATTGCCTACTTGCTTGACCGGAAACTACATTTCCCAGAATCCCCCTTTCTTTATGGTTCTGGATTAGAGTTGGTCAAAAGATGAACTTGAGTAATATTTGAGAGTTGGAAATAATGCCCTCACAATCATTTTGGCATCTTGATAGCTATAACGGTCTAAGACACCACAATAAGACAGCAGGTGTCTAATTCTGACATCTAAGAATAATTTAAGCAAAAGGGAATTATTAGAGAATATTAGCTAGCTCAAAGGATTTCTAAGTGGGCCCAAGAAGTAAGGTGTTTAAAAATTTTTTTTTTTAATTTTTAATGTTTATTTATTATTGATACAGAGAGAAACAGAGCATGAGTAAGGGAGGGGCAGAGAGAGAGGGAGACACAGAATCTGAAGCAGGCGCCAGGCTCTGAGCTGTCAGCACAGAACCTGACGCGGGACTCGAACCCACAAACCGTGAGATCATGACCTGAGCCGAAGTCGGACGCTCAACCAACTGAGCCACCCAGGCACTACCCACTCCCCCAATTTTTTTTAATGTTTATTTATTTTTGAGAGAGAAAGACACAGAGTGTGAGCAGGGGAGGGGCAGAGAGCAAGGGAGACACAGAATCCCAAGCAGGCTCCAGGCTCCAAGCATCTGCACAGAGCTTGACACGGGGCTCAAACTCACAAACTGTGATATCGTGACCTGAGCTGAAGTTGGACGCTTAACTGACTGAGCCACCCAGGCACCCCAAGAACTAAGGTTTTAAAGCTACATGCAACCAGGATGATACAGCCACAAAAATAGTCCCTCCACCACTGCAGGAATGTTAGTGGAAAGACCACCCATGATGCTATGGACTCGATACCATGGTCCATTGTAGCTGCTCTATAAAGGCCAGATATCTGCATTATGCTTTCTAGAATATGTACTCTTTTCAGTCTTCGGCCACCTCCTCACATTGTTCTCTTTCTTACCTGAATCTCTCATGGGTATAAATTATTGGCAGAAATGTCATAGGATTTGAACCTTAGCTATAAGGGTGTCTAGAACTGTACTTTTTAGTTTTCTGTACTCTTAAAGCATGCCAATGTCCTCTAGCCAGAGACTGCTGTGAACACCTAACTGAGTGAGTTGGGTTCATTACTTGTGGCAGCAAGGGAGAACACACATCATAAGGAACGATGGAAACCCTCCATAAGAGGGTGTTAGAACCTAGTATAGGATTTGGCCTTTGGTTTGGTGATTTGTGGAGGGCCTGAGGAAGCAAGGATTCACTCTAGGTAGGATGCCATCTGAAAGTGGGGGTGAGGGGAAATTTATGATTTAATATCTCAACAGATTTTATAGATAGGCAAACTAGAGTGAGAAAAAAGGTATAATTGGTAAAGAATTAACAGTCACTTATTTTAACCAAGAGAGGAAGATGTTTGGTATTTTGTGGGTGGCACAGGAACCTTATTTTTGTCTGTGCTTAGACAAAATTATGGTGTGGACTTGTTTTATCTCATTTAATCATGGTCTCAGAGTGACCTTGTCTGAGCTGGTATTCTGTGAGATGGTTTATATCTAACAGAAGAACAACATAGCTTAGTGTCGAATGCCTGGCCATCTTCCCAATGTCAGGGGCTGCTCTTTTCCTCCTCAAGTACAATATAGAAGGGAATTGAGGTGGCTCTTGGGTAAGCAGATTTATTGTATTTGCCCCAGGTATCATCATACTTAATGGTGAAACTCTGGTGTTTCCCACCAAAGTCAAGTATGTCTACTATCCATGGTCATTTAATATTTCCCAAAAGTTTAGTGAAAGCAGTAAGACAAAATGAAATAAGAGAAAAATCTTCAGAAAGGAGCAGATAAATTATTACTTGGATATAATTGCCTACCTGGGCATTGAAGAAAAGCAACCAAAAAATTATTAGGAGTAAGAAGTGTTGAACAAGTCTGTTGGTTACAAAATCAGTATACAAAAATCAATGTTTATCTTTTAAATCAACAATTATCAATTAGAAAATACAATTTTAAAAAGGCATTAAGATAGAGGCTAAAATAAAGATATCTAGGAATAAACTTGACATAAGAAAAGTATGCAGCACCCATATAAATAAGACTAAAACTTCACTGGGAGACATGAAGTCTTAAATTGTAGGGCATACCACATTCTTGGATGGCATCTCAATAATTCTGCCATTTCAATTCTAATAAAAATGTCAAAAGTATTTTTTTTAACTAGACAATATAATTCTAAGGTCACCTGGGAAGATTAATAAAAGGCTGAAGAAGTTTTTGGAAGATTGAAGGGTGACTTACACTGTTAGAAAGATTTATTATCAAAGTAGCATGATTCTTGCATAAGAATAAAACTAATCCCCTAAACAGGCTCAAGTATATACACTTGGTATAGGATAAAGGTGGGAAGATATAGAAAGTTGTTACGCTGATCTAATAATGAGGAGATGACAGATAAACTACAAAATCCTTACTTTTGTTGAGCCCAGGAGGAAGATGAGGTTGTGAGGCCACCAAGTAACCTGATTCAGAAGAGAAACAAATCCCCCTCAGCTGAGATGGGCTTCGCCACCTCTGGGCTCTGGCAGACCACAGGAGGCAAGGCACCTCCACTATCCACGTGGGTAGGAAGAAACCAGCTATAAACTGTACCACTGTCCACATCCATCTGTGCTAGAGTGTAAATCAGGAATAGCGGAGGCGCCTGGGTGGCTCAGTCAGTTAAGCCTCCGACTTCGGCTTAGGTTGGGCTCTGTGCTGACAGCTCAGAGCCTGGAGTCTGCTTCCGATTCTGTGTCTCCCTCTCTCTCTGCCCCTCCCCCTCTCACGCTCTGTCTCTCTCTGTCTCAAAAATAAATAAAACATTAAAAAAAAAATCCAGGCTGACCTTCTGCAAGAACCAAATTAAAAAAAAAAATCAGGAATAGCGGAGGTAGCCAAGGAGTTCACACTCCGCTGTGACTGTTCCCACAGACTTCCACCAGGTGCTCACAAGAAATACTGGGGGCAGGAGCCTGGCTCTCTCCAGCCCACCTCAGAGGTACAGGCACAGGGAGAGGCAATTAATTCAGGGTTGTTGGGACACAAAGTGCCATGTACTTCCTGGATTCTTCTCTCTTAGGAATCAAAAGCCATAAGCTACCAGGGGCAGGGCAGCACTTTTTCAACAAGACTTTTAAGTGCTCTGGGGCACAAGGCCCTGCCCACTCCACTGGACAGTTTTCCCTGGAATGTAGACTAAAGCTTCAAGTCTCCAGGGTGGCGAAATCTATTACTCCCAGGGCAGACAGACAGAGATGCATGGCTCAGTAGCTGCATGAAAGGCGTTTGATAAAATTGAACATCCACCTGTGATTAAAAACTCTCAGCAAACTAGAACTTCCTCTTTGGATAAAGGACATCTGCAAAAACCCTATAGCTACCATCATCCTTAATGGGAAAAGACTGAACCTATATATCCTGATACATCCATACAATGGAATAGTACTCATCAATAAAAAGGATGAATTACTGATACAAGTAACAACATGGATGGACCTCAGAAGCATCATGCTATGTGCAAGAAGGTAGACTCAGAAGGCTATAAACTGTATGTTCGTGTTAGGTTGATAATCAGGAAAAGGCACATCTATGGGGACAACAAACAGATTGATGGTTGCCGATCGAGGGGCCGAGTGTGGGACTCACCACGAAAGGGCATAAGTGAACTCTGTGGGATGATGGTGGTGACTACACACCTGTGTATGTTTGTGAACATTCAAAGAGTCTTACCCTTAAAAAGGATAAATTACACCTCAAGAAGCCTGACTTTTAAAAGCATGGTTCAAGAAGAAAATATTGTGCTACATGCAATGCTAAAATAATTGCTATACCATCTGAAGAAAAGCAACTTTTGATTTCTCACATCATAAGATAAATTTTATTTAAAAAATTTTTTTAATGTTTATTTATTTTTGAGAGACAGAGAGACAGAGCGTGAGCAGGGGAAAGGCATAGAGAGAAGGAGACACAGAATCTGAAGCAGGCTCCAGGCTCTGAGCTGTCAGCACAGAGCCCGACGCGGGGCTCCAACTCACGAACCGTAAGTTCATGACCTGAGCCGAAGTTGGCCGCTCAACTGACTGAGCCACCCAGGCGCCCAAAGATAAATTTTAATGGATTAGAGATATGAATGAAAAAATCAAACCTTTAAAAACTTAGAAACATTCAGGAAATATAGGTGGTGAGTACATAGGGGATAAAAGCCTAAAGCACAACAAGGAGGTGAAGACCTTAACAGTCAGGATAGTGATTACAAGAGGTAAGAGGAGTGTGTCCTTGAGAAAGGACCTTCAGCAGAAATCTCTCTTCTCTCTCCCTCCCCCCACCCTGTCCTCTTCCCCCTTTCCCTCCCCTCCCATCTCCATCTCAATAATATGGATGACAGTTACATGGACAGTTGTCATGATTATTTATCACTGTGCAGCCTTCTGTATATGTGCCATATTTTATAATGAAAAAAAAGGGTAAAGTTGGGGTCCAAGTGTAATTTTCTACATTTTAAAATGTAGAGGATTTAGGCACAGAGAGGCAGAGTCTATTGAAGATTAACTTCTCCCATTTCCTTGCCCAGTTCTCCACTCCCAATCCAATGCTCTGCTAGCCAAAGCAGCCACATTTTTTGGAACAAGTTAGCAGACTCTGAACCTTATAAACCAAGGCCAGTTTGAAAGGACCTAGGTTACAGATATGTGATGTTTAATAGAAAATGAACAAATGGTGAAATCTGAGTTGGAATGGAAAAAGCCTTTTAAACATCAAAGTAAAGGCAGAAGCCATAAAGGAAAAGATCAATAGATTTAACTACTCTCGTGTTAAAAATGACATACAAATTTTAAAGTATCAAAGCAAAATCAAAAGGCAATATGCAGTTGCGGAAAATATTTTTTAAATACATGGAAAAATAACATAAAAAAAGACATGACAGATAACAGGTTAACATTTTTGACCTACAAAGAGCCCTTAAAATCAATAAGACTAATATCCCAATAGAAAAGCAGGCAAGGAATATGGATTGGCCATTTTTAAGGGAAGAAATACATATTTTTAATAAGCATTTAAAAATATTCATTCTGGGGCACCTGAGTGGCTCAGTTGGTTGAGAGTCTTGACTCTAGATTTTGGCTCAGGTCATGATCCCAGAATCATGGGATCCAGTCACATTGGGGTTTATGCTGAGGATGAGGCCTGCTTAAGATTCTGTCCTTCTGCCCCTCCCCTGCTCACGCTCGCGAGCGCTCTCTCTCTCTCAAATAAAACAATAAAAAATAAGAAAATAAAAATAAACATAGTCATTCTCTCTAGTAATCAAATCATTGCACATTAAAAATGTCATATATTCAACTGTTCAGGATTAGAGAAAATGGAAACATCTAGTATGGAGAAGCTGTAGAGGAAAGAGCACTCTGAAGTATGTGGTAGCAGAGCAGTTCAGCAACATTAACAAGAGCCTCAAAAATTATGTATTCGTTGATTTAACAAATTATGCACAGGGGCGCCTGGGTGGCTCAGGTGATTAAGCGTCTGACTTCAGCTCAGGTCATGATCTTGTGGTTTGTGAGTTCGAGCCCCACATCAGGCTCTGTGCTGACAGCTCGGAGCCTGGAGCCTGCTTTGGATCTGTGTCTCCCTCTCTCTCTGCCCCTCCCCTGCCCTCTTTCTCTCTCTCTCTCTCAAAAATAAGTAAACATTTAAAAAATTTTTTTTAAATTATGCACAAAGATATGTATAATGTGATACTTGGAAATGACCTGAGACATTGCAGTGATGGGGAGCTGGCAAGGTTATGCTATTTTTGTGTACCTGGGCATTTTCTAGCCCAAATGGCACCTTTGTGTGATGTAGGGGAAAAGGCTCCTCTTGCTCCAGGGAGATCTCACCACATGCTAGTCCCATGGCTTATGCAGGCAGCGGCTTGTACTTTGGACACCAAGGTTCTGATAATGCACAGTGCGATGCTATAGTATATAGCCATTAAACCACATGTTTGAATAATTTTGAATGACATAAGGATATGTTCACAATATGCCATTAATCCCATAAAACATATGAAGCCCCAAGAGTAGTTCCTGGAATGTAACAAAAGCCAGTCTTTTATATATGCATGCATGTATGTATGTATGTATGTATTTTTATAGAAAACCTAGATTTACTTGTTTAACTCTTAAAAGACAAAACAATTATCATCTGAAGTACTCTGAGGACTTCATTCCAATTTCACTTGTTGTTATGGAAATTGACCTACGAAAGTTAGAAATTTAAGGATATAACCTAAGAGGTTATAACAAAACAAACTGGTGAGACATGGTGAAAGGCGGAAGAGCTAGTCAGAAGCACTTTTTAGTGGTAGTAAATGAGGCTGTGATTTTTCCGAAAGGGCTCCCTAAAGATGCCTGAATGAATTGATCGGGTCTCAAATTAGTAAACAGACCCTTACCCCTGTGGAGAATGAGCAGAGGCCAGGATTTCTCTGAGATCTTATCTTTTTAAGGGGTATGGGAATCCTTAGTTTCTAAAGTGTATCTTAGCCTCAGCCTCCCTCCTTCCCATCCAGTGTATCTGCACCTACAAGGGCCTGCTGGGTTACAGAAGATGCATACAGTGGAGGCAGGGCTTGTAGGCCTACTCAGAGAGTACCTATACCCAGAAAGTTTGGGAGTCGATGATAAACTACAAAGACCCTCTTGGTCAAGTCTATTCGCCTTTGTTAATAAAGGCCCTAGTATCCAATGCTCATGAGAACTTTTTGTCTCACTATCGTCTGTCTCTAAAAAGAACTGGTTCAGGTAGGTTTTGGAGAAGGACAAAGACTTTCATCAACACCCACTCCATAGTAGAAGAGACACCAAGTTCTTTCCTACAGTCGTGTGCAGAATCCTGCAGCAGAATAAATCATCCTCAGAGATCAACATCTGCATACTCAAACTGACCAGCAACTGCTGGGTAGTAGCAACCTCTATCCCCTCTTCATAATCTCATTGAATCTTCGGTCTGGACTCCAGCCATTTATACTGGCTGCTCACAGACTGAGAAAGCATACCTTCTTACTTCTCCAGTGTGGCCTGGCCTTCTGCTGTTCAAGGGGGTAGTCCTGCTTCACAGGTGCAAAATGTAGGGATGTCTCTCTGCCCTTGTTCATGTGCTTCCACATCATATTCTTCTCCGTGGTAGCCATCTGAGTCTTCACCCTCAGGATCTGTATGCAAAGCCTGGCATTCACACATTGCAGCAAATATTGCCTCCAATGCAGGTTTATCACTAAGCACAAATCTAAATTGAGCAATAGGTTCAACATCATCATCACTGCCTTCTCCTCCTCCTCCTCATCCTCCTCCTCCTCCTCGACAGATTCTTTGGGTTCTTCTCCACATTTGGCATTCACCCAAACACACAAATGCTCCTGTGGATAGGCATTTAAGTCCCTGGATACCACATGCACACTAAGGATGGGGTATTCTATCGAGAGTCCTAATCCAGAGCCATTTGGCCAAGTCAGATGGCTCTCATCAATACAAAGGGTGCCAGTGCCAAGGCTCTTACCGTTCAGCACAGCCTTGGTATCTTGCTGCTGCTGCTGAAGCCCCCCAGCGGAGCAGGGCTGCAGGAAACTTTTGAGGAAGTTCACTGCTGCAGGGAACATGGAACCAGGCTGGGAGAGAGCTGAAGCACAGCCATCCAGCTTCTTGCCTCATCCTGCCTGAGTAAAAGCTATTATTTTAAAGGTAAACTTTTAAGTATGTACACAAGAACAGAGTAAGCAATATATGCATAGAAAGAAAACTAGAAGAAAAATTAGAAAGATACATACCAATATTTTAAGAATATTGTATCTGGCTGACAAGATAATAAACAACTATTTTTAAAGTTTTTTTTAATGTTTATTTTTGAAAGAGAGACAGAGAGAATGTGTGTATGAGTGGGGAAGGGGCAGAGGGAGACAGAGACACAGAATCTGAAGCAGGCTTCAGGCCCTGAGCTGTCAGCACAGAGCCCGACGTGGGGCTTGAACTCGTGAACTGTGAGACCATGACCTGAGTCGAGGTTGGATGCTTAATGGACTAAGTCACCTCAGTGGGCAAATTTCATTCTTACTTTTTGCGTTTTTCTATACTTTTGGTATTTTCTAGGTGGAATATATATTATCTAGGTGATTAGAAAAAAAAAACCAGTAAAATCCAATATGTATCTCATTTAAAGGGCTGAACAGAATGAGGTCAACAATAGAGCTAACCCAGGAGACATGTGTGATTTTGGCTACTTTCATTACTTTGAGTTTTCACATAAAAGCTTAAGCCTTATGGATAGAGAGAAAAATCAGTGAAGAGCAACTATTTAGAAGGACATTTAGCGATAGTGGTGGAAATGAGCCAAGCCTGTGTGACACAGGCCTTTGACATGCAGGTTGTAACCTGAGTAAAACTGTCTTCTGACCCAGCCCTGCTTGGCACAGATGTTAGGAGTCTAAAGAAAGCTTGGCATGGGGCAGAGAACAGATGGAGAACACTCTGGGAAGCCCTTGTGTCCTCCACGCAGTGTTTAAGGGGGGTAGATAAGGAGAGCAGTCTTTTTGGAGCTCATGCTTAAGCCTGAAGTGACTTTATAACATGGCTAGTTACCTCTTTTATCTTATTTTAAAGTTTATTTATATTTAGAGAGAGAGAGAGAGAGAGAGAGAGAGAGAGAGAGAGAGAGAGAGAGAGAACACGCACACGCAGGGGAGGGATAGAGAGAGGGAGAGAGAGAATCCCAAGCAGGCTCCAAGCTGTCAGCACAGAGCCCGATGCACGGCTTGAACTCACGAACCATGAGATCATGACCTGAACCAAAGTCGGACACTCAACCAACTGAGCCACCCAGGTGCCCCTAGTTACCTCTTTATACACTAGTTCCCTGTTCTGGTAGGGTGTGGAGTGCAAATGAAAGTGTTAAATGTGGCATGTCCTTAATGGCTTGTTTTCCCTTAAGCCAAGGTAGTAATTACCAGTGTTAGTGGGGAAGGGAAAGCCCATGACTGAGTGAAATAATCAGATGTTTGTGTCCCTAAAATTGAGCTTAATTGTCCCTCTCTGCTTTCTTTTCTAATATTTTCCTGCACTGTTTACAACCCCCCAGTAACCCCTCGCAGGCTTCAGAACAAAGTTTAAACTCTTCATCTGGGCACAAAAACCTGCTTTTCAGTCTAGCATCTTCCCTTGTCACCACATCCTCCAACGATACCAAACTATCTATAGTTCTCTTAAATGCATGTGGCATGTTATTTCATGTCTCTGGGCGGTTATCGTCTTACTAATATTATCAAATGCCTGCTGTGTGCCAGACATTGTGCTGGAAGTATTAGCCTGTGCCTCATACCAAATCTATCTTATCCCCATTTTATGAATGAGAAACTTGAGGTTCAGAGACACTAAATAATTTGCCTAGAATCATACAGTGAGTAAATGACAGAGTCAGAATTTGAACATAATTTTTTTTTTAAATTGCTGTATTGAGGTATGATTGACATACAAAAACCTATGGATGTTTAGTGTATACAGCTTGATGTGTTTAGAGGTAAGTACACACCTGTGAAACTATTATTACTATTAGTGCCATAAATGTATCCATCACCTTCCAAAATTTCCTCCTGCCCCTGGAACCCAGCCTTGACTCAAAGTTTGAATTTTTAAAAAATTGTGGTAAAATAGACACAACAGAAAACTTACCATTTTAACCATTTTAAAATGTATGCTTTGGTGGCATTAGGTCTATTTACATTGTTGTACAACTATCATCACCGTCCATTTCCAGAACTTTTGATCTCCCCCACCTGAAACTCTGTACCCATGAAACATAAACTCCCCAGTTCTTCTTCCTCCCAGTTGCTGGAAACCACCATTCTTTTTATGAATTGGATTACTCTAGGTACCTCATGTAAGTGGAATCAAACAATATTTGTCTTTTTGTGATTGACTCATTTAATTTAGCATAATGTCTTCAAAGTTCATCCATGCAGTAGTGTGTGTCAGAATTTCCTTCCTTTTTAAGGCTGAGTAATATCCCATTGTGTGTATATATCACATTTTATTTATCCATTCACCCATCAATGGACACTTGAGTTGCTTCCTTCGGCAATTGTGAATATTGCTGCTGTGAACACGAGTGTACAAATACCTGTTTGAGTCCCTGCTTTCACTCCTCTTGGGTATTTACATAGAGGTTGAATTGCCGGATCATCTGGTAATTCTGTGTTCCGTTGACATGCTCAGGGTTGAAGATTGTGGGCCAGTCATTTTGTAGAATCTCCCTCAAGTTGGTTAGACTCAGGTTATGGGTTTTGGCTGGAGTGTCACAGATGCTGTGTTTTATCTCATCACACCCCATGGCGTGGCACATGATGTCTTATTTGGCTACTGGTATTTTTAACTTTGACAACTTTTTCTTCTGAGGCCTGCCAGGTGTCTCTACTGTAAAGTCTTTTTGTGATTACTAAGTACCTTGTGAAGAGATACTTTGAAACTACGTAAATCTCTCTTTCCCCATCAGCCTCTTGCCCACTAGAGTTTAGCATCCGTGGATGTTTCTTGAATACGTTGTTACTGTGACGGTACCAAACAGTGATTTTCTAGTACCATCATCATTTCTTTTTCATTTTTTAGTTATCTTTCTGCTGTAAAGAGCTTTCCCTTCTCATTTATTTATTCATCAATTTCTATCAGTATGGATTCATGGGTACCACTCTACCCAATGGGTTATAAAGCTGTTAACAATTATTTATTTTTAAATTTTATTTATTTATTTATTTATTTAGAAAGAGAGAGAGTGAGAGCATGGGAACAGGGGAGGGGGCAGAGGGAGAGAGAAAAAGAATCTTAAGCATGTTCCACGCCCCGTGCAGAGCATGAGGCTCCATTTCACAAGTGTGAGATCGTGACCCAAGCCGAAATCAAGTCAGACACTTAACCAACTGAGCCATCCAGGCACCCCCATTATTTTAATGCTCAATATTTTTCAGATTTAGTCAGTGGAAGCCACTTTAGATTGGTTCTTGTGTCCCTTTGACATTTCTTCATCATTGTTTGGGCACTTCCTTACTTTATGACACAAAAAGATGGTCCAGGTTCATCTTATTTACCTCCTGTATTCAGTGATTGGAAGAGAGCATATTTATTTATAGAATAAATGTTTGGAATGCACACACAATGCAGGCTGTTTCATGTGCACCCACTAATGGTTAGCCTTGCAGGTTTCAGATTTCACCGCTGGTTCGTCATCTGGTTCGTCACCTGATCCGGCAGGTGTCACCTACAACAGAAGATGTGTGCATTTTATGGCCCATTAAATGTTAGCTGTAAACCTGGCCCCCTGAGGGAACCCTCAGAAGGAGCTAGCACTGATATGTGTGACAGGATTGTTTGGTTTCCTTCTGTCAGATACTCAAGGGCTTGCCAGCATGGGAGCTCTGTTTAGAGAGAAAACAGTTTTTACATATTTCTCCTTAATGGTAACAGAAGTGAAACTATTGTTGTGAAGCGACACTGGGTTTAGACACCGCCACTGAGAGGCGTTCATCACTACAGCTTCCAGCGGCTGAAGTCAAAATAGCCCATATTTCTGCATTGATGGAGATTTAGCCCTTGACTGCCAGGAAACACCCATTGTAGCAGCTCTTCAGCCATGTAATTTAAAATAATTACTAATTAAATGAGAATAAAATAGAGTCCATAATAACAATAATAATCACTGTAGCATTGGTCATTATCCAAGTTACTATTTGTTGGAGCGTTACCTAGGGGAAGATGGCTTGCCAAAGGGGGGACGACCCATGAGGGAGCCGCAGCTTCGTCATTACTGCTGAGGTAAGGGATCGGGACGGCTCTGGGGGGCTTGATAACTACAGACCCAATTTTACATTCCATCTATATCACCAATCGCGTGTTGTTTCGAGGAACTCGTTCACTAATACTGCAGGCGACATGCGTTGAAGACCAAGAACAGGAACAGCTGCACGGCACTTGTCAACGAATTTATATCATCACAGGAAACAACTCAAGCAATCAGCTTGTCTTCATCAAGCGTCGCTCTTCTCCCCTTCTGGGGAAAAGCAAGGCCCTTCTCGAGAGGACCTTTGTGTGTGCGTGTCTGACACCAAGTGGGTGTAAGTGAGTATGTGGGTTAGCATTAGGGGAACAAGTTTCAGGTCACGGTGCAAAGTCACCTATGAAAGTAAAAGATGGAGGCCATCTGGGCTAGATGCAGTGGTTCTGGGGCTCATCGTCTGTGTGACCTAAAAGAACATGTGTTCCTTTACTCATTCATTCATCTGACACATGAGTACCTACTAGGTGCTGGGTATCCTACTGAGTGCTGGGAATACTGATTAAGACACACATGGGTGCTGCCATTGGAGATCTGACAGTCCCCAGGTAGGGAGGAATAGACAAATATGGAAGTGTAAAAGTGCCACGGGGGCAAACAAGAGAGCACACGAGAGGAGAATGGGGCGGGGGGGCTCTTTGAGACATGACATCTGTGAAGGACTCTTGAGTATGCCATTTATATCGAGGCCTGAAGTCAAAGGAGTGTTTGGCCAGGCAAACCATGAGGGAAGAAAGCTCCGCAAAGAGGGTCCTGTGGGCAAAGGCCCTGCATGATGAAGGAGCCTCATGAGTCTGGGGAACTAGCAGAAGTGCACTGTGTACAGGGAGGACAGAAGTACTGAGCGAGGGAGACTGTGACACAAGGGAGGGCCCCCTGGCTTCAGGGCTTCAGTAGGCTTGGAGAGGGGTCCAGATTTGGTTCTAAGTGCCAGGGGGCAGGGGGGGGGGATGAAGGTTTGGAGCTCAGCAGCAATAGGACTCGGTTTATGTCTGTAAAAGCTCAGTCTATTTGCTGGTGGAGAGAGGCCTGGAGGGGGTGGGGTCTGGGCTGTCCCAGAGCCCAGGAAGGAGGTCGTTCAGGTAAAAGGACAGTCACTCAGGGAGATGGCAGGGCGTGGTAGGAAGTAGACCCATGGGGCATTCATTTGGGCAGGGGACTTGACCAGGGGTGGCCAGGACTTGAGGAGGTGTCAGGGCTGGTTCCCAGGTCTCTGGCCTGAGCAGCCAGATGTGCTGTATGTCAGTGGGGAGCTATCTGAGGACAACTTTATCTGAGGGTTAAAATATTCAGACTTTTTTTGTGTGTGGCAAAATAGACATAACAGCACTTACCATCCTAACTATTGTTACATGTGCACTTCTGTGGCATTCATTCCCCTATGCCACGATCACCATCATCCGTCTCCAGAACTTTTCCATCTTGCCCACCTGTCACTGTTCCCATTGCTCACGGACTCCATGTCCCCCTCCCGCACCTCCCAGCAGCTAGCATTCTAGTCTGTCTCTATGAATTCGACTGCCCCAGGAACCTCATATACTCACACAATGTCTGTCCTTTTGTGACTAGCTCATTTCACTCTGCATCCTATCTTCAAAGTTCACCCATGCTGTGGCCTGTGTCAGAGTTTTCTACCTCAGGCTGAATAATTCTTTTTTTATGTATATACCACATTTTATTTATTCATTCGTCCATTGATGGATATTTGAGTTGCCACCATCTTTTGGCTGTTGTGAATATTGCTGCTGAGGACATGAGTGTACAAATATTGGTTCGAGTCCCTGCTTTCACTTCTTTTGGGTAGAAATGAAATTGGTGGATCATATGGTAATTTTGTGTTTAACATATTGAGAAACCACCAAACTGTTTTCAACAGGCTGTACCGTTTTACACTCCCGCCCGCAGTACACAAGGGTCCCAGCTTCTCCACATCCTTGCCAACACTTGTTATTTATTTATTTATTTATTTATTTATCTATTTAGTTATTTTTAAACTTAAAAAAAATTATTTTGAGAGAGAGAGTTGGCATGAGTGGGGAAAGGGCGGAGAGAGAGAGAATCCCAAGCAGAACCCTTGCTGTAGGCACAGGTCCCGTCGCGGGGCTTGATCCTGCAAACTCGGAGATCATGACCTGAGCTGAGATCAAGAGTCAGACACTTAACCAACTGAGCCACCCAGGCTCCCCTGTTTATTATTATTATTATTACTTTTTGGATACTCACTATCCTGATGGGTGTGAAGTGGTATCTCACTGTGGTAAGACGCTCAGATTTGTAGATGAGAGATATTCACGGGACACGGTCAAGTAAATGGTTGGCTATACCGGGTGGGATTTCCATAGTGTGGTCTCCTGGCCCACAGATCACTTCAAATTCTGCTGCCCCTGCTGTGCAGTGTGCTCTTGTGAATGCCTCATTGTTGCAAAACTTCCATGGTTGTTCTACAGCATCCTATCTCTGCCAGTGAGCCTACTATTTGAGGATGGGAGCATTTGGGCATTCAGATTCACTTCCGGTGAACAAATGACATTTTGTACCTGGTTCTCCCCTTTCTAGTCCATATTGCATCTCCAGTGGAAATTAACCAGGAATAACTAACTGTGAGCTGCGAATAAAAGTGGGGGAAAGGGAATTTATCGCCATGGTCTTGGGAGGTATATCTAGCTGAAATCAAATAGGTCTGATGATCTTTTAGAGTGAGTGGAAGGCATTTTTGTTTGTTTTTCTTTTTTTTTTTGTAACAAAGAAAATTCAGCTTTGAAGTGTTTTTCAATTTCTCTCTCGGCTCCCTTTCATTCTCTGATTTCTTCTTCTTAATGGGATAACATAAACCAGTTTTCTGTCGTCTATTATTCATCAAAGCTGTCGATTTACCCTGAACAGAATGAAGGCAAGGATGTTATTAAAATAAAACAACTTCCAATTGAGCTGCTAATAAATGCTGAAATGCATCCACATTTCTCCTATTGATTATATCCTGCCGACAAAGGCAAACACAAGCATGTACCACACACTGCCCGTGGAAATGAAAGATTTAATTAGATGAAAACCGAATGAGCTGGAAGATCTACTGCACTCAGCTATCAAACAATTGTTATTCATAATTGGCGGTTTGAAATATCCCTGCTTCTTGAGTCTTTTTCACTTAAAAAAAATTCCCTACCATGCATTAAGATGAACATGGTCATTAGTGAATTTTCCCCTGTGCGTTTTACAAGCTCAAGGTTGTGGGCTCGAATGAGCCCTGTCAGGCCATTAATCAGGTATAATAGAACATCTTGAAATTGAGAATTAGCAGGCGAGAACAGGGAAACAACATGTCTTCTCCATTTCAGGCCCATCTTCAAATGTCGAAGGTGGGAAAAGAGGAGCTTGTGGGGACGAGGTAAGGAGAGGTCCATAAACCCAGAGAGTGGGATTCTTTAGAACTTGCTAGCTCTGTAAGTGTGTGCATGTAAAGTTTAATGTCTGGTAAATGCACTCATGTTTAGTGATAAGAGTGTATTAAAAAGTTGGTATTCACTTTGCCAAGGATATTTCAAGCACCCATCAAGTGGCCTGCTTTTTAAGATAGCAGGGGAAAGAAAAATGGATGGAAACCATTGCCTGTGGTAGCCATGTGGCAGTTAGCCTGTTCAGGTCTTCCTTCTTGGACCCCTGAGGCTTTGGTTTCCTCCTTTGCACAATGGGGATATTAATTATACCTATCTCATTGCTTTGTTGTGGGGATTAAGAGAAATAATGTGGGCAAAGCTTTTAGCACAGTGACTGGGCACACAGGTGTACATACACTAAATGAATGTCAGCTATTTGCAGTGAGAATTCACCTTGCATGTCTACAAGGCTCTGAAGGGAAGATATCATCTCTCCTATTATATTTGCCATAGCATCTTCCTCAGTGCTGAATACCCTGATCTCAGTAAAAATTTTCATCTGAAATAAAAGAAGTGTCAGTCTCTCTAACCTTTTTTTTAAGTTTATTTATTTTGAGAGAGAGAGAGCATGCAAGAGTGGGGGAAGGGCAGAGAGAGAAGGAGAGAGAGAGAGAGAGAGAGAGAGAGAATCTTAAGCAGGCTCTGCACTGACTCACTTATGTGGGGCTCATACTCACAAACTATGAGATCATGACCTGAGCTGAAACCAAGAGTCAGACCCTTAACCAACTGAGCCACCCAGGCACCCCAATCTCTCAATCTTGAGGTTCTTATAGATTTTGGTGGGGGTTGATAATCATTCAACAAATATGTATTTAACATCTTAAATCATTTTGATTCTTTTAAGTTTATTTATTTTTGAGAGAGAGAGAGAGAGAGAGAGAGAGAGAGAGAGAGAACACTCAAGCCAGAGAGGGGCAGAGACAGAGGGAAAGAAAGGGAGAGAGAGAATCCCAAGCAGGCTCGGTGCTGTCAGTGCAGAGCCCCACATGATGCTTGATCTCATGAACTGAGAGATCACGACCTGAGCTGAAATCAAGAGTCAGACACAACCAACTGAGCCACCCAGGTGCCCCAACATCTTAAATTATTTTAAAAATAGTATTTTGTTTATCTGATTACAAAAGAAATAATAGCTGCTCCTTGACAGAGACCGTGAGGGTCATGGTTGAGAGGGCAGGTAGCAGAGCCAGATTGTCTGGGTGCATGTTCCTGCTCCTCCAGCCACTGTATGAAGATTAGATGTGTTAAGACCCCATCAGGGGCACCTGAGTGGCTCAGTCTGTTGAGCGTCCGACTTCAGCTCAGGTCATGCTCTCAAGGTTCGTGGGTTCGAGCCCCGCGTTGGACTCTGTGCTAACAGCTGGTTCAGAGCCTGGAGCCTGTCTTTGGATTTTGTGTCTCCCTCTCTCTCTGATCCTCCCCTGCTCACGCTGTCTCTCTCTCTCTCAAAAATAAATAAAACGTAAAAAGTAAAAATTAAAAAAAGACCCCATCAAACACTCGCACGAGAGTCTGGCACTTAATATAAGTTCAATAAGCTCTAACTAGTATTTAATGAAATATAGTAAAAAACAACTACAGATCACTCATACTCATGATCCTGAGATAATGGCCAATAAATACTTACTGGAAGTGTGCTCTGTGAGGGGCACCTGGGTGGCTCAGTCGGTTAAGCATCTGACTTCAGCTCAGGTCATGATCTCACGGTTCATGAGTTTGAGCCCCGCGTTGTGCTCTGTGCTGACAGCTCAGAGCGTGGAGCCTGCTTTGGATTCTGTGTCTCCCTCTCTCTTGGTTCCTCCTCTGCTCGTATTCTGTTTCTCTCTGTGTCTCAAAAATAAATAAAAATTTAAAAAAAAAGAAAGAAAGTGTGCTCCATGATTACCACAGTGCTATGCGTTGTGGGGCATCTACTAACATGAACTCATGTATTGAACTCATTGCTGCTAGGCACTGCACCAGTGCTTTGCACACATCTCATCTAATTCACACAGCAATCCTATGAGGTGGGCAGTGTTACTATCCTCTTTTCTGAGATGAGAATACAAGATCAGTGATGTTAGGTCTCTTCCCAAGGTCATATAAGTAGTAAAGGATGGAATGAAGACAAGAAAACACATTTATAATTTGCTGCATGCTATGACTGTAATTCTTCTAAGTAGGCCTCAGATTCTTTTTCAACTTAGTGATTTGGCCATTAGAACAAAGCTGGCACATGAGATGAAATCCTTCCACATCCCTAGCACAATGCTGCATATTAAACAGGGACTCAAGGAACCCAGGTGGGTTATTCCAAGAAGGTTTTATTGAGCTCCTATCTGTTGGGGCCTGATTCTTTGTGTCATATTGCACTGAGTTTATACTATAGTAGAATCTCAGGCTAGATATTTTTTCTTTAATATCTGGCCCCCTGTAGTCACTACTTCTGTGCAAAAACACTGCGGGTGTGTTAGTTCTTGTTTCTCAAGTGTAATTTGGAATCAAGTGGAACAGATAAACAATGTCAATGAGAATATCTCTTGCAGGCACTGACAGGACTTATCCGTCTAGGAATGAAGAGATAAAGGATGCATAAATGTTTAATTTTTCTTTGCATGTTAATGTAACCACTGAACTCTCTTGGTCCCCAAGCAAATTAATCATCACAAAATGGGAGTAAATGACACACGATCTGTATTGAGCTGTTGTTTGTTGGATCAGCCACCCTTTGGCGCCGTATCATGGAAGAGGCTGGCCTCTGCAGTGGAGTTGCTTGAACAGCTGTGATGGATCTAAGCATAGTAGAACGCTCCTTGGAAAGCCCAGGGCCCTGATCTTCTAGCTTGAGGTTGGTTCTTGGCATGCGTGGGGAGTGAAGTTTCCCTCTCCCTTGTGAAGGAGATCCAGAGCTGGACTCTGAAGTCCCGACATTAAGGCTAGCTTCTTCAATCCCTAGCTGTGTGACTTTTATAAGTCACAGCCTCTTTGAGCTTTATTTGGTTCACCCACAAAATAAAGTTGTTGCTAATAACTATATATATCCTTTTTGTTTTTAATTGTAGTAAAATACCCATAACATAAAATTTACCATCTTGCCCATATTTATTTATTTATTTATTTATTAATATTTTATTTTATTTTTGAAAGAGAGAGAGAGACAGAGCATGAGTGGGGGAGAGGCAGAGAGAGGGAGACACAGAATCTGAAGCAGGCTCCAGACTCTGAGCTGCCAGCACAGAGCCTGATGCGAGGCTTGAACCCACAAGCTATGAGATCATGACCTGAGCTGGAGTCGGATGCTTAACCAACTGAGTCACCCAGGTGCCCCCATCTTTCCCAGTTTTAAATGCACAGTTCAGGATGCTACTAAACTATGTTTAACTATAATTATAATGCTACCGATACTGCCACCACTTGCCCAGTAGAACTGTTGTGTGGAGCAAAGTAACAAAAGGAGGTGAAGATGCTTCCTTAAGTAGGCAAGGCTTTGCAGGCCTCAGTTACTTCTGTCCACATGACCCCATCCCCTCTCTGGGCTCTGTTTCCCCACCAGGGGCTTGGACCTCAGATTCCTTTAGTTCTGACATTCTGCGGAAACACTACTTCTGCCCAGCAGAGGTTCCCAGGTCAACAGGGAGGCAAGCCTTCTGCCAAAAGGCTGTGTGTTCTCTAGTGAAGCCCCAGCATCACTATGTACATGAAGGTTTCATCCCTTTTCTGGTCACCCTTTGCAAGGAAGCCATTGGTAAAATCTGACTTGTCAGTAACACTTATATATCTATGTCTGTGTCTGTATCCATATCCGTAACTATATCTATACCCATATCAATCTTTTATTAGTTTATTTATTAAAAGATGTTTATCTAGCAACACCTCATTGCCAGACACCGTTTGAGGTGCTCGGGATACAGCCGCGAATGAGAGGCAGATCCTCTGCCTTCACAGAGCTTGCCTTTCAGTGGGCAAGGCAGACAGTAAACCAGTAGATGTATAATAACAAGTTAGAAGTGATAGATGCCGGCTGGCGGACACCCAGGACTCCAAGATGGCGTCATCCATACCAGAGAAGGAGAAGAAGCTTGGAGAGCTGCCACGCTGGATACTGATGCAGGATTTCACCCCCGGAAGGCATTGCTGGAGCGTTTCAAAGGGGTTACTGCGGTCTTAGAAGTACGTCAGTATGAAGAAAGGGGGCGTCGCTGGGATTTCTATGGTGCTGGCAGTTTACGTGCTTTTCAACCACTGTCCAAGGAATGCAAACATTAGGGGCTATGCAAGTACCACACAAGGGGGCCCAGTGCAGAGGCATTCCTGACCCTGATCTTTGCCTGGCACCCTTGAATCCTTTCATATCCTAATTCAGAATTAACCTCCAATAAAAGATGACTGGTACTTGGAAAAAAAAGAAAAATGAAGTGATAGGTGCTGTAGAGGAAAACAATGCCAGGCCAGGAGCTGGAGGGTGATAGGGACTTCTGTTTTAGATGGATTGGTCAGGGCAGGGCTCATTCAGAGGGGATACTGAATGAAGGGAGAGGACCAGTCTTGGGAAGGTATGGGGAAGTGTGCTCCAGGCAAGGGTGGAGGGAAGAACTTTCCAGAGGCCATAGAGTCTCCTCCCTGCCATGGGTCTGTGACCGCGGCTGAGCCAGGGTAGCCCGAGTGCAGAAGGACTTTGGGTTCCTTCTCTTCTACCTGGGTTTCCATAGATGACAGTATTTTTGAGAGAGAGACACAGAGTATGAGCAGGAGAGGGGCAGAGAGAGGGAGACACAGAATCTGAAGCAGGCTCCAGGCTCTGAGCTGTCAGCACAGAGCCTGAGGCAGGGCTCAAACTCCCAAACCACGAGAACATGACGCTTAACCAACTGAGCCACCCAGGCGCCCCATAGATGGCAATATTTCAAGAGCATCTCCAGACAGCTGGGAATCAATGTTGGGGGAACAGAAGAACTTTTTGGTCCCGCTGCTTAATTTGGCCCTGTGAATATGACTCTCTTTGAGCCCCTCTCCTCCGGAGGCCAACAGGGCACCCAGCATCTGCTGGCAGCCGAGTTCCTGCAGCCCCACCCCAGGGCTTGGAAACAACCACGGTGTCAGTAGCTGCCAAAGAAGGACAAAGATGCCAATATCCTTCAAAACAGAGCTGTGAAATTTGGTAATGAGGGGCCACTCTGTTAGTGAGGACATGAGAAATAAACATTTACTGAGGCTCTCTGAAATAATTTTACAAAATTTATAATTTGGCATTTGTTCGCGTACTGGTTTAGCTGCTTTAATGGTGAACAGACTAACAGAGGCTTTAATGGGGTGGAAGGTAGTTTTCCTCTCACCTACAAGCCCAAGGTAGGACGTGGACCTGGAAAGTAGAATGGCCCTGTCCCATCATGTGCACCCCGGCCGGGGTGTTCCTTCCATTGTCTGCTTGGCCACATCCGTGAGTGCTGCTCTGGTCCATCGGGTCACAGGTGACTCACACTGGCCCTTATGATGGTGTTGAAGCCTGCAGGAAGGGGAATGGTAAGTGAGGACATGTCCTTAGTTTTAAGGCTGTGACCTTGGAGTTGTAGACATTACTTTCTTTAATGTTTAACAGAAGTAAAACGAATGAACCACTGAAGTAGTATTTCATAAAAGTTTACTGTGCACACACCAAAAAGATAGTTTGCAAACCAGGAGCACTCAAACCAAAATGTGGAATGAAGCTCAGATGTCTATTGTTAGAAAGCAGCTTGTATAGTGTGGAGGCATTGACTGTTTTGTCTTCACGGTGATTGGTTCCAATATTAAAAAGTTCTTAAATGACAGGAAATTGGTTAGTGGAGACCTCATATTCATTTTGGGGAACAATTTAACTTTTGCTTCTGATTTTCAGAGGTATGGAGCAAGAAGTGACCCAGGTCAAGTTAGCCTCGCTTGTCTTGCAAAATAAGCTAAATTAAGCTTTGCTTGTATGACTGGTTTTGCTTAGGGAATTTTCAAATCCTATCTCTGCTTGTGTTTGCTTTTGACACAATTGATAATTTTTTTTGAATGGGACATATTTATACTAAAACAATTACTGGACTTAAAAATTTTTTTAATTTTTATTTTAATTCCAGTATAGTCACCATATAGTGTTGTATTAGTTTCGGGTGTGCAATATAGTGATTCAATAGTTCTATATGTTACTCAGGGCTCATCATAAGTGTACTCTTAATGCCCTTCACCTATTTTACCCATCCCCCCCCCCCACCTATTTCACCCATCCCCCGCTCCCCTCCCCTCTGGTAACCATCAGTTTGTCCTCTATAGTTGAATCTGTTTTTTGGTTTGTCTCTTTTTCTTTTTTTACTTTGTTCATTTGTTTTGTTTCTTAAATACCATGTATGAGTGAAATCATATGGTATTTGTCTTTATCTGACTCATTTCACTTAGTATTATACTCTCTAGATCCATCCATGTTGCAAGTGGCAAGATTTCATTTTTTATGGCTGAAAATATTCCTCTGTGTGTGTGTGTGTGTGTGTGACATTTTCTTTATCCATTCATCTATTGATGGACAGTTGGGCTGCTTGCATATTTTTGCTATTGCAAATAATGTTGCACAATTATTGAACTTTTAATTTGAAAGACACTTATCCCAAAAAATTGTTGGTTGTTTGTCTGATATTCAAAATTAACTGGGCATCCTGTATTTTATCTGGCAATCTTAATTGGCAAGAACCTAGTCACACAGACACATCGAGCTTCAAGAGAGCCTGGGAAACTGAGCCTTTAGGTGGGCAGTATTGTGTTCAACTACAACCTGGAGTTTTAATTACTAAAAGGAAGAAGGGGAGAATGGATAGTGGGGACAACTAGACGTCTTTGCCCAAACTTACACGGTCTCATTCATTCATTCATTCTACTAATATTTATTATTGGATAAATAAAATAGGTAAGGCTCCTGCTGTCAGGGAGTATATATTTTAGTGGAAAAGACAGCTAACAATTTAAATAGATAAATGTAGAATTTCAAGTAGTAATAAATGTTATGGAGAAAAATAAGGCAAGTAAAGTTCTAAAGTGTGATAGGAAAGCTGCTTTTTATTTTTTTTAATGTTTATTTATTTATTTTGAGAGAGGGAGAGAGGAAAAGAGAGCGAGTGAATGAGCAGGAGTAGGGGAGGGGCAGAGAGAATATCCCAAGCAGGCTCCACACTATGTGTGCAGATCCCGACTCGGGGCTCGATGCCACGAACTGAGAGATCACGACTTGCACTGAAATCAAGAGTCAGATGCTCACCTGACTGAGCCACCCAGGTGCCCCGGAAAGCTGCTTTTTAAATGGGAGGGCTAAGAGAAGCTTCTTTAGAGAAAGGACTTTTGAGTAAAGACCTGAGTGGAGTGAGGGAGGAAGCATGTGAAGCCCTGGGGATGAACATACTGGTCAGAGGGACCATCTAATGACCTTGGCACTTTTCAGGAACTAGAAGGCCCATGTGGCACCGTGGAGGGATCTAGGGGTAGAGAGTAGGGGAAGCAGGCAAAGGAGGGCCTTGAAGGCCATGCCAAACAATTTTTTAAATTCTAGGAATTATGAGAGACCATTGGAGGGGTTTGAGCAAAACAGTTATGTGCTTTAATTTATATTTTAAAAAGATCTGTGCCTGCTGGGTGGACCAGGTGGCTCTAGGGAACAAGAGTGGGAGAAGGGAGATGGGACAGGTGCCTGTTGCAGGGGACTGAGCTTGATGGGACTGTAGGGTGAAGGGAGGGAGAAGTAGTGGGATTCAAGATGTCTAGGTACTAATATCCTCATCTTACAGTTGGGGGAGGCTCTGAGAGCCGGGGCTGGAATCTAGGTCTGTGTGACTTGAGTGCTCTGCTGGGAGGAGGGATGGGGTGCAGCTCCGAGGAGGAAGGTCTCGAAGCTTTGGGAGACTGCAGGAACCATTCGGCCCTTGGCTCTGATATTACAGTGGGATCAAGAGTGAGGAGGACCAAGGCTGATGAGGGCCACTTTCACCCCTTCCTCCTGCATTCTTCCCAAGCATTCCAGATCTAAGACAGTCTTACTGTATTTGGCATGATTAGAATAAAATCTTGTCTCCTCCTCCATGAAAAAAAAATAAAAAGAGTACTTGCTCTTGGAAGTTGGCCGCTGTAACACCGACAGCAATGCAAATTCTACAAAGAGGGAGGTGACTGTTTTATTCTTTGTGATCCTCGGCCCCCACCCCGAGTTGTAGAGCGAAGAGGCCACACCTGGTCCTGAATCTTATTTACCAGCTGAGCCTTGGGTTTTCATCTGCAAAGTGGGATCATAACGCAGCTGCTCCACATAATTGCGGAGAGCATAAGAAGAGAAAATGTGCCTGAAACTAGGAGCATACAATAAATGTGATTCATTTTATGATTTTGTGATCATTTTGGCTTTAGCTTGCTCTGAGCACTGTTCTTTCTCTTTCCACCAGTTCCCTTACTGACCCTAATCTTTTTGCTATTGCCTACCCCTTCCCTGGCTTGCTTCTGTCAGGGTGTCTAGAGCCCCCACATAATGTGGCCTAGTTGGAAAATGGAATGAAAAGTAATGGGAAAATGCCAGGAGGAGGGAGTCAGGAAATATGGAATGCCTTCCATTACCCTGTTCTCTAGAATTGGAATATGAAATATTCATTTAAGTCAAGTGAAAGACATCGCAAACTTGATGTTCTTGCTCAGTTCCAGAGGCACACTGCTGATAAGAAACAAATTAGACATGCAAGTTTTTCCCCAAGTGCCGTCAAGATGTGGGTTTCTGGTGGGGCTGGTCTTTCCCTGTGGGTCAGTTAGGCTCTTCCTGAAGTATAAATTTGGTTGGAAATGATCGCTGCATCTGAGGAGGCCATGAGAGCCCAGTGTCGGATTTGGGAAAGGTATTTGAAGTCCTGTTGATTTGAATCATGTGTAAACACACCTTGCAGTGTGTCAAGTTGCTCTTCAGGAATGAGGGGGCCCGGAAGTGGATATTGACTTATTGGATTTCAAATGCAGATCAGCTGCCCAGAGGGAGTGGTTACCCTGGTGAAAAGACTCACAGAGCTGTGGACTCGCAGCAGGAAGAGCTCTTAGAAGTCTTCGGGAACCATTGTTTTTTCAGATAAGGATACTAAAGCTCAGAGAGGGGTGCTTACTTGTTCAAAGTCACACAGCTTTATCCAAAAGTAAAGCATAGAAGAACTTTGGTGGGCTTTGGGGTCAGAGAGAGTTGGGTTCAAATCCTGGATCTATCATTATATTCCTTGGGTAAGTTACTTAATTTTCTAAAGCTTCGATTTCCTCATTTGTAAGGTGGGGCTGGTAGCCGTTCCTACTTCATAGAGTGAATATGAGGATTAACACAAAAATCCACGTAAAATAGCACAATGCTTGGCACTTAGTAAGTACTCAGTAAATATTGGTTTTTTGTTGTGTTGATAATACATCTCTAGGGTCCCAGGAGCTGGTAATAGGAAAATATTTCTATTGCTACCATGCCACAGGCTCTGGTTTGGTCCTTATTAGAGAATGTAGCAGGCTGAACTGTGTTACCCCAAAAGATCTGTTCAAGAAACTCCTGCCACCTGTGAATGTGACCTTATTTGGAAATAGGGTTTTTGCAGATAGAATCAAGTTAAGATGCAGTCATACTGGACCAATGTGAACCTTAATCCAATGGCTTTTGTCCTTTCTAAGAAGAGGAAAATTTGTACACAGACACATGGGAATAATGTTGTGTGAAGACAGAGGCAGAAATTGTAGTGATGTTACCATGAACCAAGGAATGTCAGGGGTTACTGGTAACCATCAGAAGCTAGAAGAGGCAAAGAAGAATTCTTCCCTAGAGACTCTGAAGGGAGCATGGCCCTGGTAACACCTTGATTTTAGATTTCTAGCCTCCAGAACTATGCAGCAAACAGTGTATGTTGTTTTAAGCCACCGAGGTTGTGGTAATTTGTCATGGCAGGCCTAGGAAACTAACACAGAGGGAGTCAGTGGGGGTGGGGGAGGGTTCTGGGCTCCCATTTGAGCATCCACGATTAGGACTGGTAGGTATAGAACATTCATTTCCTTATTTATGGATAGAGATACTGAGAAATATCCTTCCAAACAAGACAGAACATTTACCTACTGACTTAGTGATGCTGGAGGGGTGTGTGTGCATGCGCGTGTGCTAGCTGGTGAGATTAATGAGATTAATGAGAGCTAGGAGTCTTTACGATCATAAGTGGATATCCAGGATCACAGAATGCCAGGAGCACACTCAGAAAAGACAGGAGGCATCACAGTAGGACAGACGGCAAAGGCTGTTGTATATCATGTGCCTCATTTGTCCTGTTAAGTCTCCCCTGTTCCCCTTCCCTGTCATGTGAATATATGTATTTTCTGGTTGGGCTGAGATACAGAGAAAATGGAACAGCCTTGGGAAATGGTTGGGATTTGTAAGCCCTTGGTAAATGCCTCTTTCTTCAAGTCAGGTGAGGACCGGGAGAATATTGTCAGGGAGGTGTCTTGTGCCCATATTTCCCAGAGACAGCAGGTGATCTATCTTAATTCAGGTTTCTGCAGGATGGTCCTGATAGGTCTAGGAGCCCCTTCTCATAACAGAATCCCTCCACCCCCTGTTGACCTCATTGGTCCTTCCAGTCCATCAGTCATTCCTTCTCTGCCTCTCCCATTCTGCACTCTGGGTTATCATTTTGAGCAGCTTTGAAGTTTTCTTCCTTTCTCCAACCACCAGGGAAAACATTCCCAGGTGGTCTTGATAAATCAGTCTTACTGCTTTCTGCTAGAGCTACTATGGGAAGACCTAGCCTTCATCTCGAAAGAAGAGGTGATACATGATAAGGATGTCCACAGTTTTCAGAGCTCCTGTGCCGGGAGGTCGGGGGGAAGGCAAGTGGGGATGGAGGTGGAGGGAGGTGACAGTTCAATTGTGGGCTCATTGACTGAGGACGCCTGTAGGAGCCCAGGCTAACAGTCGTGTTTGAACTGCTGAACTCCAATCAAAAACAGTGCTGTTTGGTCTTGACCCTTTTGAGCCAAGGGAAAAAGGATAAAATCGTTGGATTTCTCAGGTCATCTGCTTAGAAGGAGGCACAAACCTTGGCTCATTGATTAGGAAGGGTTTTTAGAGGGAATGTGAAGGGGGAGGATGGCGGAGAGGGTGGGTGGCCAGTCAAGGAGAGAATAGCCAAGAGGCAGCACCATGGCAAAGTAGGAAGACAAGTGGGCAGTGAAAAAATTCTTTCCACCGTGTGCTTTGAGGACTTCTTCCCTATCTACAAGGTGAATAACTTGTGAGAGCTGCTATCACCCATGAGAAGTCTCCTACAGGTGATTTCATTTGTGCGAAATATTCGGAATAGGTAAATCTATGGGGATGGAAGGCAGATCAGTGATCCCCAGAGGCTGAGGTGAGGGGGTAATGGGAAGCGAGTGCTTAATAGGGTTTCTTTTTAGGGTGATAAAAATGTTCTAGAACTATTGTGAATATACTAAATGCCACAGAATTGTACACTTTGAGATGGTGAGTTTAATGTTATGTGAATTTTGTCTAAAAACACAGAAGTCCAAAATACCCCCTCTCGATCCCAGGTCCCTTGTGACCACACTGACACTGTCGTGGTGGCCTCTGGAAAGATAAGGACTCTGACTGGACTCTGAGTCTGGTAGCATCACCTGAACTGAGTGGTGTAGGAGTGTGGGGGTCCTCACTCCCTCTGTCTGCCCTTCCTACCTCTCCTCAGAGGAGCTTCACCAGGGCTGAGAAGTTAAGAGCACAGACTTTTAGGGCCCTTAATCTAACTGTGAATCTGGCCACTACTGACAACATGAATCCAGATATTACAGCCCCTCTCTGAGCCTCAAAATAGCAAAATGGAGGCTAACGTAGGGTTTGTTAGCATGAATGGTGTAAAGCATTTAACACAGCACATGGCACATTATTACTGCTTGATAAATGGTAGTGGCTATTACAAATAATAATTCTATTATCTTTGTATCTGCCTGAGCATAGTATTGATTGCTAAGATCCAGTGGCAGCAAGAGGTTGTGCCTTGAGCCACATCCTCTAAACAGAATCCCAATCCCCAACAGCTGACTTATGGGGTGGGGAGAAGCGATTCAGTACCAGTAGAGGATATTAATGTCTTAGTTGTGGTTTTGAAGGCGTCTGATAAATAGCATCCTTCCCTGCCTGAGTCCTAAACCAATGAAATAATAAGACAACCTAAGAAGACCAAAATATCACTTTATACCAATTAAATTGATTTTGGAGAATAAAGGGGTTTCATATGACTGAACCCCAGAATGAGACTTCATACCCTGTCATAGACAGGCAGATAATTGCAGGGCTGCCCAGACAGGGCCTTCCCCTGCTAAACTTACAGCATGAAGGATAGAGAGGGGGCACTGGCTCTCATTGAGAGCTCCTTCCCCAGTCCACTAATCATGGCAGGCATTCACCCTCCTGGTGGAAAGAGGTCTTCTAAGCAAAACTCCTTCCTAATAGAAGTCAAGAGAAGGATAGAGGCGGTTTAACATTGGATAGATACGGTCACCATGAGTTATCTCCATGGCAAGGCAGAGGTTTTGCCCATGTCTAAAATGGTACTCCTACCTCCTTCCTTATGTGATCTGACATGGTGATGGCCAGGGCCAGTGCCTCCTTCCTTTACATTCCACAAGGAGCCATTTGTTACAAAAGGAAATAAAATAGCAAAATAACCAAGCAAACAAAAACAACACCTGGAAACATCCTCATTTTGTCTAACACTTGGGGAATGGTAAAATAAATTATAGAATATCCATTCAACAGAATGTTAAGAAGCCACTTAAAAAGGCTATTTACAAAGGGTTTGTAATGATGTAGGAATTATGTTATAATGTCAGATGAAAAAAGCATGATACAGAATTGCACATATAGTTTGAACTCAGCTATATTAAAACCTCCCGAAGATTATGCATAGAAAAATGAAAACATTGGGAGGAAATTTCCAAAATATTAACAGTGGTTGTCTTTCTGTTTGTTTTTCCCCTATAGTTTACAAATTTTCTGTAATAAGCATGTATTTCTTTTGTATTGGAAAAATTCAACTTTATTAAAAAAATAAAATTACTTTTTACAATGGTGAGGGTTATACATTATCACATTATCAGTTAGGCCAACAATTTAGAACTTTGTAGATTCATAAGATTACAGAGGGCTAATAATATTCACAGTACTGAATTTTCCTAGTTGTGATTTTTCTAGTTTAAGGATTAAAAGTTTTTTTGAAGATTTCCTAGAAACTATGTCTTCTCTCCTCAGAACATCTGATATATGAATATACTGTCACTGACATTGCTTTTAGTTTCAGGTTACAGAAAGTCCTATTCAAAGCAGCTTAAATAGTAGAGGTTCATGTAACTAAAAGTTTAGGGCTATCAGGTGAAGCTTGATCCAGCAATTCAACAATTTCACCAAGGCTCTCATTTCTTCTGTTTCTTTTTTTAATTAAATTATTTTTAATATTTATTTTTCAGAGAGAGCGAGTGAGAGAATGAAAACAAGTAGGGGAGGGGCAAAGAAAAGGAGACACAGAATCCAAAGCAGGCTCCAGGCTCTGAGCTGTCAGCGTCAAGTGGGGTTCGAACTCATGGACCGCAAAACTGTGACCTGAGCCAAAGCCGGATGCTTAACTGACAGCCACTCAGGCACCCCTCATTTCTTCTATTTCTATGCTCAGTGTCCCACAGTGTCACCCTCATCCCAGGACTGGCTACTGGGTGGGTTCCAAGATGATTAGTAGGAGTTCCTTGTACTTCATTCTTTCTCGTTCTCATCTAGCAGGAGTATCTCTGTTTCCATATTTCCAGCAAATGTTGTAAGATCTGATGTGATTATAAGGTTTAGGCACATAATTTGTCTCTGGATCAGTATCCTGGCCAGGAAATAGAGAGCAGTGATTGCCTTAGCTGGATCACTTGTCCTGCCATGGAACTGATTTTGGAATTCGTATCCCTGGGACCACATTATTTTCTAAATAGAAATGGGGGACATGGATGTTCTTATACATGACTTATTGCATATAATTTAGGCTTATTCTTAAACTTCCTGGAGCTTGCCCATGTACCCAGGTTAAGAATTCCTGGTCTAAACCAGTCCTCTTATTTTAGAGATGCGGATTTGAGACCCAGTGGTCACAAATGCCCAAAGCCATGTAGTCACCTCACTGTCAGTCTGCTGCTTGCCTCCCCACCAAACTCCCTCCAAGTTCACAGGCAATAGGAAGTCAGAGATAAATAAGTAGAAGTAGAACCCTTAGCAAACCCCTAAGCCCCTGTAGGACTCAGGACAGATGCATTTTGATGAAGAGACAGGCAGGACCTTATGCCAAGTGGAGGCAAGTGTCCAGAGTGGGAGAAGTGGCTGTGTTGAGCCTCCTATCTAAGACAGCATGGAAGGGAACGATAAAAGCAAGGAGAGAGGAGGAATGATTATATTATTCATGCCTGTATCTTGAAGATAATCGTTGTAATTTCCCTTCTAAAAACGGGGCTTGCTCAGAGGAAACGACTGTATTCTAATAAGCCCTTGTTTATGAAACTCCCAGTAATTGGATTGGAACTTGAATTATTAAACTGTATGTGGGGCAGCACTTCTTGCTAGGTGTTTAATGATTATGTTCAAATGTGCAGGGCTGGCCTGTCGGCTGGGGAGATAATACTCCTGGGAAGAAAATTGTTTATCTCTGGGTCAGGGCCAGGGTGTCTCTCACAGATCTGTGAAATAGTTGGGCTGAAGACACCCTTACAAATCCCATACATCAGCTGCCTCATTTTGGAGATGGGGAAACTGAGACTCTGCATCTGCAGGCACTTGTTGAAGGCTGAACAGTGATCACACCGACAATTAATTTTTCCTTTACCTGGTTTCTCATAGTATGTGTATATGCCTTGTGGTGGGATCCATGACTTGTCCTTCTCCACAACCATTTCTTCTTCCTTCTATCTGGACAGGTTAGAAAGCTAACTTATCTTCCTTGCAGCAAAGATTCCGAGTGCAAGGTAAGTTGCACCAATTAGTTGCCTTTGCACAAGTGGTAAAGATGTGTTAATGGGTGGCTGTAGTGACTGGACTCAGTATTCCAATGGCTGGCCAGCAGCCTCCAAGACTTTAGGGCACAGTGACAGCAGCACGTTCCTGACTCTGGGATTGCAGCTCTGGTAGCATGTCCTTGAGCTCTATAGCCCCTGGGAGACCCCTGACTTCTACCTCTTCTAGCCTTCCAATGCCCCCCCTTTTTTGAGTAGTTAATTCGCTGCATTAAACCTCGTTCTGCTTGACATACCTAGAGTGATCTGTTTCTTGCCCTGAACTCCGACATATCCCTCTGTGTTAGCACAAATCATACCTATCACAGTAATGATATTTCTCTCCTGTCTCCTCATCTTCTGTTTCCTATGTCCTAGAGAATTTAGCCCCGTTCATGGCATCCTAAAATCTTAAACTCATGGAATCCAAAACTAACTTCATTATTTTCCCTCCAAAACCTACTCTCTTTATAGATGTTCTTTTGTCTATCGTCCTCTCTACTTCCTCCCCATTCCTCCCCATAACTCAGGTTTGGAAGTAGCTTTGGCTTTCTTCTTAGTGTTGTCATATACTTGTCGAATCTTATTGGTTCTATTTTCTCTGTTATTTGGGGCTATTGGTTTTAAGCTATCCAATTATATTGAGTCAATGAATACAGAGAATGTAACATGTATAGAATAGATTTTCTGTATAACTGGAGAGACCAACATCAGGTATGGTTGGATCCAGCAGCTCAGAGAATGCCATAAGGACTTGTTCTGTCTCTCCTTCCTTAGGCCTGCTTTTTGCCAGTCCCTCTCCAATGATGATGGGCCCTGACAACTCAAGGTTTACATAAACTTTATGTCAAACCATGTGGAGAAAAGGTTTATTTTTCTTATTATTTCCAGAAAAAAATTCTAGAAAAAAAGTCTTTTTGGATGATATTGAATCAGCCACTTGTTATGGGTTGAATTGTGTTCTCCCAAAACACACATAGAAGACCTGACTACCAGTTGGTCAGAATGGGAGGTTTTTTGGACATAGTTTTGTGGTAGATGTGATTAGTCCAGTTATGATGAGGTCACGTGGAAGCACAGCGGGCTGTGAATCCAGTGTGACTGCTATCCTAAGAAGGAGAGGAAAGTGAGGCACAGAGAACAGAAAGCCGCGTGAAGATGTGGAGACACAGCAGGAAGATGGCCGTGAGGCAGAGATTGGTTTTATGCCACCTTCAGCCAGAGAATGTCTACAGCTACCAGAACTTCTTTATAATTTATTTGTTTTTAATTTATATCCAAGTTAGTTAGAATATAGTGCAACAGTGGCTTCAGGAGTAGATTCCTTAATGCCTCTCACCCATTTAGCCCATCCCCCCTCCCACAGCCCCTCCAGCAACCCTCTGTTCTCCATATTTAAAAGTCTCTTATGTTTTCCCCCCTCCCTGTTTTTATATTATTTTTGCTTCCCTTCCCTTATGTTCATCTGTTTTGTTTCTTAAAGTCCTCAGATGAGTGAAATCATATGATATTTGTCTTTCTCTGACTAATTTTGCTTAACATAATACCCTCTAGTTCCATCCACATAGCTGCAAATGGCAAGATTTCATTCTTTTTGATTGCTGGGTAATACTCCATTGTGTGTATGTGTGTGTGTATACATATACACACTGTGTGTGTGTGTGTGTGTGTGTGTGTGTGTATACACCACATCTTCTTTATCCATTCATCCATTGATGGGCATTTGGGCTCTTTCCATACTTTGGCTATTGTCGATAGCGCTGCTATAAACATTGGGGTGCACGTGCCCCTTCAAAACAGCCTACCTGTATCCCTTGGATAAATACCTAGTAGAGCAATTGCTGGGTTAGTTCTATTTTTAGGGTAGGGTAGGGTAGTTCTATTTTTAATTTTTTGAGGATCCTCCATACTGTTTTCCAGAGTGGCTGCACGAATTTGCATTACCACCAGCAGTGCAGAAGAGATCCTCTTTCTCTGCATCCTCACCAGCATCTATTGTTGTCTGAGTTGTTTATGTTAGCCATTCTGACAGGTGTGAGGTGGTATCTCATTGTGGTTTTGATTTGTATTTCCCTGATGATGAGTGAGTTGAGCATCGTTTCATGTGTCGGTTGGCCATCTGGATGTCTACAGCTACAAGAATGTTTTCACTGGCCTCTGAGCTGTTGTTTTTTTTGTTGTTGTTGTTTGTTTGTTTGTTTTTTACAATGGCCACCAAGGCATTTGTAGTAGTTAGTTCGTGCTGCTGTAACAAACTACCATAGTTCTCTGGAGGCCTTTCTCTAGAGCTCACAGACAGCCTCCCTCTTTCTGTGTCCTCACCTGGCCCTGTCTCTGTGCCCATGCTGCCCTGGTGTCTCTTCCTCTTCTAAGGAACCAGTCCTATCGTACTAGGGCCCACCCTAATGGCCTCATTTTAACCTAATCACCTCTCTGAATCCCCTATCTCCAAGTAAGGTTACAATCCGAGGTGCTGTGGGTTCAGGCTTCCACATAAGAATTTTTGGTAGGGGTACACAATATAGTCCATAAACAGTATTTAAAACTTTCTATTTTATTTTACTGATACTTGTGTACTTATTTTCACTTCCTTAGAAGATGGTAAGTTTCTTGAAGGGAGGGAGGATATCTTGTCTATATCCTTTTATCTCCTATAGTGTTTAACATACTTCTTAGACTTAGTAAATGCTCAACATTTCCTGTTGAGGGAATGAATGGCATATAAAGTAATTCTTGATTAAAAAGAGTTTATTCCCCAAACTTTCGGTGTAAAAAGAGTTAAATAGCACAGGCAGTATTGGACTTGATGTCAGAGACCCAGGTTCTTTTCCCAGCTCTGTCACTTTGTAGCTGTGTCATCTTAGACAAGACACTTAACCACTCTGGACGTCGGTTTCCTCATTTATAAAATGGGAACATTAATGCTTTCCTGTCTGTTTTATGAGATTGTTTATGGGTATTGATGATAGTTTCATTACTCAGAAAATATTTTGGGGCACCTATTTTATAGCAGGCACTGTTCTAGGCACATGGGGGTACAGCAGTGAACAAGCTATCCACGGTTCCTGTCCTCGTGATTCTTGTGGGGGAGGAGGTGACTAATAAGATTGTCATTATAGAAAGTAATTTCAGAGAGAGCTAAGTTCTGTGTAGACAATGAAGCAAGGGATGTGATTGTGAAGTCTCGCCTTCTAGAAAAGGTAGTTAGGGAAGACTTCTCTGAGCAGGTGACATGGAAGCCAAGATGAGATGAGAAAGAATTGGCTATTCCTAGGGGAGGAACATTCCAGGCAGAGGGAGCCGCAAAGGCCCCGAGCTGGGAGATAGTGAGTGATGTCATTACAGCAAAGCAAGGATGTTGAAACGTGAGGCTTAGTAATGAGGAAGGTTTCTGAGGCATTGCAGAACAATCTCTGGAGTTGGGCCTTTACCCCCGATTCAACCACAGTGTACGCTTGGGACATTGCTTCCCATGTGCACAGCTTTGGCCACATCACTGCCTCTTTCTGGCTTCCTCTTCACTGCTCTGCCAGGCTGCCAGCACCGGGGGACCATGCTGGTGAAGGCACTTTAAAAATATAAAGTGCCATACGATTTCCAGGTGGTATCATTATTTGAAAACATGTTACCCACGATTAAGGGATTTGGACTTTGAATTCAGAAAGTAGCTTGCTGATCAAATTTTCTAAGGAGAGCGGCAGTCACCCCCGTTTAGGGCTCAAAAGTGCCTGTGTCAGGCTTTTCAAAGCAAATTGATAAGAATTAAGTAGATGCTGCAGTAGGGAACTGCAAGCTGTCTTTCATGGGGGTTGAATTCCAACGTTCTTCCCTACTGAGCCTCTATACACAAAATTGGGTGTGGGCAATCACCTATGAGACTGTCTTGGAGATGAGGTCACTGTGTGTGTGTGTGTGTGTGTGTGTGTTTCTGTGTGTGTGTGTGTGTGTAGTATAGTGTTTGCATTGCAATAGAATATTCCAGAAAAGATATCTTAAGCATTCCGCTGCTGCCAGAGCTGACATGATTAAACATGATACACATGTTTCCTGAGTAGTGACATTGCAACCAAGACACATATAAATGACATAGTAACAGAGAATTCTTTTAAGAAGAGCTGATTACTTCAAAGTTCTTGGTAGTAAAGCATATTGCCTTTGAACTTGTTTCCTGGTTTTCCCCCTACACCGCATGAACTACCTTCCTTTCCCCCAATCTCACCTGCCTTACACAGTAGGCTTTCATAACTTAAGCCTTCTTAAAATGTTTTTTTTTTTAATTTTTGAGAGACAGAGAGAGACAGTGCGAGCAGGGGAGAGTCAGAGACAGAGAGAGAGAGAGATAGAGAATCTGAAGCAGGTTCCAGGCTCTGAGCTAGCTGTCAGCACAGAGCCCGAGGTGGGGCTTGAACCCACGAACCGTGAGATCATGACCTGAGCCGAAGCCAGACGCTTAACTGACTGAGCCACCCAGGCACCCCACTTAAGCCTTCTTAAACATGCGGTGACTGCCCCCGTACTGCTCTCTCTGAGGGTTGCTGAATGCTGAAGCCTTTAAGATCATGAATATGCATGCTGGAAAGGTCACTGTGGTCAGAAAAAGGGAGCACTGCTTCCTATTTTCATCTGTGGGAAGTGCCAGGGGAATTTTACCAAACCTGAGTTTAGAAGACAACCAGGAATGTGCTAAAAACCTCAGATGATGCTTTGGCTGTTGGAAGTTTAAAGAATTCATCCTCTCACTGTATCTCTACCTCTACCTCTCTGTGCCCATACACTGGACTCTAGTCTCTGTCTCCATCTTTCTTTCTCTTGTTCTTCCCCACCCCACCCCTCTCATCCCTTATTGATTTGCCTCATTGGAATAAATTCTGTTCAACTAGTGGGGCTTTCATAATTGAAGCTCTGGGGCATATCAAATGGAACAGCTAATGGTGACTTTTTTTTTTCTTTTTTCCAAAGGCAGGTTATCAATTATGAATGGCTAGGCAATCAAAGATCAAAAGAGTCTTATTTCCCCAAATGAAATAGTGGATTTTAGAATGAGATGAAATGAAATGGAGCTAATAGGCTTTTTTTTTTTTTTTTAATAGAAGGCTGAGGCATTTGGGACTGTAGGTATGAAGCTCAGGACCGTGGAAACCTCCTTGCTTTGGTTTCAGAGTTTTGGGCAACTTGTGCACAATGCCTGAGGGCTGGCAGCATGTGCCAGGATGAGCAAGAAGCTTAGAACCTGGGAAGGTTTGCAGACTGACAGCTGGGTGAATGGCCTCTGCAGTCCAGCGGGCTGATGTGAACCTCATCTGGACTGCCAGGGCTGTGTCCTTTCTGTACCTCTTCCTGTTAGCCATCTCCACGCGTCCCAGGGGCCCAGGACTGGGGATTTCCATAGGAGAATGACGCCAGAAGATTCTCCGGATACCCACCAGGAGGAAACACTCAGGATGTTATCTTTGCTGCTTTCCTGGGTTTACTCTCCAGGGAAATTGCAAAAGCTCTCTGTCACTGGCTGTCTGTCTCTCTGTCTCTCTCTCTTTCATCTTCTCTCTCTCTGTCTCTGTCTCTTTCATCTTCACCCTCTCTCTCTCTCTCTCTCTCTCTCTCTCTCTCTCTCTCTCTCTTACACACACACACACACACACACACACACACACACACACACACACACAAAATCTCTGTACAGCAGTTTCACTTCCCAGAATAACTAGAAGCCCACATAGTCTCAGCTGTGGGGACAGAAATCCTGTAGAAGTGTACTGGGCTAATTAGTTAGGGGAAGTGACCAGTGACCACAACTTTTATAACTTTCTAAATTCATTTGAAGTGAATTATTGAGAATGTACTAATAATGTGGAACATTGAAAAATTAAAAAATCTAGATCAATCACAAAAAGAAATTCACTCTGTGCAAGAAATTTCTTATTAAATACTAGCTTCTTAAATTGAAAAAGTTATCTATGCTCAAGAAAAAAAAACACTCGAACACTTCAGAAGAGCACAAAGGAGAGTAAGATCTCCTCTCATCAGACTCCCAGAAGAGAAAACTCCAGACAGAACATCCAGAAATTTACTATGACTGTAAAGATGTGTATATCTCTAGGTATATGAACTTTAAAACTACCCCACAAATAAGACCATAATGTACTTACTGTTTTGCACCTTATTCTTTAACTTATAGTTGGCCATCTTTTCCTGATAGTATGTGCAGATGAATTGGTTAATATGGCAAATATTCCTTAGCTACCATGTGCTTGAATATTATGAATACCATGCTAATTTGTGAATATTCTGGAATAATATATTGGAACACAAAAGAGAAGCAAGAAAATGGACACTCAGCACTACTGGGAAATGATACTTCATTATTCAAGAATCTATCATGTTTATGCTATTTTTGTGGAAGAATTTAACTAATTAATTTGTCTTTCTCCAACCTGAGGCTTCTCTCCACACAAATCTTGCTTGCACTCTAAATTCCTGTCTCTGAGGTCAGCAGAGCCACAACCCACAAACACTCAGACTCAGCCATCTTTTGTTCAAGGACTTAGGGCAAGAGGTGACCAGAACTGCTTCTCTGGGGCCTGAATGGTGTTGGTCTTGAGAGCAGGTGTTTAGGGAGTGGGCCATGCTTGTTAGTGTTGAATACTGATGGACAAAGGTGTTCGTGTGTTTTTTAATGGTATATATTTTTTGTGACGTGAGGACTTCTAAGATGTGGGGGCCCTAGCGGGGACCCCTCTTGCCCAGGTCTGTGGGTGGTACTGTACATTAATATGACCATAGTGGTTGTTAAAACATTTAAGTTACATCCATACAGTTGGTAATAGATGCTGCTCTGAGAGCCAAGTGATCCTGTCCCGGGATTCCTACTGCCCTGGTCCTCTTCAGAGACCCCCCTCCCTGGTCTTCCTCATGATCTAACAACTAATAGGTTGATGGCAAGCACAGCAAAGGCCTCCAGAACACTCCTCTAGAGCTGCTGCCTGTACCCTTCTGATTGGATGGTGGATGTACCAGTCTGGTTGTTAGATATTTTGACTATTAACTTTGCCTACAAGTAAATAACCAATGAAAACACTGCCCTTGCTTCTGTTAGAGACACTTTTGTGAGAAAGAGCCCAGTGATGATAAAAGCAAGGTGGGTACTATGATAAGACCAAGCCCAGATAACAGGCTGGGTGCTATCGGTCATGTCCGTTTGATCAGATTGAAGCACCTTAACCACTTTGGTTTCCCCAGAACAGGGATCTTTGGCAGGAACCCAGCAGCAAGGCACGCTGGAGTTATGAGCGGTGAGTAACTACAACCACTGCTGGCCATGTTAGTTTGAGGGTGATGCTTAGCCCCTTGAAAACATCCTGCCCAGGACCAAGAGTAGAGCATTTATAAAATCATGGGGTTGATACCAATTTTTTCTTATTTGTCTAAAATGCCAATAAATACGTCCCTTTTCCTTTTAAAGAAATCTGACATTTAGTGTGTTGAATTTCATTGGGTGGATTAGGTAGAAGTGGAGCAAGTTGATTTTCCTTGTTCTTAATTCTGTGAAGTAACTGGGGACTAACTGGAACAAAACAATAGTCTGGCTCACAGGGATGATACCTCGTTAGCATAGTTTTTCATTCTAGCCTTTTTTTCTATGCATGTGCATATAAATAGGTATCCATACTTTTACAAAATTGGGATTATTATGTTTTATATAGTTTTGATTATGATTGAATTTAGCATTATATTAAAAACAATGATCAAATCATTAAATATTCTCTAGGACAGGATATTTAATATCTATATAATATTTTGTTACAGGGCTACATCAAAATTTATTTAACATCTCTCTTATTTTGTTTTTTTAAAAATATTTTTTAAATGTTTTATTTATTTTTGAGAGAGAGAGAGAGAGAGAGAGAGAGATAGCCTGAGCAGGGGAGGGTCAGAGAGAGAGGCACAGAATCTGAAGACAGGCTCCAGGCTCTGAGCTAGCTGTCAGCACAGAGCCCGACGTGGGGCTCGAACCCACGAACCGTGAGATCATGACCTGAACCGAAGCTGGACACTCAACTGACTAAGCCACCCAGGTGCCCCAACACCTCTCTTATTTTGGACATTTAGGTGATTTTTCCTTTTTCCTAACAGTACAGATAACTGTATGATGGACAACCATATCTTTCATACATCCTTTCCTTAGAATCAGGAATCTCAGCTCCAGAGATAGTATTCTTTGTTTAGTTCATATGCTAGCACTTAGTTGCCACCAGTAGAGTTAATCTTTTTCATGGTTTCTGGACTAAACACTTCCTTGACTATCTCTGAACTCCCAGAAGGTCTGTAGTAAGAATCTGGAGGCTGATTAGCAACCTTAGTCCTTGGATACCTCTGATTTATGGATTTTCCAGTCCATGGGGCAGACAATGGCCAGTGCCAATAGCTCCTAAGTTTGTATGAATAGTTACAAGCATCTAATAGCAGATGGGATCTTTCTTTTTTTTTTTTTTTTCTTTTCCTCTTCCTTCTCTTCCCCTTCCCTCCCCCCGCTTCTTCCACCTTGTTTCTTTCTCTCTCTCTTCTCTCTCTTTCTCTAGGAATGACAGATAGGCAAAACCTGAGTTAGATGCCCACCTCTAGATCCATAAACTGTAGGCCAGGTATTGTAGGTTACTTTGAAGGACTATAGCAGCTTCTACTACAGCCCTGTACATAATTGGATAAAGACAAAATTCCTAGAAAATAAATACTGGACAAACAAAACTACAGGGTTCATAACAATCAGATTTGATAAGACAGAGTTCTCAGCCAGGCTCCGCCACTTGCTCTTTGAACTTGAGCCAGTCTTTCCCTTTCTCTGGGACTCAGTGTGCTCATCTTTGAAATGAGGCACTTGGCATGATGGATTCTAAGATTCTTTCAAGAATTCTTTAGCGTGCTTGGTAAAGGTGAGGCTCCAAACCAGACCTTCTGTCTTAGGATGCACTATTCTCTCTTGTGGTCATCTCCAATCCATGCTGTTCTTTACCATGAGTTCCTAGATTCCGCCTTTGCTTCATGGGGCCAGAATGAAGACATTGACTTTTGCAGTTTACTGCCAAGAAAGATGTGTGGGAGTGTTTCTTGATTTATCTGCAGGTGAAATATGAATCATCAGAACCTGGGGACTCACTTTTCCCCATTGACTTTGTGATTGCATTGTGATCCAGACATGAATTTTTCCTCAGAGAATTCAGAGAATGTGAACTATTGGTAAGCCCTTAGAAGTCATTTAGCCCAGGAATTCTCAGTCTGGATTGTGTGAACTTTTGGGTCTGGGTGCATGCTAAAATTACAGGAAGAATGTTGTGTGTATGTACATGTATGGATCTGGTGAGAGGCTCCATTCTTAAAGCCAGATTATTTGGAATTAAAGTATACATTAAAAAATAAGCCTATTAGGTATTCAATTTGATGAGTCTCCACAAATACATAATTTGAGCAACCACTATCCAACACAGAATGTAAAACATGTCTATAGCTCCTCCGGAAGGGCATCTCTTGTGTCCTTTTTCAGTTAGTCTTCCCCTGTCCTGTCCCTTGGCAACGACTTTCTGACTTCTATCACCATAGATTATTATTTCCAAATTCTACAATTTCATGTTTATGGAATTATACAGTTTTTACTTTTTGGCATGATATTTTTTGCTCTGCACATGTTTTTGTGATTCATCCATGCTGTTGCATATATTAGTAGTTGGTTCCTTTATATGGCTAAGTGGTAGTCAGTTGCATGAATATACAATAATTTGATTATCATTGTAGTATTGATGGGTATTTGGATTATTTCCAGTTTACCCTATTATGAATAAGACTGCCATGAATATATTTGTATGAGTTTTTTGTGGACATATGTTTTCATTTCTCATGAGTAAATATCCAGGGATGGAATTGCTGGGCATTGGTTAGATGTATGTTTAATTTTAAAATAAACTGACAAACAGTCTTCCAAAGTACATGTACCATTATACACTCCCCCCAGCAATGTACAAGAATTCCAGTTGTTCCATTTCTTAGCCAACATTTGTTGTTGTCAGCTGTTGTGATTTTAACCATTCCAATAGATGTGAAATATCTCATTGTGGTTTTAATTTGTATTTCTCTTATGACTCATGATATTGAGCACATTTTCATGTGCTTTTTGGCCATTTGTAAATCCTTTGTGAAGTGTCTGTTCAAACTGTTTCCCCTTTAAAAGCCAGTTTGAGTGATTTGTTATTTGCAAATGAAAGAGTTTTGATTAAAACAAAATCCATATGTGAATATGCAGATACTCCAGAGTTAGTGGACATTGGTATTGGGTGTTGATAAAAGGATAGCTGTTCATCATTTGTAAAAAGTACAGAAGGTGATGCCAGGCAGTGAGAGCAGTGTGAGTCAAGATACACAAATAAGGAGCAGTATAGTCCATTCAGGGAATAAACCATAAATAGTGGACAATGGCTGCAAATGGAATGTTAGAAACAAGGAGTAGAATTTCAAAGCATAGCAAGATATGGGGCTGGAAAGAAAGGCATTGCTAACCTTACAAATCATTCTGAGGAATTTGAACTTTTTTCCAAAATCAGAACAGAATGACTTAAGTTTTACTCAGTGTAGTGGCATGATCAGATATGTAAAATGTGCAGAAAAAAAATATACCTACTTTATGAATACGAATGGATTGAACTGTGGAAGACCCCTGGAAAGACACTCGTTATGGAACCTCAGATAGCTGTCATTGGAAGATGATAATTTTTCCTTCCAGTGAGAACAGATGAGTTTAACAGACTATGACTACCGCTGTCAAGTGAGCTATACTGAGGTTTTGGTGCCTCTCATAAAACATAGCCTGCATATTTTACAATAGGGGGTAGATGACATATTTTCTGAAAAACCACTGTGTAAAGCTCTGTTATCTAGAAATTAGGCTTATTGCATTTATGTCTTTTTAACATATTATGAAAAACATGTCTTTCAGGTTTGAAGAGGGATGCCAACATTGAAAGCCAAATTGCTTTCAAAAGGCAAATACCAAAGAGGGGTCGGAGGAGTCCTGTCACTTGCATTTGTGGCTCTGTGAGGCAGTGCAGGTGCTCAGGACAGTCCAGAGGGATGAAGAATCCCACCTCCAGGCAGAGGTTAGAACAATGCCAGAAATATCGTGTATCAGCCAGAATTCTCAGTCGCAAGAAACTCAATCCACGTTTGCTGGTTTGTTCAAGAAAGGAAGTCATTAAAGGACGTAGGAGGCTCACAGACTCTTAGGGAAGGCTAGAGATGAAGCTTGAGGCTGGCTCTTCGTTCAGAAACAAAGCCCAGATCAAGCTGTGGAGGCGCTACGGTGAGGACCACACTACTGCTTAGCATAAATACTGGCGCTTTCACTGATGATGTTTGGGACTGGCCCACAGAGGCTGTGCTACTCTTGCCCCCTAATCTAGGTACTTTCATTACTTCACTTCATTCAAATAGGCATTTGGAATAGAGCTTGCTTCCTCATGTGCGCAGTTCATTTCCAGATTGAAGGGTTGCATTCATCTGATTGGCAGAGCTAGGTCACATGCTTTCTTGAGTGCAAGGGAGGCTGGGAAAGTGAATTCTGGCTTCTACCTTGGGGGAGATGAACTTATGACCTGGTTCACAAGATACAGGGTGGCCAAAACGTCCCTTACAGATTATGACATTACTAGGCACTATAGTTAATTGAGCTTAAAGAGAAATCGAAAACACATTGACCAGTCTCTCTTTCTTTGTTACTTGGAAAATTGAAAAACAAAAAGCAAATACAAAGAACGATTTGAATAGGAAGGGGAGACATGCCTAATTTGACCTATTTGTATGTGGTTTTATACATTTACCTACTTAATCTACTTGTTCTGCAGCTGAGTTAGCATGCTAATAACATTGCAGGATTGAAGAGGCTTTTGTAGGCTGGTCTGGGAACCCACCCACCATGTTTTGAATGGGGACAGGAGGAACATACAGGGAAAGCCTTCCCACTTCATGACTGACACCTTCCTGTTAGAGCCCCAGCCAGGCTGGCCTCAAGAAACATTTTGTCAGTAAAATGAAGTTACCTCTAGCTTTATGGAAGCCTTTGGTTGCAGTATAGAGAATCCACTCAAACTAACTTATACCAAAGAGGAAAAGTTATTGGAAAGATATGGAGGTATCTCCTGAAATTCAAGGGTAGGAAGTGCAACCTGGTCCCATAAAGGACAGAACCAGGGCTGTGAAAACCCTCAGCAACCAAGGCAGAATGTCTTGGTTTCTCTTGGTCTGTTGGTCTGTCTGTCTGTCTGTCTGAGCATACTCTGTGTGATTTGTTATATCTACCTCTCTTAAGATCTGCTTTCTCAAGACTGACCTTCTTTGCTTTTATATAAATGGCAGAAAATGGCCAGTCTAGCTCCTTCCATGTCTTTTCTGTTCAAGAATCAACAAAAGCAAATAGGTATTTCCAACTCTTGTTTCTAAATACGTGGGACAGAGAATCTCTGTACTGGGCTGAATAGTATCCCCTCAAAATGCAAGTCTACTTGGAACCTGAGAATGTGACCTTATTTGGAAATAGGATGTTTGCAGATGTAATTCCTTAAAATGAGGTCATACTGAATTAAGACGGACCCTAATCCAATGACTGGAGTCTATAGGAAGATGAAGCAGAGGAGGCAGAGACACAGGGGAGAATGACATGTGAGTACAGAGGCAAACACTGGAGTTAAACTGTCATGAGCCAACAGATGCCCAGCATTGCCGGGAACCACCAGAAGCTAGGAGAGAAGAATAGAACAATTTTCCCCTAGATCCCACAAGAAAGTCTGCCACCTTGATTTTAGACTTGTAGCTTCCAGAACTGTGAGAGAATAAATTTTTGTTGTCTTAAACCACCCAGTTGTGGTACTTTGTTATAGCAGCACCAGGAAACAAATACAATGTCTTTGGCCCAGCTGGGTCAAATGTCCACACTGTCCATCCATCCGATAAGCCCTGAAAAAGACTCTAAGAACGAGGTTGTGGGGAGAGAAACTGATGAACAGAAATAATTCTTTTTTCTATTCCTCACAACCAGAGTTGTCTGTACGTACTTGGCAGTGACCAGAGTGAACAGGGGGACTCTAAGAAAAATGCCTGGTCATTAATCCTTTTGAGGAGATATATCTCTTGCTATTGGTGGGAATGAGATTTTAGTAGATTGCAAAAATGGCAATAATCCTTCATTCCTCCCTGTATTCATGGCCTTACAATGTGTCTTTGTACCTCTTCCTATCATAAAGTAGAATCTCTTTCCCTTCCCCTTGATTCTGGGCTGATCTTATCACTTGCTTTGGCCAGTAGAGTCCAGTACAAGGGGGTGGTGTCAGTTCTGAGCCTCGGCTTCAGGAAGCATGGTGTGGTTTCACCTGCTCTCTTGGAACCCTATTGTTGCTGGGTAAAAGACTTCAGCTAGCCTATTGTACGATGAAAGGTATGTGGCCCAGTCACTTCCTATGCCCCAGCCATCAGTCAGCCCTTTGCCCGACATGTGAATGAAGTCATCCTAGACCATCTGGATCCCAGCTGACCAGCAAAGTGACTGCAGACACAGGAGCTAGTCCAGTGAAGATTACTGATCCTGGTCTAGGTCAGCAGAGTCAACCAGCTGTCCTATAGATCCCTGAGCAATATTAATTGTTGTTTTAAGCTACTAAATTCCGTAGAGGTTCATTATGATGTGATAGCTAACTGATCCAGATTCATAATATGGATTTTGGTAAACCAGATGTTTGGCAAGTGGGGAGAATTTGTTTGTAAAATAAAGGTAATTCCTTGCTAGGCTCCGTGATAATAACTGCGTCAACTTGGGCAAGTCAGTTTAACTTCCTGTGCGTCAGTTTCCTCATCTGATAACTGAAGTTATCAGTTAATAAAATGAGTTTCCCTGAGCGGATTTCTGGGCAGAGCAAGAGGGGGACAGTGTGAAGCAGCACGTTATAAAGCATCAAATAAGCTTCACTTCTCTATGCTCTGCCTTTTGTTTCATCAGAACATTCATAACTTGAGTGATTGGTAGAGTGAGTCCATTTGATAAAGTTGAAAGCAACTTGCTCCTTACCATGGACATGGCCCTGAGGGCCCTGTGTGATCTGACCTCTTGGTTCTGATCACACCTTTTGTGGCCTCCCCTCACACATGTCTAGTGTCTTCCCACATGAGAACTCTTGTGCATGTGGTTCCCTTCCCTGGGATGATCTTCTCATCTCTCTCTCTTTCTCTCTCTCTCTCCTTCTGTCTCTTTCCTTATTTGAACTGGGATTCAGGAATAGTTTGTTATAATCCAGATAGGATCAGATTAAGTAGCACTCTTAGTAATTAATATGTGTTCTCTGTTTTGAGTGAAAGCAATCTAAGGGGCACTTGCCTGGGTGGCTCAGTTGGTTGAGTGTCGGACTCATGATTTTGGCTCAGGTCATGATCCTAGGGTCAAGGGATCGAGCCCCATGTCTGGCTCTTCACTGAGTGTGGAGCCTCCTTAAGAGTCTCTCTTTCCCTCTGCCCCTCTCCCCTGCTTGCATGCTCTTTCTCTCTCTAAACTAAAAAATGAAAGAAAATAAAAAAACAAAGAAAGCAACCCAAAAGATAAGTTAAAAAGAATCTCTGTTCTCTCCTATCAAGTCCCTTTAATTCAGGGATCAGAATCTTGAGCAACCCAGGAGAAGCCCTGGAGAGCTTGGTGAGGGCTTGTCAGGGGACCCTCAGAAAGATTGTTTCCCTGGCCTTATTCTGTCTGTCTGTCAATCTCTCTCATTCCATCACCTATCTATCTACTTATCGATCTATTGCTTTATTGAGAAAAGTTGATATCATAAAATGCACTTATTTAAAATATACTCTTCAATGATTTAAATATGTTTACAGAGTTGTGCAATCACCAACACAATCTAATTTTAGAACATTTCCCATCATTCCAGAAAGAAACCTCAGGCTCATTTACACTCCCTTCTCATTCCCACCCCCAGCCCCAGCCAACCATCAGTGTACTTTGTGCAGCTATAGATGTGCCTTTCTGGATATTTTATATACGTGGAATTACACACTGCCACATCTCTTTTAAGGGCTTTCCTTTCTTGCTCTTTGAGGCTCAGCTAAAATGCTCCCTCTTCTTTCCTCAGACTTTACTATTATTCTCCGCATCAGCTCCTCCTTTTTCCTTGCTCGAACTTACTGCAATTAGTATTTATTTGTCTACTTTTGTCTGTTTTTGCCACTAATACATAACTTCCCCTGAGGGTGGACTCCACATTCCTGTGTTCTTTGTCGCTGCATCTTCAGGAAGTAGCTTAGTGCCTGACAGAATCTAGTAAATATTTGCTAAATAAATGAAGATTTTAGGAAGTGGTGCCTGTTAGGGGCGCCTGGGTGGCTCAGTCGGCTAAGTGTCCGACTTCGGCTCAGGTCATGATCTCGTGGTCTGTGGGTTCGAGCCCCACATTGGGTTCTGTGCTGGCAGCTCAGAGCCTGGAGCCTGTTTCAGATTCTGTGTCTCCCCCTCTCTCTCTCTGCCCCTCTCCCACTCATGCTCTGTCTCTGTCTCAAAAATAAATAAACCAAAAAAAAAAAAAAGTGGTGCCTTTTAAAGAGCAGCTCCAAACTTTTCCCTTGTAGAGGTCATAAACTACAAAAGATAGCACTCACGAATTGTCAAAAGTATTTGGAAGTGGCTCTCCTGTCAGAAGGTCCAGTGTAGCACGTGTACCTGTGCTAAATGATTTGGAAAACAGAACAAAGACTGGGGATTGATTGGTAGCAGCATTCTCCAACCTTCTGTCATCCAGTCTGTGGTGCTCTTGGTTTGGGGCTTTATTTTTCAGTTTGTGGGAGTGTTATGGTACCTCCTATTGTTCTCCCAGTTCTATTAATACTGTTAGGCTATTTACTCACCCTGTTGTCAGGCTGCCCTCCTACTTCAGCCCCTGGCTTGTTTCTTCAGAGGTTTTAGTCTGAACTAAAAGCATTTCCTTTGTTCATATGCAAACTAAGGATTAGCAGCATCTAGAGCTTTTCACATGTGAGTCACCAAGAAAGAGTGTAAAATGGAATGAGGCTGCAGGAGCCTATGAGGGTTGATTAGTAATTGAAGAAAGGTGGGGCTGAAGACTTTCAGGGACTTTGAATGGGATGGTGAGTTCCTCCCGTCTAGGTGGGGACTGGTCTGAGCATCTGGGTCTTTGGAGTCCCCTGTTTGATACATCTGCACTTTAGGAGGAGCTTCGAAGAATCTGTGCTTCCTTGACAGTTTGCCATTTCTGGGGGTGTGGCGAGAAGACCTTGGCCTGGAAATGCTACATGCAAAATGCCAATATTGTAGTGACCTCTACGGCAATCTCTCACTTAATCCTCCAGACCTCTGTCGAGGTGGGAACTAATATACCCTCTTTTTGTAAGATGAAGAAATATATGAAAAAGCCCACTCGAAATTCCTCAGTCAGTGAGTGGCAGGGGTGGGATTTGAACCTTCTGGTTCCAAAGCTCCTTTCTTTAAAAAGTTGTTTTTATTTATTAAAAAAAATAATAATTTCTTAATTTTTAAAATTGTATTGTGGTAAGAAACACTTAACATGAGATCTGCTCTTTTAACAAATTTTTAAGTGTATAATACAATATTGGTGACTATAGGTACAGTGTTCTACAGCAGATTTCTGGAGTTAATTTACCTTGCTTGACTGAAACTGTATGCTCATTGATTAGCAGTAACTCCCTATTTCTCCCTTTCCCCAGCTCCTGGCAGCCATCATTCCACTCTTTGATTCTATGAGTTTGACTATTTTCGATACCTCATGTAAGTGGAATCATCCAGGGTTTGTTTTTTGGTGACTGGCTTATTTTACTTAGAATAACATCTTCAGGTTTTATCTATGTTGTGGCATTTGTCAGAACTTCTTTTTTTTAAGGCCAAATGTACCGTTGTCTGTGTATACAACATTTTCTTCGTCCATTCATCTGTCAATTGATGTTTAGGTTGTTTCCACATCTTGGCTATTATGAATAATGCTGCAAGTGAACATAGGAGTGCTAATATTTCTTTGAGATCCCAATTCCAATTCTTTTGGATAAATATCCAGAAGTGGGATTGCTGGATCTTTCGGTAGTTCTATTCTTAATATTTTGAGGAAACTCCATACGGTTTTCCATAGCAGCTGCACCATTTTGCATTCCCACAAACAGTGTATAAGTGTTCCAATTTGCTCACATCTTCACCCACCCTGTTACCTTTTTTTTATAATAACTATCCTAATAGGTATACACTGATGATATCTCATTGTGGTTTTAATTTTCATTTCCCTGATGATTAGTGACAATGGCCAATTTTTCCATTTATCTGTTATCCATTTGTACGTCTTCTTTGGAGAAATGTCTATTCATCCTTACCCCATTTTTTAATTGGCTTAGTTTTTTGTTTTTTGTTAGTTTTTTTTTTTTTTTTTACTATTGAGTTTTAGGAATTACTAATATATTTTGAAGATTAACTCCCTATCACATGTATGGCTTATAACTATTTTCTCCCATTCCATTGCCTTTTCCACTCTGTTTATTGTTTCCTTTGTTGTACAGAAGCTTTTAACTTTTATTGCCTATGCTTTTGTGTCATATCCATGAAATCATTGGCAAGACTAATATAACATGATTTTTCTCCTATGTTTTCTTCTAGGAGTTTTATAGTTTCTGGTCTTATGTTTAAATCTTTAATACATTTTAAATTGACTTTTGTTTGTGATTAAGGTAAGGGTCCAATTTCATTCTTTTGCATGTGGATATTCAGTTTTCTTAACAGCCTTTCTCCATTGTGTATTCCTGGCATCCTTGTTCAAGATCATTTGACATGTACATGGATTTATTTCTGGGTTCTCATTTTGTTCCATTGGCCTATATGTCTCTCTTTATGCCAGTACCATATTGTTTTGATTATAGTAGCTTTGTAATATACTTCAAAATTTGGAATTGTGATGCTTCCAGCTTTGTTATGTTTGTTGGTATTGATTTAGCTATTCCTGGTCTTTCATGGTTTCATATGAATTTTAGAATTGGCTTTCTACTAACATAAACACTGCCATTGGGATTTTGGTAGAAATTACACTGAATCTGTAGATTGCTTTGGGTGGTATGGGCACATTAATAATATTAAATATTCCTATCCATAAACACTATACGTATTTCCATTTGTTTGTGTCTTCTTTAATTTCTTTCTTTTGTACTCTTCAGTGTACAAGTCTTTCATTTCCTTAATTCCTTTATATTTTATTCATTTTGGTGCTATCATAAATAATGAGGTTGTTTCCTTAATTTCCCCTTCAGATAATTTGTTGTTATTGTATAGAAACATATTTTTTTTTTTTGTATCCTGCAGCTTTATATAATTTGCTTATTGGTTAGGATTATTCTCTGGTGACATCTTTAGGGTCTCTATTATATAGGATTATGTTATCTTCAAATAGGGACAATTTAACTTCTTCCTTTCCTCTTTGTATGCCTTTTATTTATTTTTCTTGCCTAACTGCTATGGCTAGGTCTTCTAATACTATATTGAAAAGAAGTGGTGAGCATCCTTGCTTTGTTCCTGATCTTTGAGGGAAAGATTTCACTTTTAACCATTGAGTATGATGTTAGCTGTGGGCTTTTCATATATGTCCCTTTTTATGTTGAGGTATTTTCCTTCTATTCCTAGTTAGTTGAGAGTTTTTTATTATAAAAGAGTGTTAAATTTTGTCACATGCCTTTTTCTGCATCTATTGAAATGATCATGTGATTTTTATCCTTTATTCAGTTAATGTGGTATATTGCATTAATTGTTATTTTATGTTGAACCATCCTTGCATCCCGGGATAAATCCCACTTTGTCATGCATTTGATCCTTTTAATGTGTTTTTAGACTTGGTTCGCTAGTATTGTGTGTTAAGGATTTTTGCATTTATATTCATCAGGGATACTGGTCTATAGTTTTCTTGGGGTGTCTTTGTCTGCATTTGGTATTAGGGTAATGCTGGCCTCAAAATGAGTTTGGTAGTATTTCTTCATCTTCAGTTTTTTTGAAGAGTATAAGGATTGTCATTAATTCTTCTTTAAGTGTTTGGTACAATTCATGAGTGAAGCCATCTGGTCCTGGGCTTTTCTTTTTTGGGAGGTTTTTAATTACTGAATTAATCTCCATACTATTTGTAGGATTGTTCAGACTTTCTATTTCTTCATGGTTTAGTCTTGGTAGATTGTATGTTTCTAGGAGTTTGTCCATTTTTTCTAGTTTCATTCCATGGTGGTCAGAAAAGATACTTGATATGATTTTGATCTTCTTAAATTTCACACATATTTCGTGACCTAACTTGTGGTTTATCCTACATTGTCAATGATAATTCTTAAGATTTAGATTTACCACTGCCTCTTTAGGGGTCAGACACTGTGATCAATTCTGTAAAGAAGGGCCCAGAGATGGAAAATATGCAGTTCAGGTCTTCAAGGAACATAAAATCACTGGAATAATTGTCAAAAGATCAGATTTTACTACAGTCATCTATATGGCCTTGGAAATGTGACCTAAAATTTTTTTTATTAAGTTTTTAATTTTGATTCCAGTATTAGCATAGAGTATTATATTACTTTCAGGTGTACAATACAGTGATTCAACAATTCTGTGTATTACACAGTGCTCATCATGGTAATTATATTCTTTAGTCCCCATCACCTATTTCATCCATACCCTTTCCCATCTCCCCTCTCGTTACTGTCTGTTTGTTTTCTGTAGTTAAGAGTTTGCTTCTTGGTTTATCTGTCTCTCTTTTTCCTTTGCTTGTTTGCTTTGTTTCTTAAATTCTACATAAGAGTTAAATCATATGGTATTTGTCTTTCTCTGACTGACTTATTTTGCTTAGCATTATACTGTCTAGATCAATATATGTTATTGCAAATGATAAGATTTCATTATTTTTTTTATGGCTGAATTATGTTCCATTGTCTATATATACCACATCTTCTTTTTAAACAATTTTTTTAGTGTATTCATTTTTGAGAGACAGAGGGAGACAGAGTGCAAGCATGGGTGGGGCAGAGAGAGAGAGGGAGAACAGAATCCAACACAGGTTCCAGGCTCTGAGCTGTCAGCACAGAGCCTGACATGGGGCTTGAACTCATGAACTGTGAGATCATGACCTGAGCCTGAATCGAACGCTTAACTGACTGAACTACCCAGGCGCCCAGCCACATCATTTATCTATTGATAGACACTTGGGCTACTTCTATAATTTGGCTATTGTAAATAATGCTGCAATGAACATAGGGTGTATGTATCCCTTTGAATTTGTGTTATTGTATATTTGGGGCAAATACCCAGCATTGCGATTACTGGATTATAGGGTAATTCTATTTTTAACTTTTTGAAGAACCTCCATACTGCTTTCTACAGTGGCTGCACCAGTTTGCATGCCCACTAACAGTGCAAGAGGTTTTCCGTTTTCTCCATATCCTCATCAACACTTGTTGTTTCTTGTATATATGTGTTTTAAGTTTTTATTTTAATTCCAGTTTGCTGACATACAGTATCATATTAGTTTCAGGTGTACAGTATAGTAATTCAACAGTTCCGTACATCACCCTGTCCTCAGTATGACAAGTGCACTCTTTAATCCCTATCACCTTTTTAACCTATTCCCTCCACCCCCTTCCCTCTAGTAACCATCTGATTGTTCTCTATAATTAAGAGTCTGTTTCTTTCTCTCTCTCATTTTTTCCCTTTGCCTGTTTGTTTTGTTTCTTAAATTCTACATACAAGTGAATTCATATGGTATTTATCTTTGTTAATTGTGTTTTTGATTTTAGACATTCTGACAAGTCTGAAGTAATATCTTGTAGTTTTGATTTGCATTTCCCAGATGATTAAGGATGTCAAGTGTCTTTTCATGTGTGTGTTGGCCATCTGTATGTCTTCTTTGGAGAAATGTCTGTTCATGTCTTATGCCCATTTTAAAATCAGATTATTTGTCTTTTGTGTGTGTGTTGAGTTGTATCAATTCTTTATATATTTTGGATACTAACCTTTTATTGAACTCATTTGCAAATATCTTCTCCTATTCAGTAGGTTGCCTTTTAGTTTTGTTGATTGTTTCCTTCACTGTGCAGAAGCTTTCTATTTTGATGTAGTTCCAATACTTTATTTTTGCTTTTATTTCCCTTGCCTCAGGAGATCTGCCTAGAAAAATTTTGCGATAGCTGATGAATTTGCTGCCTGTGCTCTCTTCTACAATTTTTATGATTTCAGGTCTCACATTTAGGTCACATTTTGAGTTTATTTTTGTATATGGTGTAAGAAAGTGGTCCCGTTTCTTCCTTTTGTATGTAGCTGTCCAGTTTTCCTAGTACCATTTGTTGAAGAGACTGTCTTTTTTTCATTGGATATTCTTTCCTGCTTTATTGAAGATTAATTGACCATATAGTTTTGGGTTTATTTCCAGGTTTTCTGTTCTGTTCTATTGATCTATGTGCCTATTTTTGTGCCAGTATCTTACTGTTTTGATTACTTAAGATTTGTAGTATAACTTGAAGTCTGCAATTGTGATACCTCCTGTTTTGTTTTTCTTTTTCAAGTTTGCTTTGGCTATTCAGGGTCTTGGATCCTGGGTGTTGGGTGACCTAGCTTTGCCACTGGCCTTAAGTGTGGCCTGGACAAATCATTTCTCCCCTCTAGAATGTGAGTGCCATGAGGAAAGAGATTCTCTTTAGTGTTATTTTGTTCATGAGGCATCCCAAGAACCTACACAGAGGCTAGCAAATAATGATGAATTCACAACAGCTGATAGTTTTCTGATTGACTGATTGTTTAGGCTCTCATTTTTTTCTTCTGAACACAGGGATTAGAATTGGAAAGGTATTGAACTGTTTGATCTCTAAGAGCTTTTCTGAATCTATAGTTGAATCACTAAAAATAGTAAAATCCAAATGAAGGAGCACGGCCATGAGGTGATGGGAACAGTTTCATTAACACCTGAATGCCTGGTAAACAACTAATTTTAAATTTTTTAGTTTTTGGCTCTAGCTTTTCAATAGAACATACTTCTCTCACAGATGTGTTATTTTTCTCATTTGCTCTTTGTGGCATCTCTTGATGAGCTACCTGAATTTGTTAGAAATCATTTTGGAATAATAATAGGAAAGATAAGGAAATAATACATGTATTACCATTATTGCTGTTGGAATGAACAACCTAAAAGATATGACATTTAAAAATAGTAGTTTCCAAGAAAAGTAAAGGCAAACATATTTGAATAGATTTCTTTCCATAGTAGGTGGCTGCAAACACTGCATTAGCTTGGATGATGATGGAGTCATTATCCTTAACAAGCTTATATACTGTTCAAAATAACATGATATGATTTTAAAAAGTGTTTGCTTAGAATCTGTAATGTGGCAGCTAGTGTATTATGTGTGCTCTCATTCATCCGTCTTATAGATACGGTAACTGAGGCTTAAGTGATGTGTTACAGAGGGAATAGTAGAGTGTCGAATTTGTGACATATAGGTAGTACTCAATGATTATTAATAATATTTATTGTTATAATCAATTAAGTCATATCTAGTGATTGGCAAAGCTGGGCTACAAACTTCAGTCTGATATTCTGAATCCAATAATGGTACAAAATAATGCTGCATCCTAACGCTCTATAGTGAAATAAATAAATGTATATTTATTTTATATCTATATATAAATTTTTCTGTTTTATATTTGGTTTATAGAGTTTTGTTTCTGTTAATAGAGATTTTTTTAAGTCTCTTTTCTCCTCCCTGACTTCACTGATTTAACACAGAAAGATATGTTTTATTTCATGGAATTATGCCTTGTCAGAAAAGAATGAGGTTTTTTTTTAAATTTAAATTTTAATTAACGTACAGTGCAATATTGGTTTCAGGGTTAGAATTCAGTGATTCATCACTTACATACAACACCCAGTGCTCATCACAACAAGTGCCCTCCTTAGTGCCCATCACCCATCTAGCCCATCTTCTACCCAACTCCCTCCACCAACCCTCAGTTTGTTCTCCATCATTAAGAATCTCTTGAAGTTTGTTTCTCTCTCTTCTCTTCCCCTCCTTCCCATATGTTGCATATGAGTAAAGTCATATGGTTTTGTCTTTCTCTGATTGACTAATTTTGCTTAGCATAATATATTCTAGCTCCATCCATGCAGTTGCAAATGGCAAGATTTCATTCTTTTTGATGACTGAGTAATATTCCATTGTGTGTGTGTGTGTGTGTGTGTGTGTGTGTGTAAAAAATGAGTTTTTAAAGTTCATGCAATTTAACCCCTTTTTTAAAAATTTTTCGGGGAGAGAGAGAGAGAAAGAGAGAGCAATCATGAGCAGGGGAGAGGGGCAGAGGGAAAGAGGGAGAGAATCTCAAACAGGCTCCACATTCAGCATGGAGCCCGAAATGGGGCTTGATTCCATGACCCTGGGATCATGACCTGAGCCAAAATCAAGAATCAGACACTCAACCAACTGCCCTACCCAGGAACCCTATGGTTTAACCTCTTTTATGTGATGGATGGGGAAACTGAGGTCCAGCTTGTATGACTTACTCTTGGTGACCTGGAGAGTAGTGCCAGAGCTGGGGATGAGAAGCCAGTTTTCCAAGATGCTACAGAGCCTCTCTCAGAAGAGGAAAGAGAGCCTTGGTCTCTGCAGCATTCCATGCTATAGTCCAGCTGGGAGTGGGGAAAAACTGCTGAAGGAGCCTCAGTGACCCTTGTGTTGTCAAGTACAGAAAACCAGAGTGAAGTGTCAGGGAACACTATCTGGAAAATGGTTATAGTAGGCAAATTTTGTGCATTTATATAAATGCAGCCATTGCTTAGTGACATAAAATTATTAATGTGATAAGCTTCTCTCAAGGTACACATTTGTCAGTACTAAAAAGTCCTATAGGACAAAGTATTAGTGTTAGTTTACTCTTTATTTCCTATACCTGAAATATCTGTTTTTTTTTTTTTTTCTCTCTCTGTACATTGTATTACAGCATAATCCAGCACACAGTAGTGAAGGGAACTCTGGGTTAAATCCCATTATGGTGGGAAGAGAGAACATTATGAAGACAGGCTTCCCAGGTTTGAGACCCAGCTCTGCCACTTCCTGGTTTTGTCAACGTAGGTGAGTCACTTAACCTCCCTGAGCCTCTGTTTCTTCTATGTAAAATGGGATAATAATGGAATACATTGGGAGGAATAAATAAAATAATATGTGTGAAGTTCTTAGCAAGGTGCCGTGAGGATAAGCTCTCAATGAATGTTAGCTACAGAAGAAAATAAATCTGAACTCTGTGAGAATGTTGCTATGGTAAATGAGAAAAACTAATTCATCTTTGGAGCTCAAAATTTTCAGATATAAATAAGAGGGTTTGATAAACACTCTTGGTGCTTGAATATTCTATGACTTAAGGTTTGCCCATGCCCCCCATCAGCAATAATTTCTCTTGCTAACTCACAATCCTACATTTGGGTCCCTGGAATGATACATCTTCCACTCTATGTTCACATACTTTGTCTCTAATTATTTTTATCTGTGCCTACTTGAGAGTATGTTTATCCTATGATTTGTTCATAGCCAATGCTCAAGAAATGTTTGCATGGATTGACAAATATTAATCTTTTTGGTCCTACTGAATCTGAGTGAGTGATCAGGTAGCTTTGTTGTGCTTTTCTTTTTTAGTCTTTTATTATGGAAAAATTTGAATATACATATAAGAGATAGACTAATAAAATGGACATCCATGGACTCATTTCCAGAAACATTATTTACCCACTCATGACTAATCTTGTTTCATCTAGCCCTCATATTCCACCACATCCCTCCAGATTTTTTGAAGTACATTATACAAATAATATAAAGCTATCTTGAATAATTTCAGAATGTGCCTCTAAAAGAAGTCTTTCTGTTTAGGCATAACTACAATACCCTTATCACACCTAAAAAATTAACAATAATTCCTTAATATCATCAAATATCCAGTGTTTACATTTCCCTGATTTCCATTCCATTCCTGTGTGTGTATACATATATATATATGTGTGTGTGTGTGTGTGTGGAATATACACACATTTCAATATACAAACACACACACATATAGGTGTGTATATTTGCAGTATTATTATCCATTATATAAAATATAAAATTATAATTAACTGTCCTTTGGTGTACTATTTGCATGAAACATCTTTTACAGTCCTTTTACTTTCAACCAATTTGTGTGTTTGAATCTGAAGTGACTCTCTTGTAAGCAGCATATAGTTGGATCGTTAAAAAAATCCACTCTGCCAGTCTCTTCCTTTTAGTTGGAGTGTTTAATTGATTTATATTTAATGCAATGACTGAGAAGGTGGGATTTATGTATACAATTTTACTATTTGTTTTCTATGTCTTGTATTTTTTTGTTCCCTTGTTCCTTTATTATTACCTTTCATGTTAAATATAGATATTTCCTAGAGTGCCATTTTAGTTTCCTTGTTCTTTATTTTATTATATTTTTGAGTAATTTTCTTAGTGTTTCCTGGAGATTACAATTAATATCTTAATTTATAACAATGTAGTTTGGATTAATACCAACTTAATTTCAATAGTATACAAAAACTTTGCTTCTATGTAGCTCCATTCACTCCCTCCTCTTTTGTGCTGTTATTGTCATACAAATTAAATCTTTATAAATTGTATGTTCAATTACACAGATTTATAATTATTACTTTATGTGGTTGTATTTTAAGTCAGGGAGAAGAAAGAAGAAATTATAAACAAAAAATCTTTTTGTCTATCTTTTATATTTACTTATGGAGTTACTTTTAGTGATATTCTTTATTTCTTCATGTGAATTTGAGTTACTGTTGTGTCTTTTCATTTCAGCCTGAAGGATTCCCTTTAGTATTTCTTGTAGACTGGGTCTGCTAGCAACAGATTCCCTATTCCTATTTATTGGGGAATACCTTTATTTTTTAAGGATAGATTTACTGATGATAGAATTCTTGTTTAATTGCCTTTCTTTCAACCCTTTCCCACTGCCTTCTGGCTTCTCTGGTTTCAGTTGAGAGGCCAGCTGTTAATAGGACTGAGACTCTCTTGTGCATGCAAATTGCTTCCTTCCTACTACTTTCAAAGACTCTTTATCTTTTGACATTGATTATTATTTGTTTAGATGTGATCTCTTTGAGTTCATCATATTTGGAATTAGCTGAGACTTTTGGGTTTGTGGATTAATATATTAAAATTTGGGACATTTTTGGCCATTATTTTTTCAAATACTCTTTCTGCCTCTACTTCTTTCCAATTACGGATGTACTGATATGTTTGATGGGGTACCACAGTTCTTCGAGTTTTTAGTAAAAAGTAAAGTTTAGTAAAGTAAAATTTTCATTTAAGTTATTGTGTCTTTAACTCCAGAATTTGTAGCTCTTTTAAAAAATAATTTCTATCTCTTTATCGATATTCATTATTAGGTGCGATATCTTCTTGCTTTCCTTTCCTTATTATTTAAATGTAATTTACTTTAGAGGCCACTGGGTGGCTCAGTTGGTTGAGCGTCTGAGTTCAGCTCAGGTCATGATCTCACGGTTGGTGAGTTTGAGCCCCGCATCAGGCTCTGTGCTGACAGTGTGGAGCCTGGAGCCTGCTTCAGATTCTGTGTCTTCCTCTCTCTGTGCCCCTCACTCTGTCTCTCTCTCGAAAATAAATAAACATTAAAAAAAAACTAAAAAAAATAAATGTAATGTACTTTAGTTGTTTGAATATGTTTAAAATACCTGATTTGAAGATTTTGTCTAGTAAATCCAATATCTGGGCTTCCTTGGACAGTTTTTATTGATTGAGTTTTTTCCTATGTTGGGGCCATATTTTCTTTTTTTTTTTTTTTTGCATGTTTCATAGTTTTTTGTTATTGTTGTTGAAAATAGGACACTTAGAAGAAGATTCTCTTTCCTTCCCATAGGAAGATTTGTTATTACTGCCATTTGTTGTTGTTGCTTGGTTAGTATTTTGGGGAAGAGAACTAATTCTGTATACTTTGTATTCTTTGTCATGTTTGACCACTGATGTTTGTTTGATTAGCTTAGATAATCAAATTGGAGACAGATTTCCTTAAATTTCTGGAACCAATAGGTTGCCCAATCTTTGCTAGTGTCTCTGTGTTTGTGTTGGGGCACATGTTCAATCCTGAGCCAGGCAGTTTGAAGCTTTCCTTAGCCTATCTTTCTGCTTGAGTAGAGCCTCAATATTAGCCAGAGATGAGAACCTAGGACATTTTCAGGTCCTTTTTCAGCACAGACACAACTGTATGAATGCATGTGGCCTTGTAAATTTGCAGCAATGTTTTAGAGCTCTTCAAAGCCAATTACGGACATCTCATTTCTTTTTGTTTTCCTTTTAAGATTTTGGTTAGCTTATTGTTTGCCTTAAATGTTATCTATACTCTCCCACCTGCCCACCCCAACAGCTGTGATGTTAAACAGTTGTGTTCAACGATGCTCCTGGGGAAAAGTCAGGCTTCAAGTCAGATCAAAGAAAGACATGCTCCTACTTTCAAGTGGAGTCTTCCAAGGAAGCAGAAGATAGGTCAAATAGTGATAATTCTCTGAAAATGAGACTTTGAAGGAGATCCAGCCCCATTTTGTCCTCTTCTGTAGCTGCTAGTTTGCTGCTTTCACCACTTTTTCAGGCATTGCTGAGCTGGGGAGAGGGGATGGGACAAGGGCAAGTTAAATACCACAAAATTCACTGTTCTTAATGAGATTCAATCATTTATCCTGAGTAAATCCTCCCTAGATGGCTGTAAGCCTTTGGCTAATTTGTAGGTGATTTTGACAATTTTGCCGCTGTTTTTTCTCACTGCTTTAATGGAGAAAATTTTTGGAGGTTTTCATTCTGTTACTCACTGACATAAGCTCCTTAAGTTTATTTTCATATATACATTCCTCCATCATTACATTTTTTTCTTTGCAATGTTTTTGTTGATGAAACCAGATTATTTTCTGGTATTCACTCTGGATTTTGCTGATAGTATCCCTGTGGTGTCATTTAAACATGTTCTTCTGTCCCTGTATTTCCTGTGAAGCAAGAGTAAAAGGCATGGTTACATTCATATTTGACTTGCTTTTGCAAGATTCTTTCATAGGTGCTGTGTTCTTCTATTGGGAGGCATGTAAGTGTGGTTTCTTTCTTTCTTTCTTTCTTTCTTCTTCTTCGTCTTTCTCTCTCTTTCTCTCTCTTTTTCTCTCTGATTTTAGTAGCCATTGAAAATCATTGCATAGATCCATAATTCATTAGGGAGAGCAAAGTGGTGATATTCCAATTACAAATTTCTTCACAGTTTGGTAACTGGAATTCTTGTATAATGAAAATATTCCTTCAACTAGTTCAATATACTGAGATATGGCTTATAAAGGAAAGATATATTAAGTTGTTATTTTTACACACTGAAAATATGGATTCATGAAGATGAATTAATCATGTAAGCACTGGCCACAGTATCTAGAATAAATGTCCTGCAGAGTGATAAAATTATTATGATTATGTAGGGAGGTGAAATACCATCTTTTTAGTTTGTACCATTGTTCCTTATCTTACTTTAGGGAAATACCCTGAAAAACCACTTGATAGGAAACATGAGATTCTAAGGTTATAGGTCACCAAAGAAAATGGATAAACTGTTCTACATTTAGATTTAATAGGAATGGGTGGGAGTAAAATTTCAGAGGCTATAGCAGTTTGGATTAGGGTTAGCAGCAAGTCATAGAAAATAAAAACAACAGCCATTTAAACAAGGTAGAAAGGTATTTTTCTCATGTGTAAATGGTTGCGGTTAGGTGGTATGGTCAGAGATCTATGCTCCTTCCATCTTGTTTCAAGATCACCTCTTGTTCGGAGTGACTCTTGGAGTTCCAGTCAGGATACCCACACTCTAGTCAGCAGGAAGTAGGAAGGGCAGAGGAGAATGCGTCTCTCCCAATATGGACACTCCTCAGGGACCATGAACAAACTATTTCCTCTCATTGGCCAGAGTGAAGATGGCTGGACCTAATTGCAAGGGAGGCTGGAAAATGTGTCCTTACTTAGATCATGTGCCCAGGTAAAGACCAGGGGTGCTGTAAGTGAGGAATGAGGGAGAACAAATATTGAGAGAAGCCAGTCATCTCTGCCACAGAGGGGGAAGAGGAAAGGAAGCCAAGAGATGGCATAAAGCTGGAGTGAGTGAGTTGGAATTTTCTTGAAGTGGAGCACAGAAGGACTTTTAAGAACAAAGATGTTGTCTAAGTTTGTACTCCCCCAGAAACAGGCCCTGAGACCAGAGTTTGAAGGCATGTAGTTTATTTAGGAGGTGATTCTAAGGAAATACCAGTAAGGGAGTGGGGAAGTGAGGAAATAAAGGGAGGGAAAAAATAAGCTGTATTTTTCTAAGTTAAAACTTTACGTTAAAAAATTTTTTTAATGTCAGCTTTCTTGAGGTGTAATTAACCCATAAAGTTGTAAGATATTTAAGGTGTATGTTGTGATGAGTTGATGTACATTGTGAAAGGGTCCCCGTGTCTAGTTCATGGACACATCTATTACCTCACATATTTACAGAATCGTTCAAGAGCTAGAATACTAGTGGGAATCACTGGGGCAATTTGGTAAGTCTGCCTCCCTCAGATGATGATGATGATGACGATGATGATAATGATGATGATGATGATGATGAGGTGTGTGTGTGTGTGTGTGTATTGAGGCAATCATATTTATTTATTCAAAAGTATTTATTGAGTACCTAAAGCTGATGGAGAATAATAACGCACTACTCCAGGCACTGAGGATGCAGCTGTGGGAAAAAAAGGGCAAAATGCCTGCCCTAACCGAGGTTACATTCTGACTTTTCGGAATGACAAGTACGGGGAGACCCTAGCTGACGTCTGAGTCACAGTTAGCTCTAAGATGTTGATTGTTCTTTTCTGTAACTAGAAACATGCCAGATGGGATGTAAGATAAAAGCATGTCTTTCTAGGGAGGTGATCAGAGGGGGAAGTGGATGAAGGTTGTTGAAAGGTACACATTTTTAGTTATAAGATAAATAAGTAGGAGGAATGTACTGGACAACATGATGACTGTAGTCAACACTCTGTATGGTGTACTTGAAAGTTGTTCGAGTAAATCCTAGGAGTTCTTAACAGAAGGGAAAAAGCATTTCTCTCTTCTCTCTCTCTCTCTCTCTCTCTCTCTCTCTCTCTCTCTCTCTCAGGGGGTGATGGATGTTAACTAAACTTATCAATGTAATCATTTCACAATATATGTAAGTCAAATCAGTATGTTGTACACCTTAAACATATACTGTGCTGTATGTCAGTTATATCTCAATAAAAACTGGGAAGAAAATAAAAAAGACAATCAGGAAAAAAATAGAGCATACCTTTCAGTTTCTGAAACATGTGTCTATGAGGATTGTTTTCTCCATAGAGGACTCGATACTATTTGGTTGTTTTTGTTTTTGTTTTCTTGTGCTGAAAACCTTGAGAATTCAGGACAGACAAGTGGAGAGAGTGCTTACCCTGAAGCGGTGTGAGAGCCAAGCAGGAAACACCAAATGGAAAGTGTGAGTGATTCTTGCCAGCAGAGAATGCGAGACAAAGGATTTCAAAGAGGTTTCCCCAAATTTGTCATAAATCTCCACCTTAAGGGGCTTTAAGGCAGACATTTCCTATTGTTCCTTCAAGAAGCATTCAAAGCCTAAACTCTGATACCACTTCCCAATTCTCTCCGCACATCTCGGATTTCTGTTTTTAAAAACTAAATGTCCATCAACTGATGAATGGATTAGGAAGATGTGGTTCATCTATACAATGGAATACTACATGGCAATGAGAAAAAATGAAATCTGGCCATTCGTAGCAACGTGGATGGACCTCGAGGGTGTCATGCTAAGCGAAATAAGTCAGGCGGAGAAGGACAGATACCATATGTTTGCACTCATAGGTCTAACAGGAGAAACCCAACAGAGGACCATGGGGAGGGGAAGGGGGAAAAGAGTCAGGGAGGGGGAGGGAGGCAAATCATAAGAGACTCTTGAATACTGAGAACAAACTGAGGGCTGAAGAGGGAGGGGGAAAGGGGAAGGGGGGTGATAGTCATGGAGGGGGCACTTGTGGGGAAGAGCACAGGGTGTTATATGGAAACCAATTTGACAATAAACCATAAAAAAAAAAATCTCGAGCCATGATGATGGGATATGGGTTTGTCAGTACATTTGTACCAGAACTCTGTGAACTTGCTGGGCTGGGTGGCAGCTGAGGGGTTCTGGGGTTAAGCCTCTTGTCTTAGGTGTCTGAAAATGGTTCCAAGAAGTCTGCAGCTGGGTTGGGAGATAATGCAAGGGTGCATGGAGGAGGTGAGGAAGTCGAGTTCCAGCTACATCAGGCCGGACCGCTGCCAGCCAGATTATGAAGATGAAGACCTGTCGGTGGCTTTGTCCTTTTCTCTTTCACTGCTACTTTTATTCTCTTAAACACAAGTCAAGGGAAGCCATCTAGCACCTAAGTGTGGAATTTGGAGCGTGACTGTTCTGCCCTTGCTGGTTATGAACCAGGACTAGCTGTGTGAACCAGCTCTATCTTTTTTTTTTTTTTTAAGTTTTTTAAATGTTTATTTAGTTTTTGAGAGAGGCAGAGAGACAGTGTGAGCAGGGGAGGGGCAGAGAGAGAGGGAGACATAGCTAAACCAGGCTCTGAGCTGTCAGCCCAGAACCTGATGCAGGGCTCGAACTCATCAATGGTGTGATCATAACCCGAGCCGAAGTCAGATGCCTAACCGACTGAGCCACCCAAGGCACCCCTCTTTTTTTTTTTTTTAACAGCCTTATCTTTTGGGATCTCAGCTTTGTCACTGATTAAAATAGGACAGTCAGATCTCTACCTACTAGGGTTCTTTAAAATAATGTGCAAACGCATCTAGCACAGTGTCTGTACTTGATAAATGGCATCGGTTTCTAGGCAGGACACATTTGAGGATCCCAGCTTTACAGACGAGCACGCTGAGGTGCACACAGTGGTTCTCTGCACTCTTCTTCCCACGTTTGCCTCTTAGAATCCCATGTCCTCTCCAGCCGTGGCAGGGCTTAAAGCCTCAGCCATACCCACGTGCTTTGCTCACCACCCTGAGCTGGAGGGGCTGTTGGCAGAGAGATCCAGACTCCTGCCCACCAGGCTCAGAGTTGCTCCTGGCTCTCCTGGGTCTGCAAGGAGCAGGCTGGGTCAGAACTGAAAGGGACCCTGAATGGGGCTCCCAGGGAGGCATCCAGTGAGTTAAGTGCTGACCAGCTGGTAGAAAGCATTCAAAATGCTTCTCTGGAATTTCTCTAAGAGCATTCATATGCAATCCAGGGCAGGTGGAAATGCATCCCTGCTGTTCTCAGTGGGGCACATTGGGAAGGCTCCTGTCCAATGAAAGCATTAGGGAGCCCAGCTACTCCTCAAGGTTATTTCAGAGGAGGGAGGGGTTGGTTTTTGTCTCCTTGTAAGGTGGAAATGAAGCAGAGGCCAGCACCTGACAAAGAATAAGGGGATGCCTGAGTCTGTGCTCATGTAGCTGGCCTGAATTCTGTGTGTGTGTGTGTGTGTGTGTGTGTGTGTGTGTGTGTAAATTGTGTATGTGTGCGTGTGCACACATGCACACGTCTTCCCTCAGTGTCTGTGTTTGTTCTGGATCTTTCTCTCTTTTATCTCTTAGTGGCTCTGAAGATTCAGACTACCTAGGTGTGAATCCTGCGTGTCCTTGAGCAACTGGACAACTGTTATCATAGTACCTGCTGTAATGTAGCGAATGCGATGCAGAAACCGAGGCCAGATATGGATGTAAAAAAGTCTTTATTGGGAGCGCTCTCAGGCGAGGTTCCCTGGTCCGTACAGAAAGGGGCCAGGGAAGTCGCGCCTGGGAAGGGGTAGCACATTTTTTTATGGCGTTGGCTGGGGTGGGGGGGTGGGTATGAAGAGGTCCGGGTGAGGATGTGTCCGTTGTTCAGGGCGGAAAAGTTAGGTGAATGGTTCCCTTGAAAGTCCCTGGGTGGGGGAGTGTTGAGATAGTGAGTGGCTGTTGTCTGGGTGCCTGAAGGTCACACCCGCCTCTGCGGCCAAACACCTGCCTCATTGAAAGAAGGTGCACGTAAAGCTCTTAGCAGGGTGCCTGGCACATAGTAGATGTTCAATAAACTGTGTATGTTTTCTGATAACTTTTCTTTCTGTGTGTGCATTTCTCTATAATGGGGCAAGTGTAGGGGCTACACTAAGTGTCCTGGGTTGCAGATAACAAAAGGGTTTGCAGGTCAGTGCCATGGGATCAAGAATGGGTCTATTGTGTTTACCACCATCTCCCCAGTACCAACGATAGCCCCTGGCTCAGCTTGAGTGCTCAACCAATAGCTAGTTGAGTAATTCTAAGTTAAGCTAACTTAAGTAGAAAAGGGAAAATAATGTAGATGTCAAATGTCACATGGAACCCACGGGTAGGCTTGAGGAAGGCCTCAGGAAGAAATATAAGTCGGGGTCTTGAATGCCACAGGGTAAGGCTTGTCAATTCTCTTTCCACCTGTGCTTAATTACTTAGTTCATTTTTCTGCTGTGGGTTAGTTTCTTCCGCTCCCCAGGCTCTCTGGTGAATTCTGGCCACCTCATAATTACCAGTCCAGTTAATTTCAGATACTGACTAGATGTCTCTGAATCTTGATTTCACATTCCCAGGAGTGAATCTGATTGGCCTGGGCCAGGTCTATTCATTCCTGGTCTAATAAGAAATGGTAGTGAGTAGGGCCACATGGCTCCCACCCCATCCCACGGACTGGGGGACGTTTCTAGATGGGCTAACTCTTGGAAGCTGGCAGATGACTGATTCAATGGTTGCCTTGCCCTGCCGAGTCTGGAAGAAGAGACCAGTCCACAGAAGGGATGAGAGTAAACTGGGGGCACAATCTTAAACTCCAGAGCATGCGTAGGAGGAGATGTGTATGTAGAATTTATAGGACAAATGGGTTCCCTGGTCCTGGCCAGGGGGTTTATATGGAGTGGAATTTGGGGAGATTTAGGAGAAACTCTTCCAATTGAGGCCTGAAATTCCCTGGGCACCAGCCCTGTAACATTTGCCATTCTAATGGGAATGATGAGTATTAATAAATGTAAGACCTTAGTTCTTAAGCAAGGCATGCTGAAAATCATTGCACTCTTTCCTGTAAGTGTACCTTAGGGAGAATGAGTTACATATGCAAATCCCTGTCTTATTTTAGTGTTCCTCTTGGCCCTTCTATTGAACTGTGTTTTTCACTAATCCCCTGGTTCTCAGAGAATGGTCTTCCACTGACCACATCAGAATTACCTGGGAACTTGTTAGAAATGCAGATTCATGGTCCCTACCCCAGACCTACAGAAGCTTTCCCAGTGAGTCGCATGTATGTTGAAGTTGGGAAAGCCATTGCCTTTATCTGTTTAGGGAGAGGCTTGTCCCTTTGTGCAAAGCTTCATAGGATATAACTCTGTGAAGGCTTTTCTGAGCAAAGCCTTTGAGATTAAGCCCTGAGGAGGCTTTGAGTAGATACTGCCATTAGTTCCAACGACTGCTTCTCTCAGCCTTGGGAAAAGTTATAATTCCTGAAGAGACGTTGGCCTGGAAACTCCTTTCAGAAGCTCAGCTAAAGAAGGTGACAGTGCTCTCTTTATCTTTCAGAAGAATAAGTGATGTCAGCATAGGTTCACGCTGAGACAATGGACATTTTCCACCTTTAGGCAGAGGTGGTGTGTAAAGCACTCTGAATTGAATTACAATGGACCAGTGTCAAATTTCAGCCTTTATTTGTAAGTGGAGGGGGAAGGAAAAGACTGATTCAGTGTCTGCATCCCTCTATCTCACTGGATTCCCACAATGGTCCACAAAGGTAGATACTATCATCCTTGAAGAAAAGTGAAATCATTTGACCAACTGCTAACAAGTGCTAAAATGGGGACTCAGACCTAGACAATTGTATGCCAATAACCAAACCTGTAACTCCAGTGCTACAATATTTGCACGTGGCACTTAGCTGCTTCTTTTTCCCCCTTCTCTTTTCCCCTCTCCCCAGCCCCGGATCCTGCCCTACGCTGCGGGGCACTGAGCTTCCTCACTTCAGGGGAGAAGGGTGAGGTGGAGCTTCTTGGTTTTGTGCTCGGACTCACTGACTTCGGGGAGTGTTGGAAGACAGAGGGATCTACATCTCCCCGCAACAGCCCTGTCCAGACTGGACGGTAACAACAGTGCATTCTGTGGGTCTGGGAAAGAGGTGTCCTGCATCCTGCCCCCTGGGCTCAGTGCCAGGAAGGGAGTAGTAGGGCAGCCCCTGGGGCATCAGGCTTGTTGGAGAGGCAGGGCCCTCGAGCCAAGGGTGCTCCACTCAGAAGCAAGGGGGAGGTTGCTGGACCTGAAGAAGCTGAGTGCAAAGCCTCAGGGGCATCTGGAGGAATCCTGTGCAGACGTGACCCCACTCCCAGCACCTTGGTCCACAGAGACCCCACCTTGAACTTGGGCACGGTCTTGGTGTTATTTGTGGGTAAACCGTGTGTGTTGGGAGTGGTGGTAGAGGTACAGCCAGGGGCACTGTACTGACTGAAAATAAGTTTCTGTCCTCTTGGTAGAATAAAAACTCAAAATAGAACTTTAGCTGAGTTATAAAAATAAAAGAGGGGCGCCTGGGTGGCTCAGTAAGTTAAGCCTCTGACTTCTGCTCAGGTCATGATCTCAGTTTGTGAGTTGGAGCCTTGAGGCGGGCTCTGTGCTGACAGCTTGGAGGCTGGAGCCTGTTTCGGATTGTCTCCCTCTCTTTCTGTCCCTCCCCTGCTCTCGAAGTCTCTGCCTCTTCCTCTCTCAAAAATAAAAATGAAAAAAAAAAAAAAAAAAGAAATTGTGTTTCTTGCACACGTGAGTGCCTGAAATGGGAATTGTAGCCTCTACACAAACTCGGCTCATTTTCTTCTCTCAACGACCCGCGAGGTAAGCGGGGCTCTCTAGGGCCCCTTTTGTCACTAATCATTGCGCAGCATTTAGCTATAAAGTCCATCACATCCGCCCTCCTTTTGCAAAACGGTATTTCTCTAATGGTTTGGGCGCCTGACATTCACCTCCCTGCCACTAGGTGGGATTATAAATCGCAGGATGCTTGGGGTCTTGCTGGGGCGTGTTGGAGATTGTGGGATAAGCCGATTAAAATGACAAGAAGGAGGGTGACCCACTCCTACGTGGTGGTCAGAAATAGCCCTCTCTTCTTCCCTAGTTAGAGCACTTAGTGCTCTTTATTGTGCTAACCTGGGTTTTCAAAATTACAAAAGTAATGAATGTTACTTTGCAAAGTTTAGAAGTTTGTCAATTTAAACCATCCTTGTTCTACTCACAGAGATCCACTGATAACAGTTTGGTCTGTATCCTTCTTGGTTTTGTTTTGTTTTTTCCCTTTGAGTTTACTACATACACATTCACATGTACATTCATGCCTGTGTAGGTATATCCACATATCCTCATGCACAGATATGTCCAGGATATACATTGTTTTCCAATTTGCTTGTTTTCACTCAGTATATATAATATATACATAATAAATAAATAAAAATTTATTTATTTATTTATTTATTTATTTATTTTTGAGAGAGAGAGAGAGAGTATGAGTGAGTGAGGTACAGAGAGAGGGAGACACAGAAGGGGAGAGAGTGTGGAACCTGAAGTGGGGCTTGTGCTCACCTGATGCAGGGCTTGACCTCATGACCATGAGAGCATGACATGAGCCAAAGTCGAATGCTTAACTGACTGAGTCACCCAGATGCCCTCACTTAGCCTATTTTATAAACATTTTCTCAAGTCAGTACAGATAGATGTCTCATACTTATTGACTCCCTAGCAATCTATGGTATAAATGTACCATAATATTTTAAACCATCCTCTTCTTTCTCTTCTCCTGTTTTCTTCCTCACCCTGCCCTTTCTTCTTTCTTCTTTCTTTTTTTTTTTTTTTTGCTATTACTAACAATGTTGAAATGAATATTTTTATACCTATAGCTTTCTGCCCTTGCATTAGTATCTGTTGTTTTAGTGTCATTTGCTTTGTTTTGCATCTGCTGGGTCCTAAGTTATTCACATTTAAAATTCCCATAGCTACTGCCAGAATTGTTCTTCATAAAGGTTGTACTATTTTAAACTCCCCCCAACAGAGTTACAAAGAGCAATGTTTCTAAATTCTGCTTTGTACCTATCTGTTTAATAACCGCTTGAAACATGTAAGACCCCCTGAGGGCAGGGATCTGCCAGCCCCAAGGAGACAGGTCCCTGTGAGATGACAGGAATCTGCCAGCCCTGTCCTCAGCACTTAGCACAGCGCCTCCCCACTATAGTGCTCCATGGGCATCTGCCTAAGTGAAAGAGAAGGTGTAGAATAAACACCTGCCAATAACTCAATCTTAAAATTATGCCTGGGTGGGGCATCTGGGTGGCTCAGTCAGTTAAACATCTGATTTTGGCTCAGGTCATGATCTCACGGTTTGTGGGTTCAAGCCCCACATGGGGCTCTGAGCTGACAGTGCAGAGCCTGCTTGGTATTCTCTCTCTCCTCCTCTCTCTTCCCCGCCCTCACTCTCACTCTCTCTGTCTCTCTCAAAATAAAAAAATAAAAACTTAAAAAAGTTACACTTGGGAAAATTTTAAAACAAGAAATTTAACTGACAAGAAAAACATTCCATTTTGCAGGATGATAATTCCCTAAATTCACTTGGGATGGTGAAATTTAAAAAAATCTGCTGTTTTATTTCAAAATTTTAATATATTGCTTTGGCTTGATGGTAATACAAAGAGAAGAAAAACACCCCAACTTTGGCTTCTCCAGGTGTGTTCGATGGGGATAATAAGTTTGCAGGAGGTGCAGACATGAGCTTTCTCTGGGAGACTGGCCATTCCCTCTGTGATGCCCAGGCAATGCCCCCAGTGCAGGACCTGGATCAGTTGTCCTACTAAGTATAAGGCACACTGCTAAGGCATGGCTGAGAGGCAGTGAGCGGGGCCAGTTCGTGGCGAGAGGGCCTAGCTTATGTCCTGCCTGTTTTGCTCTGTGACCTTGGGCAAGTCACTTTGCTGCCGTGGGCCTCAGTGCCCTCGCTTCTAGAGGCAGTGCCTGCCTCTTGGCAGGTCATAAATTATAGCGTGCTATGCAAACGTTGTGTTAGTTGCAGACTTGCTTGCTGGCCTCTTGGGAAGACTAGACATAAACAGGTAAGAAGTTCAGTGGGAAAAGCAAGAGAGCCATCAATTCTGAAGAACAGTGTTCCACGGGCCACTAGAGAGACTATGTTAGGTGAGCAGATGGTGAAATTGAGAGGAGACTGGAGGGCAGGGTGGACACTGAGGACTGAAGCCTCCAGGGGAGAGAGGAACGCAGCCCGGCCTTTCAGGGACAGGAAGGACCTTCCCTCCATCTCACAGGGACCTGTCTCCTTGGGGCTGCTTTGGCTTGATTTGGTGTGCTATTAACCTTTGCTCAGCCCCAGGCTGTGTTTAACCTGGGGCCATGGGCAGGGGGAGAAGGTCACAACAAATTTAGTGGGAGGCATTTTAAATACCTTAAAGCTATAAATCCTCATGTACCTCAAGCCTGCCCAGACTTCCCCAAACCTGGGAATTCAATTTTGTGCAGTGCACACAGTTTGCCAAGCACGCCAAGTCACCAGGAGAACAGCTTGATATATTGCTGTGGGGAAAAAAATGGCTGTGTCCCTTTCTTCATTCAAATTAACACCTTTTCATACTGGGCTGACAGGTGACTGATCACCTGAGAATACATCCTGGCTTCTAGTGATTCGATAGCTCTTCCTTCTCTGTTTCCCTGTCTTTATTTTCATGCCTTAAAAAGTCAGGAGAAAACATTATTATTATTATTATTGCTATAGAATCAGTACCTGATTCATAAGCCCTAAGCCCTGGGGCCTGGCATATGGTAGGCATTAATAAATGATGAACGAATAAATGACTAGATTTGGTTGATGTCTGCAGACTGCCCTTTTTCCTTCCCAGAGGATCAGGGGAAGTTTTGCTTTGTTTTGTTTTTTGATTTTGGGTTTTTTTTTTCTTTTTTTGCATGGTGGACACTGTTCTCATGTCAGTGCACGGGCGCATTGCTCAGATGCCCCTCTGAGGAGGTGGAGGACTTGTCCCAGCTGCTGGAAGTGCTGGTGGCCCCTTGAGGGACTGCCTGAGTAGCTGAGAGTCCTCCTGCCCAAGCGGAGGCCTTCCTTGGGGTGACCCATATTCAGCGATTAATCCATATGGAGTTATAAAGGCCCAGTCTTTGCAGCCCAACTGGGGACAATTCTGAAGTGTCAGTTTAGCTCTGCATCTCTCCTCATGGGGCTGGCTCTTGTTGGGCCACATCACAGCTCCCCTGTCTCTCCCTTCCTTCCCTTCCCTTCCCTTCCACAGATGTTGACCTCAGGAGCACTCCACGATAAACCTCCTGCGCTCTGAACTCCGTTTTGAAGTCTGCTTCCTGTGGAGCCCAACTTGTGATGCTTTGTTCTGTTTTTAAATAGATTCTACTCTGACCTTCCTCCTCATTGGCAGTAACAGGAGTTGGCATTCATTGAGTGCTCATATGAGGTAGGTCTCACTGCCTCCTTTCGCAGGATCTGAGAGCTCGAGGGGAGAGGCCGTGTAGAATCTGCATGTTACAGGCAAAGAAGTGAGGCTAGGGGTTCAGTGATTCATCCAAGGTCACTGTTAGTAAGCCAGTAAGTGCTGGAGCCAGAACTTGAACTCGATTGAATTCTAGAGCCCCTGCTCTTAACTACTCTATTGTCCTTCTAGCGCCACTGCTGGTAACTTTAGATAAATGTGAGGAGGGGAGTTTGATGACCCCAGGGAAACATTTCCTAAAAGGTTATGGAGGACTCAGATGCCTTTTGTTAAATGGGTTCTTGAGTCAAATAGGCAGGAAATATTTCATGTCGGGGGTCCTATGTGCAGTTCACCAAGTGCATTATTATAGTAGAAGCTCTAAGAAGTCCTACCGTAGGGACATCTGGTGTTGTTTTCCAAATTTACTTGATCGCAAAAAACCATGGTGTTCTGTTCTGTGTGGGGGGGTGGGGGGTGAGAAGGAAACCTGGACTGGACCTTAAATGCTTATTTTACTTTATGGGGGATTGGTTAATGTTTGCTGGGTTACCTCTTCTGGTCCTGCCTAATCATTATGCTACTAAACAAGTTGTTTCAAAGCTGTAAAAGATATTTAATGTTATCTCATGAAACTCACATTGTGATCAGACAACATACAAAACCTTTGAAAATATTAATTACTGTACAGATGCCAGCAGTTTTAAAGGTATTCATATTTTCACATTCAGAAACATTTGGTGGTTGATCTATCAAAAGCCATCCCTCGTATAAAGTCTAGCTTTGAAAAAATTTCTGAGGGTAGTCGGGTCTACACATATGTGTATTAAGAAGTATTTGAAAGAATTATAATTAGAACACATATGATTAATGCATTAAAGTTAGGTCATTGTTAAAATGGGAAATACTTATTCTTCAAATAATTTTCAGCATGCTTTGTGTGTCTATGCAAATGTTCCTGGGAACGTAAGTGTACATTATGGACTGTTATTGTACATTATTGTACATTACTGTATATAGCACAGAGGATATGCCGTATATTTTCCTTCTCCACCTGACCATGATCGTTGCAAGACTTTGCTAATCAATAATTACACTTTTTTTTCTTTTTTCCTTTTTTTAGAGAGAGAGAAAGAGAGTATGAGTGGGGGAGAGAGGCAGAGGGAAAGAGAGGTAGAGAGAGAGAGAGAGAATCCTAATCAGGCTCCACACCCAGTGCTGAGCCAGATGTGGTGCTCAATCCCATGACCCTGGGATCATGACCTGAGCTGAAATCAAGAGGTGGGCACTCAAGTGACTGAGCCACCTGGTGCCCAAGTTTACACTCTTTTTTTTTCTAAGTTTATTTATTTATGTTGAGAGAGAGAACACAAGCAGGGGAGAGGACAGAGAGAGAGAGAGAGGGAGAGAGAGAGGGAGAATGTGTGAGGGGCAGAGAAAGAGGGGGAGGGAGGATCCCAAGCAGGCCACACTGTCAGTGCAGAGCCCAACGCGGGGCTCTAACTCACAAACCGTGAAATCATGTCCTGAGCTGAAATCAAGAGTTGAACACTTAACTGACTGAACCACTCAGGTGCCCCTAATTTACACTGGTCCCCTGAGCCCAGACGCAGGCTGAGAGTTGTTCCTGTGGCCCTCTAGGGCAGCCACCACCACTAACTGATCAGTGGCACGTGACATGAAACCTATGTCTACAGAAAATGATTTGTAGAGTCTAGACCTGCATACATAAAGAGCATGCACCAAGTGAGAATGTGACAGGTGCCAATATAATTGTACAGTCAGAGTATGCAGTATGTGTCTGGGTTGGGGTAGTCAGGGAGGGCTTCCTAGAAGAGGTAGGAATTAAACTGGGTCCTGAAGGGTGGCAGGGACATGGATAGTGATCAGGATAGGGAGGGTATCCCAGGATACCCCAAAGGAGAGGTAAGTCCCAAATACCCCAAAGGCAGCCTGAATCTAAAATCTTTGCTGATGGTTTCATTGCTGAGTGTGGGCTTTGCTGTTTCCTTACCCTAGATTCTGGAAGACTGATACATTTCAGAGTCACTTTGACCTTCTGATTGGTTGCCAGCCTCCAGATTGTGATTTCGGTCTGTTGCTGAGTCGGAGACAGAGAACCCAAATTCCAGGTGCCCATAAATTACTTCTAGTTATTGCAATGACAAAAGGCCTCTTCGAAGGTGACTTGCTCACTCCCTGTTTTATAGCCTCATACATCAAAGAGGAAGATGGAGCGGAGTCAGTTACTGTGAGGAAATCCAGACTGCAGGAGAAACGGGTGGCAACTGTCTGCAAAATTGAGCACTTTCTGTCAAAACTTAGTTAAATTAGCCTCGATTCTACAAATAATAGAGCGGGTCTCCTTGCCCCACCCCTCCAGACCCCCTTCGATGTCTCCCTCTATCCCCTAAGAAAGCGGAGCTCTAAGTGTGTTACATGAGGGGACAGTTTGTAAACATTAGGCTATGATGAGTTTAATTCAGACTTTGCGTTAATTTACAGAAGCAGAATGTGCTTCAGATTAGAGGGGCAGTGACCTGCTAGATGTGTGACATGCTCGATCAGGTCTAAAGGAAAGACAATCGGACAGGATGTGGGGACTTGAGAATCTTGCCCCTCGTTTCTTCTAGGTAGCCAGCTCTGTGATGTTGGGCAGATCTCTTTGCTTTTGGCTCCTCAGTTTCCCTATCCAGATCCCATTTAAGGCTTTGTATCAGCCAGGTTTATTTCTCATTCATGCCACATGTCCACTGTGGGTCAGCAAGGGCTCGTTTCCCCATCTCCTTGCTCTGGGGCTCAGGGACATGCGGCAGCCAGTTTCTGTTGTTGCAGTGTGCTGTGATGAAAAGTGACAGAGGAGACCACTCTGCGGGGGCGGGGGGGGTATCTCTCACTGGCAGTCATGTGGCCTGGGAGTGACAGGTGTCATGTCTTGTTGTAATTCCTCTTACAATTCCTTCAGGCCCCATACAAGCAGAGGGGGCCAGAGAGTACAGTCAGAGAGTACATACCTGGCATTTGGTGAAGAGCACTAATGGATGTCCCAGGCCTCTTCCAACACTGACATTTCAGAATTCTCTAGTTTTCCTCAAATTCTGATTTTTTTTATGTCTACGTTTCACTTTGATTAGGATTCCTGTCCACTCACTTTCATCCACCAAGTGCTAACTGATTATGCTTTAATTTCCTCAGCAATTATGGGGCACCTGGGTGGCTCAGTCGGTTGAGCATCCGACTTCGGCCCAGGTCATGATCTCATGGTTCATGGGTTTGAGCCCCGCATTGGGCTCTGTGCTGACAGCTCAGAGCCTGGAGCCTGCTTCGGATTCTGTCTCCCTCTCTCTCTGCCTCACCCTTGCTCACGCTCTGTCTCTCTCTGTCTCTCAAAAATGAATAAATATTAAAAAAATGTAATTTCCTCAGGAATGGGTCTACTTTTTTTTTTTTTCACTTTTTTCTGAGCTGCCAGCCCAGCACCCACTGCAGGGCTTGAACTCACGAATCATGAGAGCATGACCTGAGCAAAAGTCAGACACTTAACCGACTGAGCTACCCAGGTGCCCCATGGGTCTGCTTTCCCTTTATGGTTCTACCAGACTATGATCCTGGGCAACAGTCCTGTGATACAGTTTTCCCATCTCTGCAACAGGGGTAATAAAGGTACTATCCCTAATAAGATTGTGAGAATGAATTAAGTTAGAATGCAGAGCAGTACCTGACATGTATGGAGGGCTCAAAAAATGTCAGACATTACTGAGGAAGACAATACAGTCTGGCGGCCGTAAGTGCCAGCTGTGGAGTTAGACTGCCTGGCTTTGTATCCCTGCACCACCTCTTACAAGCCATGGGACCGGGGAAGAGCTAGTTTTCTTATCTGTCAAGTGGAGATAGTGTCTACCTCATGGGAATTTTGTAAGGATTCTGTGAACTAGTATTCCCAAAGCATTTAGAATAGTATATAACACTTAATAAGTGCTTGGAAATATTAGCCCCTATTGTTGGATATGTAGTACTTGGCACCACTAAGTTTGTGTGTGTGTGTGTGTGTGTGTGTGTGTGTGTGTATTTTTTTTTTTTTAAAGTTTCTAGCCTTTAAAGGTTGAGGCTCCCCAGGGTTCCATGGATTTCAGGGCTGCTGCTCCAAGCATTCTCTCCTTAAGTTTGTTTGTTTTCATGGCATCAGTTTTCACCTGCTCACTGATGGCTTCCAAAGATGCCTCTTTACCCCTGACCCTCTCCATGTCTACTGGATTCATCCATCTGGATATCCTATGGCATACCACGTTTCTGGAAGTGAACTCATTCTCTCCCTCTGTCATCCTCATCATACATTTAGCCATCACCTGCTTTTATTTATTTATTTTAAATGTTTATTTAGTTTTAAAATTCCAATACAGTTAACATACAGTATTATCTTAGTTTCAGGTGCACAATATAGTGATGCGACAATTCTGTACATTACTCCGTGCTCATCACAACAAGCGTACTCTTAATCTTCACCTATTTCATCCATCCCCCCACTAACTTCCTCCCTGGTAACTACCAGTTTCTTCTCTATAGTTAAGAGTCTCTTTTTCTTTTTAAGTTTATTTATTTATTTAAGAGAGAGAGAAAATGCAAGTGTGAGCCTGAGCAGGGGGAGGGGCAGAGAGAGAGAGCGGGGAGAGAGAATTCCAAACAGGCATCAGCACAGAGCCCCATGCCTGGCTCGAACACACGAATGGAGAAATCATGACCTGAGCTGAAATGAAGAGTCGGTCACTTAACCAGCTGAGCCACCCAGGTGCCCGTTTTTGTTTCTTAAATTCCACAAATGAGTGAAATCATATGATATTCCTGACTTATTTCACTTAGCATTATACCCTCTAAATCCACCCATGTTGTTGCAAATGGCAAAATTTCATTTTTTATGGCTGAGTAATATTCCAGTGTGTGTGTGTGTGTGTGTGTGTGTGTGTGTGTGTGTGTGTGTGTGTATACCTCATCTTCTTTATCCATTCATCTACTGGTGGGAACTTAGGTTGCTTTCATATCTTGGCTATTGAAAATAATGTTGCAATAAACATAGAAGTGTTTATTTACTTATCTTTTCAAATTAGTATTTTTGTCTTCTTTGGATACTCAGCAGTATCCAGTAGTATCCTCAGTAGTATCTACAGTGGCTGCCAGTTTGCATTCACACCAACAGTGCACGAGCTTTCCGTTTTCTCCATATCTTCTCTAACACTTGTTTCTTGTGTTATTGATTTAAGTCATTCCAACCTATGTGAGGTGATATCTTATTGTGGTTTTGATTTGCATTTCCCTGATGATAAGTGATGTTAAGTATCTTTTCATGTGTCTGTTGGCTATCTGTATGTCTTCTTTTTATTAAAAAAAAATTTTTTTAAATGTTTATTTATTTTTGAGAGAGAGGGAGAGGGAGATAGAGCGTGAGTGGGGGAGGGACAGACAGAGAGGAGACATAGAATCTGAAGCAGACTCCAGGCTCTGAGCTGTCAACACAGAGCCTGATGCAGGGCTGGAACTCATGAGCTGCGAGATCATGACCTGAGCCAAAGCTGGACATGTAACCGACTGAGCCACCCAGGTGCCCCTATCACTGTGTCGTCTTTGGAAAAATGTCTGTTTGTGTCTTCTGCCCATTTTTAATTGGATTATTTGTTTTTTATTATTTGTTTATTTTTTCGTGTGTGTGTGTGTGTGTGTATGTGTTGTGTAAGTTCTTCATATATTTTGGATATTAACCCTTTATCGGATATATCATTTGTAAATACTTCCTCCAATTTGGTGGGTTGTCTTTTTGTTTTGTTGATGGTTTCTTCTGCTATGCAGAAGCTTTTTATTCTTTTTTTTATTGTTATTCATGTAGTCCCAGTAGTTTAATTTTCCTTTTGTTTCCCTGGCCAAAGGAGGCATATCTAGAAAAATATTTCTGCAACTGACATCAGAATTACTGCCTGAGCTCTCTTCCAAGAATTTTATGGTTTCATGCATCATATTCAGGTTTTTAATCCACTTTGAGTTAATTTTGTGCATGGTTCAGTTTTACATTCTTTTGCATGTAGCTGTCCAGTTTTCTGAGCACCATTTGTTGAAGAGACTGTCTTTTTCCCATTGCATATTCTTGCCTCCTATGTTGTGGATTTGTGAATACATTGTGGATTTGTTTCTGGGCTCTCTATTTTTGTTCTATTAATCCATGTGTCTATTTTTGTGCCAGTACCATACTGTTTTGATTACTATAGCTTTGTAGTATATTTTGAGATCTGTGATTGTGATGCTTTTAGATTTTCTTTTCTTTTTCAAGATTGCTTTGGCTATTCCACAGTCTTTTGTGGTCCCATACAAACTTTATTATGTGTTCTAATTCTGTGAAAACCTGCTGTTGGTATTTTGATAAGGATTTCATTAAATCTGTAGATTGCTTTGGGTTGTATAGACATTTTAGTAATATTTGTTTTTCCAATCCATGAGTATGGAATACCTTTTGATTTGTTTGTGTAATTTTTAATTTCTTTCATCAGTGTTTTATAGTTTTCAGAGTACAGGTCTTTCATCTCTTTGGTTAAGTTTATTCCTAGGTATTTCCTTCTTTATGGTACAATTGTAAATGAGATTGTTTTCTTAATTTTTCTTTCTACTACTTCATTATTAGTGTATAGAAATGCAAAAGATTTCTGTATATTGATTTTGTACGCTGTGACTTTATTGAATTCATTCATCAGTTCTAGTAATTTTTTTGGTGAGTCTTTAGGGTTTTCTGTATATAGTATCATGTCATCTGCAAATAGTTAATGTTTTACTTCTTCCTTGCTGATTTGGATGACTTTTATTTCTTTTTGTTGTCTGAACGCTGTGGATGGGACTTCCAATACAGGGTTGAATAAAAGTGGTGACAGTGGACATCCTTGTCTTGTTCCCAATCTTAGAGGAAAAGCTCTCAGTTTTTCACCATTGAGTATAGCGTTAACTGTGGGTTTTTCACATATGGCTTTTATTATGTTGAGGTATGTTCCTTCTAAACCAACTTTGTTGAGAGTTTTTATCATGAATGAATGTTGTACTTTGTCAAATGCTTTTACTGGATCTATTGAAATGATTATATGATTTTTAGCCTTTCTCTTATGGATGTGATGTATCATGTTGATTGACTTGTGAATATTGAGCCACACTTGCATCCCAGGAATAAATCTCACTTGATTGTGGTAAATGATTTTTAAATGTATTGTTGGATTCGGTTTGCTAATACTTTGTTGAGGATTTTTGCATCTGTGTTTATCAGAATTATTGGCTTATAGTTTTCTTTTTTGTAGTGCCTTTATCTGGTTTTGGTAGCAGGGTAATGCAGGTCTCATAGAATGAATTAAGAAACTTTCCTTCCTCTTCTATATTTTGGAATAGTTTGAGAAGAACAGGTTTGACTCTTCTTTAACTGTTTGGTAGAATTCACCTGTGAAGCGGTCTGGTCTTGGACTTTTGTTTTTTGGGAGTTTTTTGATTACTGATTCAATTTCATTGCTAGTAATTGGTCTGCTCAAATTTTCTATTTCTTCCTGATTCTGTTTTAGGAGGTTGTAAGTTTTTAGGAACTTACCCATTTCTTCTAGGTTGTCCAGTTTTTTGGCATATAATTTTTTATAATATTTTCTTATAATCATTTGTATCTCTGGGGTGTCAGTTGTTATTTCTCCTCTTTCATTTCTGAATTTTATTTACCTGAGTTCTCTCTCTCTCTCTCTCTCTCTCTTTTGATGAGTCTAGCTAAAGATTTATCATTTTTGCTCATCTTTTAATTGAGCCAGGTCCTGGTTTCATTGAGCTCTTTTATTTATTTAGGTATTTTAATCTCTATTTCATTGATTTCTGTTCTAGTCTTTCTTATTTCCTTCCTTCTGTTTTTGGGTTTTGTTTGTTGCTCTTTTTCTAGTTCCTTTAGGGGTAAGTTTAGGTTGTTTATTTGAGATTTTTCTTGCTTCTTGAGATAGACCTGTATTGCTAAAAACTTCCCTCTTAGAACAGCTTTTGCTGCATCCCAAAGATTTTGGACTGTTGCGTTTTCATTTTCATTTGTCTCCATGTATTTTTGGATTTCCTCTTTGGTTTCTTGGTTGACCCATTCATTGTTTAGTAGCATGTTACTTAACCTCCATGAATTTGTGCTCTTTCCAGATTTTTTCTTATGGTTGATTTCTAGTTTTATAGTGTTGTGGTTGGAAAAGATGTGGTTGGAAAAGATGCATGTTATAATTTCAGTGTTTTTTTGAAATTTTTGAGACTTTTTTTGTGGTCTAACATGTGATCTAGTTTGGAGAATGTTCCACATGCCCTTGAAAAGAATATGTTTTCTTCTGTTTTTGAATGGAATGTTCTGAGTATATCTGTTAGATCTATCTAGTCCAATGTGTCATTCAAAGCCGCTGTTTCCTTGTTGATTTTCTGTCTAGATGGTCTATCCAGTGATATAAGTGGGGTGTTAAAGTCCCCTACTATTATTGTATTACTGCTGATTTCTTCCTTTATGTTTGTGAATAGTTGCTTTATGTATTTGGGTGCGTAAATATTTACAATTGTTATATCTTTTTGTTGGATTGTCTTCTTTGTGATTATGTAGTGTCTTTCTTTGTCTCTTGTTAGTCTTTGCTTTAAAATCTATTTTTTTCATTTTAAGTATTGCTACCTTATTTTTCTTTTCACTTCCATTTGTAGGTTAAACGTTTTTCCATCCCTTCATTTTCAATCTGCATGTGTCGTTAGGTCTGAAATAAATTTCTTGTAGGCAACAGATAGAAGAGTCTTGCTTTTTTTATCCATTCTGTTACCTTACACCTTTGGATTGCTTCGTCTATTAACATTCAAAGTAATTATTGATAGGTATGTACTTATTGCCATTTTGTTACTTGTTTTATGGTTGTTTTTGTAGTTCTTTTCTTGTTCTCTTCTTTTGTAGTTTGACGGCTTTCATTAGTGATATGCTTTAATTCCTTTATCTTTATTTTTTTGCATATCTATTACAGGTTTTTGAATTGTGGTTACCATTAGATTTTATATAATATGCTATTCATATGGCAGTCTATATTAAGCTGATTAGCCACCTACCTTCTTTTATTCATTTTTAGCATGATGGCTCAGTGGTGAGATTTGAAGTGTGAGCCTAAGTTGAAATCATTGCCACATGGTTGCTATGTGAACTTGGGGCAGGTGACCTAACTCTTCTGAACCCTAACCTCAGAAATGGGGATAAAAAACAGTATCTACCTCGTAGGCTTACTTTGAAATTGAATGGGGCGATTATGTAAATCACTAAGATAACATATGGCTCTGCCTTACTTTAGGCATTTGTTTTTCCCATCCAGATGATTGTAATTGCCTACTAACTCATTGATCTCCTTGCTTCCTCTGGTCTTGCTCACCTCCATTGATTCTTATTTCTACGAAAATTTTCTTTCTAAAGTATAGCTCTGATCACATCATTCTACTGGTTAGGACCCCCAAATATCTCTTTATTGCCTAAAGGATAAAGACCAAATTTATCAGCTTCAGGTGCCTCAACTACGCTAACCTATAAATAAATATCTGTTGAATACTATGATCCATCATTGACATAGGCTGGCTAATTCATGGAGGAGGAGCTGTGGCTGTCCACTAAGGTTTTGAGCGGTACTGGACACTGCACAACTCCAGGGTCCACTTTTTACATTATATTCTCTTGAATGGCACCACTAGAATCCAGCAATGTTCTCTGGAGTTTAGCAGTGTAGTGGCTGGAAGAATCCTGGATTCTTGTGTAATCTCTTCTTGGGCAAGTCCCTTAATGGCTTTGAGCCTTAATTGTCAAGTGGGGGTAGCAAGGCCTATACTACCGTCCTTTACACTTGTGGGGAGGCTTGTGAATATGAAAGGGCATATAAATTGGGAAGTGATGTCTCTCACAAATTCTCTTGCTGTTATTGTCATTGGTAGTGACTATAGCAGTAAAGACTAAAAAGAACCTTATCGCCTGCAGGTAGTTTCTAAGATAAAAGCCCCATTATGTGCAGTGGGTGTGTGATAGGCCGAAGCATATTGTTTATTTATGATTTAAACTACCTTGTTTTTCTTATTTCAACAGCAGTACTCATAATAGCAGAAAATAATAGTCTAGCAAAAAAGAGAAAATAAAAACATAATCCCACCCACACAGGAGCAACCATTTTTAATTCCTTGATATATTTTCTTCTAGTCTTTCCCAGGTATTTGTGGTGTATGTACCATTTTATAGCCTACTTTTTTCTCTCACTTAATGTACCACAAACCTCTTTTCGTATTAATAAGTACACCTTCATGGTGTGATTATTAATGGATGCATATTATTCTGATGTGTGGCCACACTTTATTTAACTAACACACTATTGCTGGCATTTAGGCTAATTCTCACTTTTTCCTGTTAAAAATGGGCTGCAAGGAACATCCTTGTAGCTAAATCTGTGTGCATATCCATGCTTATTTCCTCAGGTTAAATCACAGAAGTGGAATTACAAGGTCAAAGAGTAGGCATATTTTTCTAAAAAGGCTTTTGCAAAGAACTGTCAATTGCCTCTAGTAAGATTGTATGCTCAATTGGATTTTGAAGGTCATTTCTGTCTAATAGTGGAGCGTGCAAAATAAATAAACTTTGAACTTTCAAATGGAATTAGTCTCTGCTGGGTTGTAATATGGGTTTAGTCAGAAATGTGAGGATGGTGTTAAGTGATGGAGTAGTAGGAAAGCCCTGTTAATAGGTCCTAGGCTACTTTCTTTTCTTTAGATCTTTTTTAAAATGTTTATTTATTTTGAGAGAAAGGAAGAGAGAGAAAGAGAGAGAGAGAGAGGGAGAGAGAGAGAGAGAGAGAAAGCAGGGGAGGGGCAGATAGAGGGAGAGAGAGAATCCCAAGAAAGTTCCATGCTCTCAGCTCAGAGACCGATGCAAGATTCAAACTCACACACTTGTGAAATCATGACCAGAGCTGAAATCAAGCGTTGGGTGCTTAACAGACTGAGCCACCCAGGTGTCCCTAGATCTTCTTTTTCTTTCTTTTTTTAAAGTTTATTTAATTATTTTGAAAGAGACAGAGACAGCCTGAGTAGGGGAGGGGCAGAGAGAGAGAGGAAGAGAGAGAGAATCTCAAGCAGGCTTGCACTGTCAGCACAGAGCCCAACACAGGGCTTGAAGTCACAAAACTGTGAGATCATGACCAGAGCTGAAGTCAAGAGTCGGAAGCTTAACTGACTGAGCCACCCAGGTGCCCCTAGATCTTAATTTTTAAAAATTGGAGTATAATTTTTATAGAATATAGTTTTATTTTAATTGAATTTGGTAGAGATGGCTAGAGGTTACACATATATGATTCTCTTCTCCTTCCAAGCGTATGGAAGGTGACATTCTCCAATTTTTGTAGTAGGTGGGCTTGGAGCCTTGGTCTAGCCAGTGGGCTATGAGCAGAATGATATGGGTCACTTCTGGAGTGAAGGACTTAATTGCCAGTAGGAGACTCCCACCTCCCCTCAGCTCACCCCCAGAGCTCCCTCTTTTCCAAGTTGGTTGAGGAGTCCCTGTTTACTAATGGTACACTACAGGATGGTGGGGCTCTTCAACCTGGGTCTCTGAGCATCTTCTTAGGACAGTTGCCCTGGAGTTGTAACCTGTGTTAAAGTGTATAGTGGGCTTTGTGTGCATGAGAAACAACCTTATGCTGAATCACTAAGATTTGGGGGGTTATTTTTTAACTGAAGCATAATCTAATTCATTCCAGCTAATACAGTGCATAATTTGATTCCAGAGCTAAGTTATTAGTCACTTCACAAACACTTCTTCGAGTGCCTTTTCTATGCTGGGCACTGTGGAGGATAGGAGAAAGATAAACTTAATCTATGTTTGCAAAATCTATACAATTTATGGTTCATCTCTATTCGTTGAATAATGTGTATCTATTGAATATTATAGATCTGCAGAGGTAGTGTATACTCTTTAAAAAGACTTTGTTTATAACAAGCTGGTTCACAAATTAATAACAGGTAGAACGAAGAGCTACTGTTCTAGCTCTGTCCAGTGCAGTGCCGCCTTCTTCCTTTGGAAAACTTCTGTCCTGCCCCATATGGTTGTAATGGGGTAGACAATTATAGCCTCCACTTCCCTAGCCACTGGAAAAGGCATATAACCTCCCTGGAGTGTTTTGAGTTGATGGTGGAAGTGGTAGCTCTATCCTGTCCCCTGTGTCATAAGCTGTAGGAATTGATCCTTGAGGAGCCTAAGACAGTGAGGACAACTCACAGACCAAAGCCGAGATGAAATTGAAAATGTTGAACAGAGAGCGATTCTAATGCTGTTTGAGCTCCAGATCCTGACTAGTCTGGGGCCAGTAACTCTTGTGTGTCTCCAGATGAGTTAGCCAACACCTTCCCTTTCTTTTTTTGTTTAAACCAATTTCAGCTCGTTTCTGTGTCTTCCAGTTGAATTCTCATTAATTTAACAAATATTGTATTTGTTGACAAAAACTAACCACGTGCTGATAACTACCAACATTTATTAAAAGCTTTACATATATAATCTCATTTAATCCTGATAACATCCCATGACATTGATATACTTATTTATGTCATTCCCACTTTACAGAGGAAGAGAGAATAAAGCTGGCCAAGACAGGTCACTTGCCCAAGGTCACACAGATTGTAAGTGTTAGGACAAGAATAAAACCCAGGCAGCCAACTCCCAAGCTCACAAGCTTAGCACTACTCCATGAGCATGAGTTCTAATATCAAGGTTTATAGGAAGTGTTTTCTATTTTTTCCTTCTCTGACATTATCTTCAAAGAGTGACAAAATAATTTGTGACTGGTTTGTAGAAGTATGTACAATTCCTTCTGTTTTGCTGAAGAGAAATATAAATCCTTATATATATTTTTTTCAGTTTTAAAGAATCTAGAAGAAACATTTGATTATTTGGTGTAATTCCAGAATCTTTGTTTAGAAGTACCTGAGTTTGGGAAGGTGAGAGATTGCGATAATAACAATCTTTGATGAATGAATTAATGTTTTCAACTGAATAAAACCCTCACTTTTTCTGCTGTATTATCCCACATTGCCCATGATTTTTTTTGTATTGCTTTAACCCTTTCTGAATGTCAGGCCAGCTTGGAGAAACCCATGGGTCTTTCTGGTGAACTGGTCACAGGGTGAGGGCGGCACTTGCTGAGTGGTTTTAAGACTTTCTTGCAGTAGATGAAGGTGGCTGTCTGTGCTTTCCAGTCAAGCATGAAGCAGAGGGGAGGCTGTGGGAGGCAACCACTCTCACAGGCATTGGCGGCATGGGGGCTGAGGCTTCAAGCATGGTTGTCATTATGCTAATGGCATGTGTGGAGCCAGAGCCAGTGACCCTTTGAAGGAAGCAAGAACTCTTGAAGGTCCATTTGAAGTCTTTGTGCTATCAGTTTGAAGGCTTGAGACACCTGTAGCTGGCACCTCCTAACTGATTTTATTTTATGCTCGTATAGTGAGCATTGCTCCATTAAGGTGCAAAGACCTTACAGACCTAACAGAAGTTTAAGGAGAGCCAGTGCATTGGAGGTGAAAGTCAAATGCAAAGGTCAGATTGTGGACTCTGAGACACCCTGCCTGTGTGAGTTCAGGCAGGAGACTTGACCTCTTTGCTTCCCTTCCCTCCAAAGTAAGGGTGACATAGTACTCGCCCCCACACCCCCCAACCAAGGAGGGTTCTTCAACGTATAAAACAAATTAGTACATGTAAAACACTTAGTTCACATTGTATACTTATGCTCCCTAAACAGTAGGGAGAAAGCTTCAGAGGGGGCTGGTGTTTGCATAGAAAACAGATCAGTCCTGAGTGAGGCTTGAGTAAGCTCTTAGCAGCCAGGTGACCTTGGAGAAGTCATACGTTCTTTCTTCCCTCAAAGGCAATGTTGTCACCTGAGAAAGCATGTTAAGAGATGTCTGGCATATCAGATGTGCTTAGTAAACACTGCTTTTCTTTCCTTCCGGGCCTCAGTTTCCTCATCTGTAAAGTGAAGGCAGTTGAGGTCTTTTATATCTTTATCTGTTTAAGAATTTCAATCTGCTTTCAGAGGTCCTTATTAAAAAGGATCCCCTTTTTGGGACTGGCTAGATGAGCCAAAACATCAAGGTAGAGTAGGGTTCCCTCAAGATTAAGGATAGCCACCCTGGAGAGTTGCCATCCACTGCCACCCAAGCTAAAGGGCAGGGTACTGAGGAATGGGCACAGGAAGGGCACTGGGAGTGCCACATTGCCACTAATTAGTTGTGGGGTCTTCTGTCTCCCAGCCTTCAACTTCCCCCAGTGGAAAAAAACAAGAAGGCTTCTTTTGAGGAGTCTGAGAAGTGGAGGGTGATAAGGCACTGAGGCAGAGAAATCTAGCAAATTCAGGAGAAGATGGGGGTTAGCGATGGAGGAGTTCCCCACACCTCACACAAGCTTCATCTATCTCATAGCTCTCTTACCTTAGAGTACTGCTGTTGCAAGTTCTATCATCCCAATTTGACACAAGAGGAAAGTGAGAGACAGATTCAATGCTTGTAAGGTCATGAGGTGAGTCAGCAGCAGAACTGGATCTTAAATCCAGGTCTGCTAACTCCCAGCCCAGGGATCTTTCTCCAGAAGAGTGGATTAAGTGCCAGGGTAGCTAGATACTGATACCAGTTCTGTCCAAAATGGAGTCTTGTAAGCAGGGGACAACATGTTGGCCTTCCCAAGCCTCCATTTTCTCATCTGTGAAATGAGGGTTTTTATGAGATTGCCTCTAAGGTCCTTTCTGAAGTCCTAGAAACCTCCATCTGCCCATCAGACTCACCTCTGTTGCCTTCCAAAGAACAATGTTGAACTTGACAAAGACTCTCCATCAGGCCCCATGTACTTACCACTTTCTTGACGACAATGTGTGAAAATTGCTTTTATTGCCAGATAGGGAAGTTGGTAATAAAAGCCAACTCCTTGGGTGCCCTAATTCCACTTTAGGAAGAATGAACATATTGTTTTAATTAATCATATGAAAGCAAAATTAGCATGATTGTGTGAAAGGTGTTGTAAATCATCCTGATCCACATCATTGAGCAAAGAGCATTTAGTTATTCCGGAGTTGTTAAAGATTTTATCTACCCAAGTGAAAATTCAATTAGTACTAGCTCCAGCTTATATAAAACTAAGGATTTTCAACTATGGGAAAATACTCTTTGTGTGTGTGAACACCACCTTATGCCACTTTGATAAATTACTGTAATTAACTGTATCCTACGCAAGCTAAACAAAATTTACTGAACTGTTGTTGTATAAAAGGGATATCTTCTCTTCCCTTGTTTGGGAGATTACTTTAATCTATACATGATATTGCCTCAAATATGCTTTTTATGCTGAGGTTTGAAAATATCTACAGAATTCTGGCTGGCACCAGTAAGACACAGTTGGTTTTCATCACAATCCACCTTTTCCCCTCAGGGTGTAGAGACATCAGCTATGGGCTTCACTATGATTCAATTAAAAGTGCTATGTTTAATTAGCTAGCTGGGGAAACACTGTGAGCAGAACCAACTTGGAACATCCTGATAGCTTAGCCAAAGGGCTGAGTTATTTTGGGAAGGGAAGAGGATGATGGAACAGGCAAGGAATGGAAGGCAAGGAAACTTCTGATCACAGCTCTCTGGCACACACACTGCTTCAACTGCATGTCCTCCTCTTCCTGAACACAGGGCTCTGCCCTGCCTCTCACACCCAAATCTTACCTGTACGTGTAGGCTCCCCCTTTCCTCCTTCCAGAAGCTCCCCAAAGATATTTGCATGTATATTTTGCTTGCAAATATTTGCTGGGCTTGCCAAGTTCTCTCCCCTGATTTATCAATGTATCTCTTTATGGGTTCTTTGACCTTTTCTCCTTCTTCCCCCTCCATGGGGACTCATTCTCAGTAAGAGAACACTATAGAAACTGACAGAATTTTGGCTGGAATGGTCTAGTTTCATCCTGAACTTCATCATATCAACTGTCCAAGTGTCAACTCAGTGGGCAAACTCTGGTAACAAGGTCATTCAGCCAGAGTTGGTCTAGTGTGTTGTGGTTTCGGAAAGATTTTTCAAGTAATTTTTAGCAGCATTATGGCTGCTATAATTGGCTAATGCTTACTGAATGCATGCTATATGCCAAGCCTATTGCAAAGAGCTTTGTATGAATTATCTTACTGGGATCCTATAAGATGGAATTATTATTCCCAGTTTACAAAAACTGAGGCTCAGAGAGGTAAATAAGCTTGCTTAGGGTCACATGGCTGGAAAGAGTTAGAACAGAATTCACTTATGTTTACCAGCTTATTAAGGAACATGATAAAAGGTCCAGATGAAGATATATATAGGGTGAATGGGGGAGAGTCCTGAGTGCAAGAATTTCTGTCCCTGTGGAGTGAGGGCATATCACCCACCCAGTGTGGATGTATTTGCCAATGTGAAGCTCTCTGAACCTCATACTATTGGGATTTTGTGAAGGCTTCCTCATGTAGGCACGACTGATTACTAAATCCTTTTCTGGCTCCTCTCTTCTGGAGAATGAGGGGAGGGGGGGTGCTGAAAATCCCAAGCTTCTTTAAAAAATTTTTTTAATGTTCATTTTATTTTTGAGAGAGAGAGACAGCAGACAGAGTGTGAGCTGGGGAGGGGCAGAGAGAGAGGGAGACACAGAATCTGAAGCAGCCTCCAGGCTCTGAGCTGTCAGCACAGAGCCTGACGTGGGGCTCGAACTCATAAACTGTGAGATCATGACCAGAGCCTGAGCTTAACTGACTGAGCCACCCAGATGCCCCAAAATGCCAAGCTTCTAATCATGGCTTAGTCTTTGTGGTGACCAGATCCCATGCAAGAGCTCACCCAGAGTAACCTCATTAGAATAAAGATGCTCCTAGTACTCTTGTCACTTAGGAAGTAAGGTTTTCGGGAGCTTTGCATCAGAAACTGGGAATAGTGACCAAATAGAGATAGTTTTCTATGTTCTCACAATGCAATTAATAAAGTGCTCTAGAGCCATTCAAAATTGTCATGATAGTATAAAACATTTCACACTTGAATGATGCTTATAAACCTTCATTGTGTGTTGATATCCCTATGTCATTGTAATACAAACCCATTAGTTACTATCTCTCCTTTATAGGTGAGGAAACTGAGGCCCAGGGAAGTTAAATGCCATCTCTGGAGTTCCACCCCAGATCAGCATGTGGACAAGGAATGAAGACCAAAGTCTATACTACGCCTTTGCTTTCTTTGCCAATATGCTTTGTGTTTCTCCAAATGAATCTTTTGATACTTTATTGGTCTCTGTCCAGAGGTTTATACTTCCTTACTATGCAGTGTCCTTCTGTAACCAACTGGTGTGTTAAGGAGATTGCAACGGGGTAGTGGAGACAAGAGAGTACGTAAACCCAGCTTCATTAAAACTACAGAAATGATCACCTGGTTGTTCTTTCAAAGAGCCAATGGGCAGTATCAAGCTGGAAACCCAGTAGGGTTTCTAATTGGTTAATAGAACACAGCACAGCCTTGAGGGGTAGCCATGAGGGAAGAGGATTTTAAACAGAAAGAAAGACCAGGCAGAACTGAAGGACAGGAGGAAGTTGCTCTGCCAGTTTTGCAGCAGAACAAAATTAGTTTAGGAATGCCTGGGAGTTTGAGCTCTCAGGGTGGGAAAGGATTTTGAGTTTGGTCTGTCCACTTATGCCATGTGCTGGCTGAATCACCACCAAATGACTACCAAACTTCTGTCCCAATGGCTCCAGGGTCAGGCAGCCACTGCCTCTGGAGGCACCTTATTCCAACAGCCATTCACTTCATCAACCAATATTAATTAAGCACCAAATAGCAACTGAACACTGCCGGGCACCGGACTAGATGGTGGGTGCAGTGAGCTAACACTGATGCGATCCCTACTCTTGTGACACCAACAGCCTAGTGGGGATTATAGGTGCTAAACAATTCAGTGCATGGGTAAAATAAGTATAATTTACAGTGCCTGCTGTGGGTTGAATTGTCTTCCCCAAAATTCATGCCTTGAAGTTCTAATCCCCCAGTACCACAGAATGTGACCTTATTTGGACACAGGGTATTTACAGAGGTAATCAAGTTAAAGTGAGCTCGTTAGGGCAGGCTCTCATCCAATATGACCGATGTCCTTATAAAAAGGGGAAATTTGGACACAGCCATAGGCATAGAAGGAAGAGGATGTGAAGAGACACCCAGGGGAAGATGGTCATCTGCAAACCAAGGAGAGAGACTGGAAGCCGTCTTTCCCTCACAGCCTCCAGAAGGAACCAACGCTTCTGGTACCTTCATCTCAGACTTGTAGCCTCCAGAGGGGGCTGTGCTTGTGAGGTGATGTGCTTGTGTTGTGAAGACTCCCCAGTTTGTGCTACTTTGTTGTGGCAGCCCTGGCAGATGAATATAATGTCACATAAGACAAACGTGCTGTGAGAGACAATAATGGGATTGACAGAGGGAAATGTAGTTCAGATTTAGGGATTCATGAAGACCTCCCTGAGGAGATGACTTTTAATCTGAAGCCTCAGTTGCCCCTGATGACTCTCTCATCCCCTCTCTGACTACATCCCCTCTTGTTCACTGCACTGCATACTGACTACATTGCTATTCTTGAAACATACTGGAGATGCTTCTACCTCAAGGCCCTTGCTTTGCCTGGAATGTTCTACCCCCCATGTATTCTTTGACAAATTTTCTCACCTCCTTCAAGTATTGGATCGATATCGACTTCTCCATGAGGTCTACTATCACCTTGCCCACCCTACTTAAAATGGCAACTTGCCTATTATCACCCCTACCTCTTGCCCCAGAACTCCAACTCTTCCTTTCTTTGTTTGAGGTTTCTTTTTGTTCCATAGCACTTACTCATTTATTATGTTCATTCTTTACAGTGTTTATCTCTGGCTAGAATGGAAGTTCCATGAGAGCAGTGATTTTTGTCTGTTTTGTTCACTGGTTTTTTATCCCACGTACCCAGAACAGGGCCTGGCATGGAGTGGTCATAGAACAATACACAGATGTTGAATGAATATATGAATAAGGCCTGTGAAGAGCCAGGGAGAGTGTTTGAGGCCAGGAATCTAATGCTCAGAAGTAAGAAAGAGCCCATGATGCTCATGGATCCAAAGGAAGGGTGGGTAGTCAAGGGGAGCATGGTGGGAGGTAGGGTCAGAGGGTGGGCAGGAACCAGATCTTTGGACATCACTGATTATTAGGAACGTTTTTCCTTATACTGGGTTATGATCAGTCTCCTTACAAATACTAGCCCTGGTCTTAGTTCCTTCCCCTGGAATAACGTCAAGAAATCTTTTAACTTATGGTGGCCCGTCAGATATTTGAGGTTGGATACCATGATTACTGTCCACTTCTGAGTTTCCTCCAGGCTGATGGCTCCAGTTGCTTTGGCAAGAATATCTTAAAAGAAAAAAAAAACATTTCTAAATACAAGTTTATTTCTTGCTCAAATAAAGCTTAATTTGGTGTTTTTGATTGGGGGGAGGGGGGACTCATCCCCAAGCAGTAATTCAGAGACCTGGCTCCTTCTGCCTTGTGGCTCTGCCATCTCCAACAAATGACTTCTGTGGACCCTTTGGAAGGAGAAAGGGCATGAAGAATTGCTCATGGGAGATTTCTAGGGACCAAGCCTTGCCGTACAAGGGTGGCCTTTGGATCTCTTCACAGTCGACTCATTCGCTTGTGTTGTTGCATGCATTTGTCAGTACTTCTTGGAAACTGTCATTTCCAGAACTGAACGTAACACCCAGGGGGTGGTCTGAGTTGGGTAGAACTGGTAGGTAAGGCTGTCAGAACTTAGACACTCCACTATCAGCCCTTAGGACCCTGACAGAGTATCAGAGGTCCACCCCCTCTCCAGTCCTCTGTCCTCTCTGCCTGCTCAGAGGTTCTTGGAACCTGCCTCAGGAAAGGGACATCTTCCTTTCCAGCCAGGCCTCTGCCTCTCACCCAAATTTAGAGGTGATGTACTGCAGAACTTACAGCATAGGCTTCAGGATGTGATAGGTCTGGGTTGGAGTTCTGGCCCCTTTTCTTACTAGCTGTGTGACCTTGAGACAGTGTCTTCAACTTTTTAAGCCACAGTCTTCTCCCATGTAAAAGGGAGGTGATGATGACGACATAGGATTTCTGTGAAGAGTCAATGAGATAAATAAAGTGTTTACCATGGAGCCTGGCACCTGGTAAGTGCTCACTAAGTAGTGGCTAATAATGATGATAATAGGGAACAACTTTCTCCTCTAGCCTAATGGACCGACTCCATAGTTTTCAAATAGTTCTCGTTTCCTTTTTGTGTGTGTTTGTTCCCAGGTTCCCATTACCCACGCCATCTTCCCTCTCCTCTCTGTCAACCCAACTCCTCCTCAGGTTCCCAACTGGATTTTTGATCTTCTTAACTCAGAACTGTACAGCTGCCTTAGCTCGCCCCTGTTGAGAGATGAACAGGAGAAGACACTGAAGAATTAGGGGGAAATACGTGGCACAGGCTTTGCAGAACCCCTTTCTGCTCCTATCTAGTAGATGCTGGAAATGTTTTATTCATGAGGCCGATCCCAGGCTTCCCAACCCTTCTCTGTTGCAAACCCATGACTCTCTCCGTTTTCTGAGAGAACAGCCAGCACAGACAATTTTATGGTCTGACAGGCTGTTGCGGAGTATATTTGGCGAGTCATTTTCTGTTTTCCAAAACTAATTAGAGATGGATAAATTTAAATGGTTGTGGAAGCCAACAACAAAACATTATGTCCTCATTAGCTGAAATAATGCTGTGGCTTCCCCTCTCATAGGAAGGCGCTTGACTCAGAAAAATGAGTCTCTGGCCAAGTGGTGCACCTTCTCGTGCCTGCTCCTGTGAGCCAACTGCATGTACTCCTTCCCACGCCACATTCAGTGACATTGCCTCGGTGGCATGGAATTGGCCCTGGTTGGAGTGTTTACTCCATGGAAATTGGCAATTGCTACAAATCAGGGCTCCACCCCAAGCTGCTTATTAAACATTTACTGACACACCACTGCTCTGGCTGGTGTAGAGGGACCAGGTCCAGCTACCCTTGAGGCTTACACATAGAAACCACCAAGTGCCAGGCATTATTTTGATTAATAAAAGTGTCTTTGGAAATAGCTTTTCTCCTCTTGGGCCCCAAGGCTCCTGTGACTATGACAGCGCTTTGCTCTGGGGGGAAGAGACAGGAAGTGGGGGCAGAGGTTGGGGATGGCAGTTTCCATAGCAGCATGGGTTGGGAGTGGGGCTGGGGAGCCATGTGTAAAGCAGCGCTTCTCAAATTGTAATGTGCAGGTGAATCACCTGGGCATCCTGTTAAAATGCAGATTTTGATTCAGAAAGCCTGGGGTGTGCCTGAGATCCTTCACATCTGATGGGTGCCCCGGCCACTCTGGGCTGTTCCACCAGCGTCAAAGTTAATAGTAGACAGAGGAATCTAAAACTTTGAGAAGACTTATCAAACGTTAAATCCACTGAAGCGCAAGGATGGGTGTTTATCTTGAGCCAGCCTTAGTCTGGCCAGTTTAGAGGGGAAAATGGTGTTTTAACAATAGAAGTACCATCGCAGGATTACACAGAGCTGGATTCAAACCTCAGCTGTACCTTAGAGTGTGGCTTCAGCAAATTGCTAACCTTCCTTGAGTCTCAGTTTTCTAAGGTATAAATGGAGCTATCACGTCCTGGGAGGGTTGTGCAGATTAAAGGATAGAAAACAAGAAAAGTGCTTACTGCAGCCCCTGATATGAGATGAGCACACCATAAATGTAAGCTGCCCTCACCCCACTTCCTCATGGGCTTCAAGCATCAGGTCAAAAAATCTTTAGCCAACAAGCCGTCTTTTAAATCCAAAACATCATTCTTATATTATGAAAATTAAAAATTGTATTTGCATCATTGCAAACAATAAAAATAAAAAATTATAGAAAAGAAAATAAAGATACCCATGTTCCCCCTACCCAGTGATTACACAGTTAACATTTTGGTATATTTCTGGCCAGACTTTTTATATGTATTATATTTTGCAACAAAAATGGGATTATATTCAATATATTGTTTTGTAATCTGCATTTTAATTTAAAAATACAGGTTTCCTCCACCCTCCAAAAGTTCACCTTATGCCAATTCACTTTTACAAAAGAACTACATTAGTACCTGTTTTTGCTAACTACAAGAAATATAAAGGGGATATTCAGATATTGGGGGAACGTGTATATCGTTGGTAGTTTTCTGTGTATATAGGCAGAGATCGCTACTATTATTTTAATGCCTGTACATTTAAAGCAGCCTTCTAAAGATACGACTGGAGACAAAATCACCTGCTGGATTCAGTTCACCTTTCAGGAAGGAATGTGCCAGGCTGAGAGGAGCAGTGTTCTGGAAACTCCCTCTTGGTTTCTGCAGGAGCCTAGGTCTCCAAACACCTCTGTGTGATCTAGAATGAAGGATGCCAAAGGTCAGCAATATCTTGGACTAGAGGAGGTCCCAGCTAGCTGAATCTGGAGGGAGAGCAGGAGCTTACTCCTGGGAGATGCCAAAATAAGGTTTTGATCCAAGGACAGTCTGAGACCAGAAAACATCCAAGGAATATGCAGTCATGGATCTGCAGATTGAGTCATGGAATGAAAAATATTATTCAAAGGAGAGGGCCTAGGAGGCCAGAGATAATGTATTCAACTCTGCAACCTCGTTTTCTGGAAGGAACACAAAATGCTTTACCAGGTCTCCTTAAGAATGCTCTTCATGACCTTTTTTAAAAAAAATGTTTATTTATTTGTACTTGAGAGAGAGAGAGAGAGAAAGAGAGAGAGAGAGCAGGGGAGGGACAGAGAGAGGAGACAGAATCCCAAACAGGTTCTATGCTGTCAGCACAGAGCCTGATGTGGGACTTGAACTCACAAAATGTAAGATCATGACCTGAACCGAACTCAAGAGTTGGATACTTAACTGACTGAACCACCCAGGTGCCCTTCTTTATGGCCTTTTAATGCTGGAAGCTACGGTTGGGGGGAGGAAGGCATTCATTTATCCATTCACTCCATTCGTCAGAGAGTATTTATTGAGCTCTTACTGTGTGCCAGACACTTCACTCCATCCCAGAACATTATGGTGAATACCCATAGGATATAGGATGCCCAGAATGCCTCCTCTTACAGATGGTACAATGGTCTGGAAGGCAGCATAGGCTTAAGTGAAAACCAGGGTAACTCTGGCTGGCAACAAGTGCAAGGAAAGGAATGCAACAGGGTGACATGGTGGAGAATGACTGAGCTATTCAGACAGGGTAAATGGGGCTAGCTTCTGCCTGGAGGAAGATGTCAGCTGACCAATGAAGGATGTGAGGATTTCTTCTGAATCAAAGTCTGCCTTTCCTTCCGGAGCTACATTGTTGGAAACGCCGCCTCCTCACAGGAGCAAGGCCTTCACATATCACACCCTCCACGGTCGGTGTGTCCTTTGGACTCTCAGTCTTCTCTTCGCCAGATGAGTGTTCCCAGTTATTTCAGCTGTTGTCATGTGACTCAGTTTAGCTTTGCTCAAATCCTTCTTAATCATAATTGATTATTGATTAAAATATATATAGATATCTTAAATCTCATGCCCAAAATGAAAACATTGTATATGACCAGCATAAAAGGACTGTGTTATGCCCTCTGTACTGGACTCAGCATTTTTATTCATTCAGCCAAGGGAGTAAGAACTTTTTTTTTTTTTTGGTTGGGTGTACCATTGTTTTCTTAATTAAACTTGCAGTCAAATAAATCACCCAAGTCCTTTATATATCTTGTAACTTGTGCCATGGAATTTTGGAAAGTAAATGCAGAAGCTTACATTTATTTGTATCAAATTTAGTCCTGTTATTTTTGGCCTAATTCTTCAAGCCAGCCTGCGTATTTTTGTCTCCTGGTTCTGTCAGTCAATGTTTTTTGTTTTTTTTTATTCTTTCAGCAATTTTCCGGGGAGGCTAAGTGAGCAGCCCACGTAAGAGATGATGGCTGTTTGGCCTAAGGTAGCAAAAATGGCAACAGAAAGACAAGGATGGAATCAGGCTATATTTGGAAATTGAGCTGATCAGTGGGTATAAGGAAAAGAGAGGAGCCAAGCATAATTACTGGGTTTGGGGGCCTAAGCAACGGGGCCAATACAGTATTGCTAACTGAAATAGGTCGGAATGTTATGGACTGAATATTTGTATTCCCTCCAACTTCATGTGCTGAAACTTTATCCCCCAGTGTGATCTTAGTAGGAGCTGAGGCCTTTGAGAGGTGATGAAGATGAGATGAGAGCATGAGGGTGGGGCCCTCATGGGGAGATTAATGGCCTTAAAAGAGTCATGGAGAGCTTGCTTCCTCTCTCTGTTCTCTGTCAAGTAAGCTTACAATGGGAAGTTGGCCGTCTTCCACCCAGAAGAGGTCCCTCACCAGAACCCAACCACGCTGCTACCCTAATCTTGGACTTCCAGCCTCCAGAATGTGAGAAAATAAATGTCTATGTATAAGCCACCCAGCATATGACATTTTGTTATAGCAGCCTGAACAAAGACCATTGGGGAGGGGCATATTTGTGAAGAAAAATTATTTCAGTAGGGGAATGATAGTAATTTTTATTTTCCTCCTCCTATTTCCAAGTTTTATTTATTTTTATTTATTTTAAAAGGTTTTTTATAAATGTTTATTTTATTTTTTAAAAAACTTTTAATGTTTTTTATTTATTTTTGAGAGACAGAGAGAGACAGCACGAGCAGGTGAAGGTCAGAGAGAGGGAGACACAGAATCTGAAGCAGGCTCCAGGCTCAGAGCTGTCAGCACAGAGCTCGACGTGGGGCTCGAACCCACGAACCATGAGATCATGACCTGAGCCAAAGCCAGATGCTTAACTGACTGAGCCACTCAGGCGCCCCCAAAAATGTTTATTTTTGAGAGAGACAGAGACAGAGCGCAAGCAGGGGAGGGGTAGAGAGAGAAGGAGACACAGAATCCGAAGCAGACTCCAGGATCCGCACTGTCAGCACAGAGCCCTACATGGGGCTCACAAACCATGAGATCATGACCTGACCCAAAGTCGGAGGCTTAACCTACTGAGGCACCCAGGGACTCCTCTATTTCCAAGTTTTAAAACAATGCTATTTAGGGGCAAGAAAGAGAAGACTGTGAGTGTCAGTTCTGATTATTGGATTTGGAACAAGACATGAGGATGAGGCAGGAGTAGCTCTGTGTGCATAGAATGGGACAGATATTTTCTATTAAATGAGACTGTAAAAACCAGATCTGTATTCCTTGCAAAAGCAGAGACTCAGAGGTGACCCTATTGAGCTACACAACTTTCTGATGGGAATTGAAATGAAAGATGTTCCCAGCTTCTTTCAGCTTTTATCAAATACAAGAACCAGAGGGCATGATCCAAGCTAAGTAAGGATTGAGCCCCAAGGAGCTGTGGATGAGTGTGTTAACCAGGGAGCAGTTAATCCTTGGAATATACTTATAGAGGGTAGCAATAAAATAGCATAAATGCTTTTAAAATAGATTTTATATTTAGAAAACAGAGAGCTGGGACACAGACATCATTTTTATTGCCAGGTTCTAGCCTTTGGTTTGCTGTAGGACCTTTGCCAAGAGATTTTCCCTATAGTCACAGAATCCTAGTATATTAACTGGAAGAGACTTCAGAGATCCATCTCGTGTAAGGGTTTTCACAGGAGTACGTATCAGAATCAGCTGGCAAGTTTTTTTTTCCCCCAACACTTATTTATGCAGGGTTTTATTGCCTTTGATTTTGCTGTTGGGTTGGGCACATTGTTTTAGAAAAGTTTCCCAGGTCATTCAGTGCTCACTGCTCATCAACGATCTCTGATTTGGTGTAACCCTCTCATTAGACAGTTGAAGAAACTGAGACTTGGAGCGATTAAGAGATTTGTTCAGTGGCTCATGGAAGAAGGACACCAATTACCCTGGGAGTCATCTTCCTCAGTGGGAAAAATATAATAAAATGAGACCATTTAATCTCCTTATGCCACATTTGAGAGGCTAAAGATTAAACAATTAACAGCTAGATATATTAATATGTGTGGAGGTGAAAAACATAGAATTGAGTAAAAATTTGAAGAAAGCCTGATAGAGGCACATCTTGACTGATGACAAGTGTGTGCCGTGAACTGAGGTTTCAGATCTGGTAATTCTGTGCACTCAAAGAATTTAAAATGAAACAAAAACAAACAAACCTATAGTCAAGAGATGAATGAATAAACAAAATGTGGTCTATACATAGAATGGAATATTTTTTAGCCATAAAAAGGAATGAAATCTCATACATGCTACAACATGGATAAAGCTTGAAGACAAGATGCTAAGTGGAAGGAGCCAGACACAAAAGGACAAATATTTTACAATTCTACCTAAAAATGGCAAATTTTATAATACATACATTTTTTCACAATTAAAAAAATTAATATACCATATATCACTGAATTGTGCACTTTGAGTAAATTACATGATGTGTGAATTCTATTTCAATAAAGCTGTTAAAAATTTTCAAATATAATTTTCCTTCCCCTTTAAGTCCTTCTTTGGAAAAACGGAAGAATTTAAGAAGGGAAATAACGTTTTCTCAGCTAGGCACTGTGACAGCTATAGCAATTGCGTTCTCTTCTCTAAAACACCATCAATGTTTAGGGTAAAGTTCTATGTTGGACATTTTGGGCATCTTGACATTTCCTGGCAATGGAAAGATTTGACAAGTTTGGGAATTTGTTGCATAAATAGTAGCTATTATTCAATACTTTAATTTGGTGTCTACTTGGCACAGGATATTGTTGTCCATGCTATTTGAACAAAAGTGTGAACAGGTCTGCCTTCCTTCCATTTTAGCTTTTGGCAGGCAGTGACTTTGGCATGAGGACAGTGTGTGGTGTATATAAGATTTGAGTTTTATGCAACAAGGGCATTTGAAAAATGCAGTTGGGAAGGAACAGATCCTTGAAGAGTCATCCATTAATTATGTTGAAAATTTCAGAAGTTGCCCCAAGTTTCTTATATTCTTGCCATTTCCTGCTTTCAGTCCTGGAAAGTAAGTTGAGAATTGTTAATCTCTCAGACCTCTGGTCTCAGGAGGAAGGAAGTAAAGTTGATAACTTTTATTTTTTAATTGGCAAGACAAGTTTAAGTGAGCTCTTTCAGCTTTGAAAATAAGTTTGATTTGTGTAGGTTAAGATCAGTTCCTACTTCATTTAAACTCTTTTCATCCAATCTTAATTATATCCATGTATCTTACAGAGGCCCATCTTCTGGTGTTGTGGAATTATCATTGCAGTCAAAAGTGTGGGTGAGAACTGCCATTCCCAGTGACTGACAAAAGAAAGGAGTATTTTGTCCTATTGCCTCGCCCAGTGATAAGCTAGGGGCCCAGCCACTACAGGTCATTTGCATGCATAGTGGACCATTTCATTAAGAATTTCATTAAGATGGTAATGTTTAATGTTTCCTGGGAAAAATGAGTTTTTGGCTTGTTCAATTATATAATTAAAGTCAGAGAATTAGGGGAGATTGCAAACTGCTTGCATAATGTGGGCAAGCATAATGATAAAACTTGTAAATAAGTTCAAAAGAGTCAACTTCTGCATGAATCCTGATGCTGAATCAGATTGGGGGCTAGGCATGTCGAAAATGTGGGCTGAAAATATGAACAGACCCATAACCAGTGAAGAAATCGAAACAGTGATCAAAAATCTCCCAATGAATAAGAGCCCAGGGCCAGATGGCTTTCCAGGGGTATTCTACCAGACATTTAAAGCAGAGTTAATACCCATTCTTCTCAAACTATTCCAAAAAA
>CM053572.1:100082338-100225261 GCA_028646485.1 Cryptoprocta ferox | reverse complement strand
TATATGGAAACCAACCTGACAATAAAGTATAAAGTTAAAAAAAAAAACGTTGGCTGAAAAGTTCACTAGAGTTTAACTCTGGTGTCTACTAGCTGAGCTCCTTGCTCTCTGCGCCCTCTAAGGGAGACAGATGGTAGAACCGAGTTAGAGCTGGGGGTTGGGTTCAGGTTCCAGAAAGTTCAAGGAACACACTTCTTCACTTTTTCTATAGGCCATAACTTCCTATAGAGCAATGAAAACCAATGGCATAGGTTTACAAGATTTCTTAACTGGTGGCCAGGGTCCTTTAACCAAAGGCCCAGGAGCTATGCTCTTTCTCCTATGGCCACAAACCTGAAGGCCTGTGTCAGGAAGATGGGTTGGTGTAATCTGTGTGAATTTGGCCTATATGTATGTGCACTTAAGGATTGTTTGTGTGGCTGGGACCTAGGAAATCTAACACGCAGAGAGAAGGAAAAAAGGAAATGTGAAATATACTTGTCTCTGATCTCTGGCAACTTTTAAAAACCAAATATCAGTAGATTACTCACTTTTTGCAAAATATATGTTTTTACCAGCTCTAGGACCCTATTTTAAATAGAAAACTTTAGGGTTCTAGAGTAACATAAAAAGGGCATACACAGATCTGACTTTCTGCATTTTAGGTTTTATTGACCTTTGGTATCTGGGACATGTCATGGGAATCAAAACAGAGAGTTGAGAGAATCAGTCAGACCACTGCTTAGATTCTGGCTCTCCACTTCTTAGTATGCACCACGATGATCCCTCCATATATGTGAGTATGGAGATGATATTTCCTTCCTCCCAAGGGTCTTAAGAAAATTAAGTGAGATAATATATGTAAAGCACATAGCAGAGCAATTGATATTTCAACAGATTTGTTCTTGTGATTACATTCTAAATAAGGTATACATAAAAAAAGAATGAGATGGCCTCTTTCTACTGTGCCCTTTTTTGGAGCCCTCCTGGTGTTAACCCCCTCCCATTGCCAGAACGAGGGGTTTAAATTGGGCAGAGCAGGAGTGCCACTAGGACCCTTGCCTCTAAATGCAGAGGTATTCATCTTGTCCAGGGTCTTTTTTTTTCTGGGAGCTCTTGGCCTTCAGGTTGATATTGATACAAGGGGAATTGCTTTGAGCCTACTTCTTCTGAAAGGAGTGTACTATTAGATGATAAGACACAAAAGTTGTGTAGATTCTTCGTATGTTATAAGGGAAAGATGAGAAACAATCTAAGATAAGAAGTATGCAGGTCTCTCCAATAACATTTAGAAATAGATAAGCATAGGGGTGACATCAGGAAGATGGCAGAATAGAAGCTCCCTAGCTCTAGTTCCCTCACAAAAATATGGATTAGTGACTATTCACAAACAAGAATACCTTTGTAGAAAGCCCCAGAACCCCAGGAATGAGGCTGAGACAGTGAGACAAGCTGCATTAAAGGGGTGAGAAGAGCAGTTTCATTTTGACCAGCTTCTGTGCCCATGCCAGGCTAGCATGGAACCACACTGAGAGGGTTTTCCTGGGCCTACAGTTTCTCCAGTGGGGAAAAGAAAGCCTGAGACAGACATGGGCTTCCCCAGTGTTCTGGAGCACTTATAAGAAACACTGGTGGAATCAGTAGGGCTTAACCACCTGGAGTCCCCTAGGAACAAAGAAGGGAGTGGGGCTCAGAGAACAGTGCTGAGATCTTGGTGGTGGTACCACTCCTTACCTGTGATTTCTTCTGACCAGAGAGCCCAGCCAGCAGCTCTGCCCACCTAAACCCCAGGCTGGATGACTGGTGAAGGTCTTTCTTTGCCTAAGCGAACCTATAAAGACTGGAAGAGCTGACCACTTCCTCAAATGAGCAGACACCAAAATGAGGATACAAGGATCATGAATAATCAGAGAAATAAGAAACCACCAAAGGAAATTAATAAAGTTCTAGTAACTGACCCTAAAGAAATGAATATGTATGAACTGACTAAAAAAGAATTCGGAGAAAAATCCTCTTAAAGAAGCTCAGTGAGCTACAAAATAAACTATACAAAGTTAGAAAGAACTAAACAAAATTAGAAAAATGACATATGAACAAGTAAGAATTCAACAACGAAATGGAAACCATAAAATAGTCCCAACAGTAATCCTAGAGCTGAAGAATGCCAGCTGAACTGAAAAATTCAACGACAGATTTGATCAAGCAGAAGAAAGAATCAATGAAATCAAAGGCAAGTCATTTGAAATTATCTGGTCAGAGAAACAAAAAGAAAAAAAATGAAAAAGAGTAAAGAGGGGCACTTGGGTGGCTCAGTCAGTTAAGTGTCCAACTTCGGCTCAGGTCATGATCTCACAGCTTGTGGGTTTCAGCTCTGTGTCCACCTCTGTGCTGACAGCTCAGAGCCTGGAGCCTGCTTTGGATTCTATCTTCATCTCTCTTTACCCCTCCCCTGCTCATACCCTGTCTCTCTCTGTCTTTCTCTGTATCTGTCTCAAATATAAATAAACATTAAAAAATTTAAAAAAAGAGTAAAGAACGCCTATAGGACTTATGGCAAATAATGCAGTAAAACAATTTATGTATTATGGGTGTCCTAGAAGGAGAAGAGAGAAAGGGGGAAGAAAGTCTATTTAAAAAAATTATGGCTGAAACTCCCTAAATTTGGGGAGAGATATGGACATGCAGGTACATGAAACACAAAGGACCCCAAACATATGAATCTAAAAAGGACCTCAGTAAGACACACTGTAATCAAACTGTAAAATATCAAAGAGAGATTTTTAATAGCAGGAAGAGAAAAGAGATTTGTCATAAGGGAAACCCTATAAGGCTATCAGTGTCTTTCTCAGGAGAAAATTTATAGGCCAGGAGAGAGTGGGATGATATATTCAAAGTATAAAACAAAACACTGCCAATGCAAAATACTATACTTGGCAAAGTTGTCCTTCATAAATGGAAGAGAGATAAAATATTTTCCCAAACAAAAGATGAGGGGATTTAGCACCACTAGACCTGCTCTACAGGAAATGTTAAAGGGAGTTCTTTAAGCTGAAATAAAAGGATGCTAATAACAACATTAAAACATATGAATGTATAAAACTCACTAGTAAAGGTAAATATATAGTCAAATTCAGAATTCTCTAATATTGTAATGGTGATGCATAATCACTTTTAACTCTGACATAAAAGTTCAAAGATAAATATATTAAAAATAATTATAACTACAATAATTTGTTAATGGATACACAGTATAAAAGGAGGTAAATTATGACATCAAAAACCTAATACATGGGAGGATAAAAGGGTGGAGTTTTTGAATGCAATCAATATTAAGTTGTTATCAGCTGTAAATAGACCATTATAACTACAAGATGTTTAATGTAAGCCTCAAGGTAATCACAAAGGAAATCCTGTAGTAAGTACAGAAAATATAAAGAGAAAGGAATCAAAGCATACCACCACAAAAGGTCATCAAATCACAGAGGACTATAGCAAGAGAAGACTGAAAGGAAAAAAGAAACTATAAAAGTCAGAAAACAATCAACAAAATGGCAATAGTAAGTCTTTATCAATAATTACCTTAAATGTAAATGAATTAAATTATCCAATCAAAAGGCATACAGCAACTGAATGGATTCAAAAAATAATAAGATCTAACTATGCTGCCACTAGAAGACTCACTTTAGTTTTAAGGACATACACAGGTTGAAAGCAAAGAGACATTCCATGCAAATGGTAGTCAAAAAGAGAGCAGGGTGGCTGTATTTCTATCAGAAAAAATAGACTGTAAGTCAAAAACTGTCACAAGAGACAAAGAAGGCCATTACATAATGATAGTGAGGCGAATTCTTCAAGAGGATATGGTAATTGTAAATATTTATACACCCAACATCAGAATACCTTTATATATAAAGCAGATATTAATAGAACTGAAAGAAGAGATAAACAACAACACAATAAGTGTACGGGGCTTTAATTCTCTAATAATCTAATAGTGGATAGATTATTCAGACTGAAAAATCAACAGGGAACCAGTGATCTTGAACAACACTATAGACCAAATGGACCTAACAGACATATACAGAACATTCCATACAATGGTAGCAAAATACAGTCTTCCCAAATGCACATGGACTATTCTTTAGGATAGATCATATTTTAAGCCACAAGAAAGTTTTAAATTCAAGAAGACTGAAATGGTATCATGTATCTTTTCTGACCACACTGGTCTGAAACTAGAAATCAATAGCAGGAAGAAAATTACAAAACTTACAAATAGATGAAAACTAAATAACACATTCCTGAGGAACCAATGGATCAAAAAGGAAACAGAAAAGTATCTTGAGACAAATGAAAATGGAAACCCAACATACCTAAACTTATGGGATGTAGCAGAAGAAGTTCTATAAGGAAAAAATGATGTATGCTTGTATTAAGAAAAAATAAAGATCTCAAATAAACAACCTAAATTTATACCTCAAGGAACTAGAAAAAGAATAAGCTAAGCCCAAAGTTAACAGAAGGAAAGAAATTAGAAATATTAGAGCAGAAATAATGAAATAGAGAATAGAAAAACAATAGAAATAATCAAAGTTGGTTTTTTGAAAAGATAAACACAATTGACAAATTTTTAGCTAAGCCTACCAAGAAAAACAGAGACAGGACTTGAGCGAATAAAATTATAAATGAAAGAAGAGACATTGCAACTGATACCACAAAAATACAACAGATCATGAGACTCCCATGAATGATTAAACACCAACAAATTTGATAACTTAGAAGAAATGAATAAATTCCTAGAAACTTAAAACTTACCAAGACTGAATCATGAAGATATAGAAAAGCTAAACACACGAATAATGAGTAAGGAGATTGAATTAGTAATCAAAAACTTCCCAACAAACAAGAGCCCAGGACCGGATCGGAGGGAAAAAAGACAAGCACAAGCAATATAACAGAGATTGTAACTAGTTCAGTAAAAAAGCTATTTCAGTTCAGTTGCTGCTTCTGGAGACTCATGAGAAGAATTAGTATAGAATAACATAACTCTACTTCCATGAGATTTCAAGATGGGCCAAATTTGGATTTTTTTAAACAGTCTTTCTCTTTAATATCCAATCTTTTATTTCAAGGGGTAAAGATGGTATTTAACAGATACTTCATATTAGTGATACAATCAGAGGTTAATACTCAAAGAGATAAAAATGACACTTTTACCAGTTTTTCTCATAATACTTAAGCTGCAATTAATAACTGAATCTAGATGATTACTGGGTCAGTACTGAAGTATTTTAGGGTGAACCCAATGATGGCTATTAGGAAATTGGATGGAAAAGTTTGTGATTCAATCAATTGAAGGAATGATTAATATTTTCGGGTGAACAGAAAAAAAGTGCTCATAAAAATACTAAAACCCAGCACCTGATCTTTACTGATCTAAAAATACGTCTTTGAAACTGTTCCCTGTACATACTGACACTAACTTGGCAGCCTTTTGTAACACGATGTGCTCATGTCCTCTCTACAGCATCACTTTGGCTATTTTAGAATGATCTTTGTGGAACCTAAGCTATAGTATAGGACACCAAATTATTTGTGAACCTGTGGCATTCCCATGGCTTTGTTAAACAACAACTATGGTAATAAAAGATGCTTAAAGCCTTATGAATTTTCATCCCAATTGTATTCTATCAGATTGTTACTTCTTAAACTCCATGTGAAAATTATAAATATGAAAGGATATGAATAGGGTAGCCTTTCATTGCTTCTGATTGTGGAAATAAATGAGAACATTTAAGAAAAATCCTTATGTCCCTAGCTCTGATTCTTTCAAAAGGTGAGTCTTGGATTTCAGATGTGTAGACTTCAACGTTGTGCCTAGGATTGGGCTGAATGCTGCTCAAACAAAAATTCAACTATGAGGTGAAGTGGCAACAGTCAGTAGCGTTCATTGATGGCAGAGAAAAGGGAGAAGTAGCATGAATTGAGAGAGAAAGTGAGGGCAGTGACAGAATTTGATGTTCTTTTTTTTTATAGGTGTAATTTATTAGAGTTCTATCATTTTACTTTTTAATAGTTGATGTGGGTGTTAACAGCATACAGTTTAAAATTGGATTAACTGAAGTTGTTAGCTCACAACAATGGGCTGATAAGTGAATTATTGTAGACCTAGAGACAGAGAGAATATTTTTCTAAAGAACTGACACTGATATAGAAGCCCACATAACAACACATAGGCAAATTCAGGCCAATATACTGTTTTTGCTGCTTCATGCTACTTGTGACATGGTGGACAATGTGGAGAAAGAGTTGTTACCCGAAGTCAGAAGCATATGATGTTAGCATTCAGACGTCCTGTGAGGCCATCTTCTAGACCAGAGGATGGCAAACCTTTTCTGTAAAAGAACAGATAGTAAATATTTTAAGGTTTTCAGGCCATATGGTTTTAGGTGCAACTCTGAGCCCTGTCCTAGTAGTGGGAAAGCAGTCATACACAATTGATAAACGAATGGGCATGGCTATGTTCCAATAAAACCTCATCTATAAAAATAGTATTTTGATTTAGTCCATGGGCTGTAGTGTGCTGATCTCTGTTCTACATAAATTTCTTCATTTTGCAAGTGAGAAAACTGAATCAAATGAATATATTTGAAGTACTTAACATGGTGTCTCTCCCACAGTATATATTCAACAAATGGTAGCTATAAAAGTATCACCAATCCAAAGAAGACATCCAGATGGCTAATACACACATGAAAAAATGCTCAACATCATGCATCATCAGTGAAATACAAATCAAAACCACAGTGAGATACCACCTCACACCAGTCAGAAAGGCTAACATTAACAACTAAGGCAATGACAGATGTCGGTGAGGATGCGAAGAAAGAGGAACCCTTTTGCGCTGCTGGTGGGAATGCAAACTGGTGCAGCTACTCTGGAAAACAGTATGGAGGGTTCCTCAAAAATTAAAAATAGAACTACCCTATGACCCAGCAATTGCACTACTAGGTATTTATCCAAAGGATACAAGTGTTCTCTTTTGAAGGGGCACATGCTCCCCAATGTTTATAGCATTGCTATGGACAATAGCCAAAGTATGGAAAGAGTCCAAATGTTTATTGTCAGATGAATGGATAAAGAAAATATGGTATATATATATACACAATAGAGTATTACTTGGCAATCATAAAGAATGAAATCTTGCCATTTGCAACAACATGGATGGAACTCAAGTGTATTATGCTAAGCAAAATTAGTCAGAGAAAGACAAATATAATATGATTTCACTCATATGTGGAATTTAAAATACAAAACAGATGAACATAGGGGAAGGGAAGAAAAAATAATATAAAAATGGAGGGGGACACAACATAAGAGACTCTTAAATATAGAGAACAAACTGAAGGTTGTTGGAGGGATTGTGGGTGGAGGGATGGACTAAATAGGCAAGGGGCATTAAGGAAGTCACTTGTTGGGATGAGCACTAGGTATTATATATAGGGGATGAATCACTGGATTCTACTCCTGAAATCATTATTCTACTATATGCTAACTACTTGGATGTCAATTAAAAAAAAGTATTACCAACAATGATAAAAATGGTAGCATGCCTTTTGTTTATGTTAAATCCATATACTCACTGTGCTCCAAAAATTTTTCTTATAATCTGAAGGAACTCTTCTCTGCTGGGAGCGATTTGGAAACTTTTGCCTTAAAAAAAATAAACTAAGCATAACACTACTATTCAAAATGTAGTTATGTCCTTCAGCCCACTATTCCATGTATAAATCCACAGGCTGTCTCTTTGGAGTCATAGGTAGGCTTCTGAGATCTCTGTTATTTTAGAATATGACATTTTCCCCTCCTTCTTCCCTTATTCCCTTCCTACCTTATACCAGGTTCAAACATAGGCTCTGGAGTGTAGTATATCATTTTGAGAGACAATGAATGCTACCAAAGTGACTACAAAATTATAGGGCCATTTCTGACTCTGTCTCTTTGCAGTTAACGTAGTGAAATTGTATAGTTAATGTTCCTAAAGAGTGATGGAGATGAAAAGCAATATCTGAGCGCTAAGTGTTATTACTAAGAGAAGAAGAAGGAGAATAACTCTTTTTATATGTGTCCTTAGCCACCCCATCCTAAACCTAATATGAGCATAGAATTTCATAACTTTAACAGTTCTTTTAATAATGTTCAATCAAATATGAAATTAGGAAAACGAGGCTCACTGACTTCTCCCACTCTGCCTGAACTGACGTTTTAGGCAGAGTGTAGATAATATTCTCTCATTCCCATGAAGCTGACTGAGCCAACAGTATGAGAATTTCTTCAGTTCTGTCTGAGCTGTAGGGATGAATGGGGCACCACTGAGGAAAATTAATAGGCAGTAAGTAAAATAGGTGTGAATGAGATAAAGCTTGGGTGAGAATCCATTGTTTATTGCAGGCATGTTTTAAATTGTAAGCATTGGGAACTTCCCAGAGGAAAAGCAAGATCTTTTTGAGCCCCCCTTTGGTTTTTAAGAAAGTCTGACAATGTGAGTTCTGAGCAGACCATAATCTTTGACTCTTTGAGTGGTTTATGACCATAGTAATTCTAACACCTTGAGCTTGTCAAGGCTAAAGGCAACAGGTAGGCAGATACAGTCTTCATTACAAGGGTATGGTAGTGGTAAAGTTATTTCAAGGTCAAGTTTTCACCTAGGTACAATAGACTGCTCATGTCTCATTTTTATGCCCAGATAGAAAGAGATGTTTTTCCAGTTGATACATATACAGAACAGTCCTATAGTCATTTAAATTATCCACAACACTGAGGTCTGCTTTGCTGCTCATAATTGCAACTCCCAACTGGTTCTTTTATGATTTAAATGCATCCTTTTGAGTCCCCTTCTGAAGACTGATTTACTGTGTTGGGTCCTGCCAGTGCTGTGTAGCTTGAGGGAATGTGGCTGGGGTCATTGGAGGAGGAGCATGAAGGAGCTTGAAGATTTGCAGTGGGAAAGACAGAGTAAATTGAGAAGAGATATTCAAGTTTAGATATCAAATTTAGATACAAATACTTGTGGCCCAGGACTTATGATTGTCTTTTTTGGTAGCCAACAGAAAATAGGAGCCAAATAGTGGTGACGTTGGAGATGCCATGCATTTGTTGGTCAACTATTTACTGAGTGCCTGCTATGTGCAAGGATCCATTTTATGGTTCAGCAGCTGTGGTAACTAGAGTAGATTTTGGAAACCCAAATATATAAAATGGTCTATTATCCAGGTGCAAATGAGCAGGAAAGTATCATTGTTTACACTGTCATAGGATTCTTGTTTTCTTTACATAAGAATCTCAGTCCTGTGATTTCCTGTCTGTGGCTTGCACAACACCCTGGACAGTGAGTAAGTTATTGCAAGAAGTCCACAAATTCACATGTTCACCAAGAATAAGTAATAAACATAAATGTATTTATATGTATGTATTTACACATAAATAGAGGACTGTTATTAAACATACGTGGATAATATTAAGATAAAATTTAAAAAATCCATTGAAAACTGTTACCAAATTAAATTGTTTTTTAGCAATTGAATAATAGTCTTTTCAATTAATTGGTCATTAAAGTAGTTATATATTGCCATCACATATTGGAATAATACTTTTATAGTGAAATCCATCCTCATACTTTTTTATTGAAATATTTTTAAAGTGATTTATAAATAAGAACATATTATATACCTACCTACGTATTAACCATTTCCAATGCTTTTCACTCCTTTGTGTGAAAGAGTGATATCTGTTTGGTACCATTTTCCTTCTGCCTGATGGACTTCATTTTATATGTCTTTCTTTTTTTTTCTTTTAAAAATGTTTATTTTTGAGAATGAGAGTGAGAGAGACAAAGCACGAATGGGGGAGGAGCTGAGAGGGAGACACAGTATCAGAAGTCAGATCCAGTCTCTATGCTGACAGCTTGAATCCACAAACTGCGAGATTATGACTTGAGCCAAAGTTGGATCCTTAACCGACTGAGCCACCCAGGCACCTCTATTTTTCTTTTTTTTGAGAGACAGAGAAAAAGAGAGGAGGGAGAAGCAGAGGGAGAAGCAGAGGGAGAGGCAGAGAGACTCTTAAGGAGGTTCCATACCCAGCATGGAGCCCAACATGGAGCTTGATTTCATGACTGTGAAATAATGACCTGAGCCAAAATCAAGAGTCATAGGCTTAACCAACTGAGCTACCCAGGCACACCCATTTTACAGTTCTTATAGCATGTGACTGCTGGTAATGAATTTTTTCAGCTTTTTTTTTTATATCCAATAAGTTTTTATTTTGCCTCTGTTTTCAAAAGATATCTTCACTGAGTATACAATTCAAGAGCGACTTTTCCTCTTTCAGTGCTTGAAAGATGTTGTTCTACCTTTTTTCTGGTTTTCTGTTGTTGGTTCACAACCCTCTCAGGAGCTTCCCAGCTATAATCTGAAACTGGCCCCTGTACATGGAAGCCTAGAGATGAAAGAAAGAGGCAGGCCACTCAGGTTGGTAGGTGTAAGTTTTAACACACAAAGGGAACTTATATATAAGGCTTGTCTTAGGCAGCAGCAAGTCAAGTAGATCCCCATGCCCACCTGCCAATCTTAAAAGTGTATATAGAGGCCTTAACTGGGTTCAATCACATACACCATCTAGATGGTCTTAGCACCACATCACTATCTCAAGGCTATGTCCTTGGGACAAATTCTGGGAACAGGGAAGGCAAGTGAAACCCACATTCCAAGGATAGGGGAAGAGGTGAGGAGCCTCCAATTGCCAGGATCCAGCTCAAGATCAACCAGTGGTCGTGTCTTTTTGATGACTTCCCCCAACATCTATCAACCATCATTTTTATCTTTTTTCCTGTGCTGTACTTTTTTCCTGTACTTCATGTGCTTTTTGTTCTCTGGGTGCTTTTAAGATTTTCTCCTTATCATTGGTTTTAGGCAGTTTGATTATGATGTGGCTCAATGTTCTTGTTTGGGGTTCATTGAACTTGTTGGATCTGTGGGTTTATTGTTTTCATCAAATTTGGGGAATTTTTGATTTTCTTCTTTAAGTACCTTTTTCTTTTCTCCTTCCTTCTAGAACTCCAATTACACATAGATTAGGCTGCTTAAGGTTATCTCAGGGTTACTGATGCTCTGTTCATTTGTTGCTCCCAGTATGATGTCTGTGCTTCTTTTGGAATAATTTCCATTTCTGTCTTTAAGTTCATGAATATTTTCTTCTGCAGTGTCTAATTTACTTGCAAAATGGTATATAGTAATCCCTCTTCTAACTCACCTGTCTTCCAGTTCCCCTGTGCTAACGCAACTACTGTTACCCATTTATTGGGCACTTTTTCAGTGATACTGTATACATTTAAAAAGATAGAGATAAATATTCCTTCCCTTCTTCCCATAGTAGCGTACTATGTATACTACTGTGCACTGTGCTTTCATCTTTATAGGGTACTTAAAGATGTTTCCATATAGAGAAGTCACATTCTTTTTAAATGACTATGTAATATTTCTTTTGTAGATACATCATAATTTATTTAAATTCTGGGCTTTAGGTTTTTTTGTTTATTTGCTTTGTTTTGTTTTTGTTTGTTTTGAAGAGAGATGACTATTTTAAAGTCCATATGTGAGGTAAGTTTTTAGGCTCATTAATAGCAGAAACCTCAGTTCTAGTAGTTTTAAGCTCCTTTTCTCTGATGACTTTCAGGGAGGCTACCATATGTCTGCTCTCATCAGATTATTTCATGGTTCATTTTTCTCTTGGTATCATAAAGTGGAGTGTGTCTTAGGTTGGAACAAAAAAGTGGGCAGGCATATGGTAGACAGTTCTGGAAGCTGGGAAGCATCGATTGCTCCTTTCATGTAGCACTGAGAGTCTTACCACTCTCCCTAAGTAGGTGTGTGGAGCTTGGCCAGTTCTAACTTCATTCCTCTCAACATTTCCATGATTCACTGGGAGACTGATGTATTTCAGTGTGAGAGAGGTAAGGTAATGCTCAGCATGGTAGCTCTGGAGAGAATGCAGGCAAACCCCAGAGAGAATCAGGGATGTGTGAAAGAGAAAAGTGATGTGTGTTTGGGTGTCATTGAACCCCAGTTCTAGTCACTGACATTCCTGGGATTGGTTTGTTATGTTGCTCTTTCTTTAATTCTTGAGCTATTCATCATTTGCTTAAATAGGTTTAATTGATTTTTATCTCATTTTATTTCTAAGGATGATTTCAGCAGCAAGAGGCCCGTCTTTTGTGGTCTGAATTGTGTTCCTGTCACCTCCAAATGTATGTGTTGAAGGTCTAACCCTCAGTAGCTTGGAATGTGACTGAATTTGGAGATGGAGTCTTTGAAGAGCTAAGTTAAATTGAGGTCATTATGGTGCACCCCAATCCAATCTAATTGGTATCCTTGTAAGAAGAGAAAATTGGACACACAGAGAGACACAAGGGATGCATGTGCATAGAGGAAAGGCCATGTGAGGACATAGAAAGAAGGTGGACATTTGTGAGCAGATGAGAGAGGTGTCATTAGTTAACCCTGCCAACATCTTAATCTTTGACTTGTAGCCTTCAGAACTGTGAGAAAATACATTTCTCTTGCTTAAGACACTGATCTATGGTATTTTGTTATGGCAGCCCTAGCAGGCTCATATACCATTTCAAAAGGACTTAAGCTCTAGAGAAATTAATTAGCTTACATAACCAGCAGCCCAGAGATGAGGCAGCTACAGGGTTGGTTAATTTAGCCACTTGGTGTTGCCATCAAGGAGACAGGTTTTTCCATCTTTTTACTTTGCCATTTGCCCCGGTTACTTTTGCTACCTAAACAATCTACTTCAAAATGTAGTGGTGTATAAATCCATTTTATTATGCTCATGGATTCTATGAGTTGGGACTTTGACAAGGCATAGCAGGGATGGTTTGCTTCTGCTTCATCATTCTGGACTTTCAGCTGTGTCACTTGAAAGGCTGGAGGTGACTTAAACAATGGAAGGTGATTCTCACAGCTTGGAGCCAGGACAGCAGGGGCTGGAAACTCCACTTCTGAGATGGCTGGAGACTTGGGATGCTGGAGGACACCTTTGCTGAGATTGTCAGCTGGAAAATGTACACTTGGCTTCTTTAGCATGATGGCCTCAGAGTAGTCAGACATCTTACATGGTGGATGCCTTTCCTCAGAAGAAGCATGCTAAGAGGGTGTTCCAAGAGAATTTGGCAGAATTTGCATGGCCTTTTATGACCTGGTGTCATATTCTATTGGCTGAAGTATTCAAAAGCCCTCTCAAATTCCAGAAAAGAGTACACAGATATCATCTCTTCTGAGAGGAATGTCAAAGAATTTTCAGCCAATTAAAAAAAATTTTCCACTTCACACTCAGCATGTGAGCTAGTTCCCCTGATGGCTTTTAAGAGGGCAATGGCAGTTCTATGCATCCTGATCTGATGCGTCAACCTCCAGAGACAGAAAAATAAAGCATATTCCAGTGGCTCCATCAACAGGCTTCTTCTCATATCTCATGGCCCAGAATTGTGTCAAATGCCCCTTCCCAGGTCAGTCATTGCCAAAAAGAACATAATTAACTGTAATCACCTCAGCCAAATCAAGATATACCCTCCTGGGCTAAAGATAAGATGACTTTTCTTGAGCATCAGGTCTCATGCATATAGGCAAATATTCCTCAACCTGGGGTTCTGCCACCACAGAAGGGCCTCAGGAGAGATGGATTTGGGTGAGTGACTGATAGTGTCTGCCTAAACTTCCAGTAAGAACAGTCTGGCCCAATTAGGAAGCCTGGAAGAAAGAACAAAAAGATAGCTTTTATTATTTCCGTAGACTAAGACCCCCCAAAAAGACCACACTTTGAATTCTTTATTACTCTTGCCGGCTCTCCAATTTTCTCACTTTTGTATTTGGTCCTTCTCTCCCTTTACCACTCCACAGAGATCCATTACAATTTTTAGTACCAAGAGCAAATGACTCTGTTCTTGGGAAATCAGATGATGGCACAAATGGCATGTTCTTAAAGCAAATGTGACAGTTACAGTAGGGATTAGGCCCCCAGATGGGGTCATGGTCACCCAATGTGACAACTACAATGCATCCCTGATTCCCCATAATAAGCATAACAGCCTCTGAGAATATCTCAACACAGACTAGGTTATAAATGATTGATTAATAAGTGGATGAGTGCTGTACAGATCTCCACATGCCACTGCTAAGTTCTGCTAGGAGCCATAATATCCCATCTAACATGCTCTTATCACTGAGCCCACAGAGGGAGGTCTGTTCTTTATGTAACAAGATCAGGGTCTGTGATGTTCTCCATGGCTCACATTGGTAAAGTCCTATAGAAAAATGGGATTTTCTACCCTGGGCCTATGAAATGAAAGTTTTTAGTGTGTGTGTGTGTGTGTGTGTGTGTGTGTGTGTATGTGTCTGACTCTGTGTCTGTGTTTGTACGTGTCTGTGTGTGGGTTGCTATGTGTGTATATGTCCCTGTGTGCCCCTTTGTGTATCTGCATCTATGTGTGTACATCTCTTTGTGTCTCTCTGCATGTCCTTCTGAGTCTGTGCCTCTGTATCTCTCATTGTATGTCTTTCTCTCACTCTCTCTTAGATGTGTGTGTATGTGTGCGTGTATCTCTTTCTTTGTGGGTATCTCTTTCTTTGTGGATATCTCTTTCTATGTGTAGTTTTTTTAAAGTTTATTTATTTATTTTGAGAGGGAGTGTGAGTGGGGGAAAGGCAGAGAGATAGAAGAGAGAGAATCCCTTGCAGACTCCATGCTGTCTGCGCAGAACCCTATGCGGCGCTTGATCCCACAATCTGCGAGATCATGATCTGAGTTGAAATCAAGAGCCAGACGCTTAACCAACAGAGCCACCCAGGCGCCCCTCTTTGTGTAGGTTTCTGTGTGTAGTACATCCTGGTCTGCATGCATATATGTATATGTGCACATGCACATTTGTTTGTGTATCTCTTTCTGTGTGCGTGTATGTATCCTGGTCTGCATGAGTAGGTATGTGTATGTATGCATGTACGTGTGCAAGTGTGTATGTGCAGGCATCCACGTGTGTGTGTGAGCTCCAGGGGGGCTAAGGAAGGAAGCATTATATCTTGAAGCTAAGGCTCTGTCACCCTGGGAGACGTAGGTGAATAGGATGTGGTGTGGTGTTGGTCACAGAAGGGTGTGGAGTGGCAGCGAGGCAACCTGTATGTTCAACCCAGTTTTTCCTCTCACCCACTGGGTGATTTTCTGTAATTCATTTCAACTCTCTGGGTCTTAGTTCTCTTGGAGATAATACTACTTGCTTAACCTAACTCACAGGGATTTTCTGAAAATGAAATAGTAATGTAATTTAGAATGCTTTCAAAAAAGTTAAAAGCACAATAAAAAGAAAGGCATTAAATGGATTAACATTTGACTTGATTCAGAGAAGGCCTCTATGTTCAAGATATGCATGGAAACAGTACTTTGATTCCAATCTAAATCTTTGGTTGATAGATCACAGAACTTGAGCCAAATATGCAGCTACATGGGAAGAAGGAAGAAAATCTGCTTAATTTCAGAAGAGCATTGTGTTTTAAGTGAGTATAGGCAAGAAGGCTCATTTTGGATGCTGGTCCTGATCAGGTGAAGGTGGCTGCCCAGAATGTGATATGGATGAACTTTCAGAAGTCACTGGTAAGAGTGACAGAGCACTAGCAGTACCCGAGGAAGAGGGACATGCAGCATGCTGGCCACAGGTTTATCACCCCTCCCAGCACTGGGAGGTGTCTGTATCAGACTTGGAGCCTGACATAGGCTGGTGTCTGGCATTTGCTGAAAGTTTTGTAAGTTTTGAAGTCAGTAAGCTTCCCTTCTCTCACGCCACCTTGGTGTCCCTTCCTAACTGTATTTGATGAAAATTTAACTTATTTCTGTTATATGAAAGTGTCAGTAACTTTATGTTAATTCATGGATAGATTTATGCAAAATGGTATAAATTCGGGACCTTACTGGAATTGGGGGAAAAGTGATGATTTAGATTGTCACCATGAGTGCGAGGCATCTTCCATACTCTGCCACTTTAATGCCACTTCTCTCTGGCTGGGTTTTGTCACAACTTAAAAAAAATTCTCTGATTTTTCTCTTGTTTGCCAGAGTCCAACTGAGCTCTTAAGAAACTTAGAGACAAATGGCACTGGAGAAACCCCTAACACTTCTGTGTTTGTTCCTTGTGTGTTAAATATTTCCTTACCTTCCCATTCCTTACTTCTTGAACTTCACAGGTCTTCCCACGATATCTTCATGACTCAGCACATGCTGCAGGGACTTAATTTTCTTTTCTAATGCTCCTTCACCTAGCCCTGTTGACTTGAGTGTATAAATTCCTCTCCCCTTTTTCTGAATGAATAATTGCTGTTATTTTGTGGAGGTGAGCATGTGTGAGCGTGTGTGTTGGCCTCAGCTATCAGTCATCTCTACTATTGATTCCTCACAGAAGTCGATAAGGAGAGAAATGCTGTTTAAATAGGTTTCATGCATCCTTTTTTTTTTTTTTCAACTTGGGGGAACTAGAGGCAGAAATGTGGGCTGGATGACAGTATAATTAGGAAATTGAACATTGTTTTTTTAATAGAGTGATAGATTTCATTCAGTACTTTATGCTGGGCACTTCTCTAGGCACTAGGGGTGTGATAAGAACAAAGACAAACCTGATCCCTTGTTTTGTTTTATTGGAGAGAGATACAATTTAACACACAACTGCAGTGGATATGGCACTGGGCTATGAGCATGCATAGCAGGGGCATGTAAAATAGCTAAGACTGGGGGCCTGGGTGATGGGCAAAGATGGCTTGTAGAGAAGAGTACTGTTTAAGCTAAGTCTGAAGAAATGAGGAAGGCATTGCTAATACAAAAAGAATGTAGGACAGAAGGGCAGAGACAGCTCATGGGAAGCACAGAAAGAATTGGCACATGCAAGAAACAGGGACATGTTCAGAGAGGCTTGAGTGTGAGAGGAGATAGATTGGAAATGTGGTTGTAGGGGTTGCCAGGTCATATGACCTTGAAAGATTCCTTAAAGACTTGAGATCCATGCTTTTCCAACTTTAATGTGCTCATCAATCACCTGGAGATCTTGTTAAAATGCAGATTTGGATTCAGAAGGTCTGGAGTGAAACCTGAGATTCTTCATTTCTTTTTTTTTTTTTTAAAGTTTTATTTATTTTGAGAGAGAGAGAGAAAGAGAGAGAGAAAGAGAGAAACAGAGACAGAGAGCACCTGCGTGCGAGCTGGGGAAGGAGGGTAGAGAGAGAGTGGGAGAGAGAGAATCCTAAGCAGACTCTGCACTGTGCAGAGCCCCACACGGGGCTCAATCCCATAAACTGTCAGACCATGACCTGAGTAGAAACCGAGAGTCAGGTGCGTAACCGATTTAGCCATCCAGGCACCCCAGATTCTGCATTTCTAACAAACTTCTAGGTGATACTGGTACTGTTGGTCCACAGATCACACTCTGAGTAGCAAGGCTGCTGACTCTATCCTAAGGGCAGTGGCAAGATTATGGAAAAGTTTCAGGTAGGAGAATGAAATGGTCTAATTGTGTGGTAGGAATATCCCATTTCCAGCAGTGTGATGAATGGATATCAAGTGAACAAACCTAGAAAATGGAAATCAGGGGCATCTGGGTGGCTCAGTCAGTTGAGCGGCCAACTTCGGTTCAGGTCATGATCTCGAGGTACATGGGTTCGAGCCCCGAGTCGGGCTCTGGGCTGACAGCTCAGGGCCTGGAGCCTGCTTCGGATTCTGTGTCTCCCTCTCTCTCTGCCCTCCTCTGCTTATGCTCTGTCTCTCTGTCTCTCAAAAAATAAATAAATGTTAAGAAAATTAAAAGAAAAAGAAAATGGAAATCAGTGAAGTAGTGGTGATGGTAGGAAGTCATGTGAGCAGTCGTGTGAGACTTGTCAAGGAAGGTAGTGGCAGTGGGCATGTGGGCATTGCCTGTGACTCATTCCTTAACTCTGTCCTGCTCAAGTGCCTGCAGTAACAGTACTGTCCATATCTGCCATTTCCATTGGGCAGTAACTCCATTCTGGTGGGGTTTGAGCAGCGTAGGACATGGCAGCACAGCATAGTACTTAACAACATAAACCTTGGGGTGACTTAAGTCTGGATTCAAGTCCCAACTCCATTACTTCCTAGTTGCTTAACCTCTCAGAGACTCCAATGTCACATTGGCTGCAGATGGAGAATAATACCTGCCACATTATTGGGAGGATAAAATGAGATAATGTAGATAAAGTGCTTAGCCCTGTGCCCAACATTCAGATTATCAAAAAATACACAGTGAGAGCTTGCTCCAGTGTGTTAGGCTTTGGGGATTCAGCAATGAACAAAGCAGATTCGATCCCTGCCCTCTTGGAACACTTGATAGATAGTAGTAGTAACTGCTTATTATTCTCAGCAATAACTCTCTACTGTTGGTACATTCATTTTGTGCATGGAGACTGAGCATGAAGCTCCAGTGGCAACTCGTCTGGGCAGTAAGCCCTCAAAACCTTCTAGAACAAGTTGTGGAGATAAATGCTTTATTCCATACCTTCAGTTTAATTGATCCTTCAAGCCCTGGTGACACTTTCAGCTTAATCACCCACAATGCTGGAGCAAGGATACTTGAGGTCTAACATCATTTTCCAGCTCAGTAATCTATAGGTGGCTGACCCTGCAACATTACATTTAACTGTTTTCAAAGGCTAGGGAGAGTGTATGCATGGCTCATCCTTAACCAGTGTCTAGATATGGCCCAAAATACCCATGTGAAAGAACTTCTTGGGTTTTGAGCTATAGATTTTCAAGTAAGGAATTGAATTGATGAACCCTTGAGAGGGAGGACAAAAGATAAGAAGAGTGTAAAGGTGGCAATGGAAAGAAGAGTGGCTGATAGTCTTTGGCATGGCAGATGTGAGCTGAACCAAGGAAAGATTTGGTGAGCTGTCTAGCCTTCCACGACAGGTCCAGCTGCAAAGGATCCTTGGTTGTAGACTCTAGCTACTTAAGGAAATGCAAATTTACTGGAAGGCATGGGAACTTTCTCATATGGGATCACATATGAGAAACTATGGGAGGTTCTCAGGTTACAAGATAGGCTGTTGGAACAGCTTTGAGAAAGGGCAGGAACCAAACAGGACTCAAGAGGACTGGGCAGTAGGAACCACAGCAATGCTTTGTGGCAATAAGAGGCTGATCTACCATCAACTCTTCCTTCTCTGCAGGGAGGGAAGGACTCAAAAGTCCAGATGTTGTTCTAGACTCAGAGTCCCAGAGAAAGGTCTACCTGGTTGAGCACAGGCTGTAGGTCTGCTCTCTGGCTGTTTGAGAGTGAGGGGAGGAAGGTTCTGGTGACTTTAGCTTTTGTATTGGGAGGTGGACACTTGGAATTGCCTTCCCTCCATTATACACAATGGGGCAGTGGTCGATCTCCAAAAGGAAATTGCAGTGTTATTAAGATGAAGGAAATGGATGTAGGCACCTGTACATGTGCCTGTAAACATGTAAAAATGACAAGGTTGAATCCTTATTAGTGAAGAGTCAACTTTACACTATTTTTTCCTTTGAGGTTTGTTTAAATATACCTTGCCTTTCTGGGATCTCCCAAGCAGCTCCTCCATTATCCATGTTCCTGTCATGCTTTATTTCTCTTTGTTAGCTCTTTCACACTGTATTGCGGCTATCTGTTCATGAGCCCATTTCCAAAATAGCATGAGAGTTCTCAGGGACATGGACTGACCTGATGCATGTCTGCATTCTTAGGCCTGGCAAAGAGCTTAACACATAGAAAATATTTGATGAATTATAGCTTGTTAAAACAGGTACCTGTGGGTATCTTACTGAGAATAAAATCATAAGCACCTAGACATTTTAAGGGATACATTTTTTGTGTGGAAAACTTTTAAACATCATTTTGTAGTATGTGCATGTTTAAAACTCACTCCACTTGGGGTGCCTGGGTGGCTTAGTTGGTTAAGTATCTGACTTTGGCTCAAGTCATGGTCTTATGGTTCGTGAATTTGAGTCCCCGCATCAGGTTCTGTCCTGACAGCTCAGAGCCTGGAGCCCACTTTTAACTCTGTGTCTCCCTCTCTCTCTCTCTCTCTCTCTCTCTCTCTGCCCCTCCCCCACTCACACAGTCTCTGTCTTTCTCACTCCCTCAAAAAAATAAATAAACGTTGGAAAAAATTTGAAACTCACTCCACAAAAGCATACTGCTTTGAAAGTGCAGAGGCATAGAGAGTAAAGCCCTGGGACTTATATTTCAGCTTTTATTCAGCTTGATGATTGAAGGATGTTCTCTTTCACAAAAACCTTCTTCACATAGGAAAGTTCTTTGCCTTGTTTCGATTAGTCTCCTTGCCTTGTTTAGTATCAGTTGAATATTTTCTCTTTAATTTCTTTAGTATTATCCTGCTCCCCAGGATATTTTGTATTTTTGTGAACGCTGTAGTCTTTGCTGGGGTCCAGTTCCATACTTCTAAGAAAAAACTTGGATTGTTTGGGGCCATCTGCAGACCTGGTAAATTTAGCTGCAGTGGCCAAGTACAAACAAATTATTTCAGAGTCAACTTTTACTTGTAGATAGATAATCTCATTTATAGGTACAGAAATTTCAGATTCTGGATTTTATCATAACATTAGATTCTCCTATCCCTTCCCCTCCCCTTTAGTGATGTGATTGGGAAAGGATTTTGCAGAATGGAGACATCTGTGATCCTAGACTTCTGCCTCCTTGGTCTAGTCAGAGCAGGAAATGAAAACTGATTGACTGTTACAAGTGGAGAAGAAATGTGTTGAAAGAGCATAGGGGAAATCCCCACAGTGGCCTGAAAGCCTGCAGAACTGGGGAGCCAGAATTAAGGTTAGAATTGCAGACAGAACTAACCTGGTGAGATCCCCATGGCTGCTGTCCCTGCCCCTGGACACCACAGACTATATGATTGTGGCTAATGCACCAACACCACTGACCCTGCTTCCCCTGAGACCATGATAGTTTTTGCTACTACTTGCCTTCAGAAGGGCTTTTTCACAGTCTCTGCTTTTCTGCACCTGTAGTTACTGTTTCAAAGTCCTAGGTGGGCCTGTCAGAGCAGATGGTCCTAGGTCATGTCCTATGTCCTACCTTCAAAGAAGGTTGGGAAGGCAAGCTTCACATTTTCAGGCTGTGCCTCCTAACAGTATGCTTATAGTGGAGGTAATTTCCCAAACATAGGAAAGAATTTCATTGCTGGGCCACCAAAATAAAAATGCTTATGGTGTTTTCATTTTAAGCAATTTTTGATAATAATTAAAAATCACCTCCTTGATGTTTTAGATTCTTAAATTAGATTCTGATATTTAGATTCTGATAACTTTAGCTTTTGTGTTGAGAGGTGGGCACCTGTAATTACCTTCCCTCCATTATATACAATGGGGCACCTGGGTGGCTCGGTTAAGCATTCAATTCTTGATTTTGATGCAGGTCATGATCCTAGGGTCATGGGATTAAGCCCCATGTCTGGCTCTGTGCTGAGTGTGGAGCCTGTTTAAGATTCTCTCTCTCTCTCTCTCTCTCTCTCTCTCTCTGTCTCTCTCTGTCTCTCTCTCTCTCCATATGCTCCTCTCTCCCACTGGTGCTCTCCCTCTCTCTCTAAAATCAACTAAAATAGAAAAAATGTTTTTTGTGGGTTCAGCACAACACCATGGATGGATGGAAGACCATGATCGAATCCTTTATCTCTGTAATTTCCCTGAGTACCTGAATGACATGTCAATGGCTATGAGGCAAGGTTATGTAGAATTTAGGACAAAGGTTTTAATCCCAGGCTTTGCCACTTACTAGACCTTGGAGACATTATATAATCTCTCTCAAGACTCAGTTTCCTCATTTGTAAAATGGGGATTACCTTATCATATACCTCATACTTCAGGTTCTTATGAGATATTATCCATACATCTCTTGGGACTGTGCTAAGCATTTTATAGTCTTTATGACCAACTTAGAGATCTTTGAGAGAGCTTGAGGACAGGCCAGAAGAGTCTCTAGTGCATTATGGCTAAGGCATAACCTTAGAGAACAACTTAAAGAGTTTGAGGACTGGCCAAAAGAGTCAAAATGCAAGGCCTGGTGATATATGCTTTCAAGGCTAATCTGGGGAAAGGAGGTCATAATGAAAGCTGAAGTAAGTGACCTCCATCAAACAAGATGGGAAAATTCCCAAATGCACCTGACCACAGGTGCCTGAGAATAGAGTCTGCTTTAGAGTACAATTAGATGGGAAAAGACCCAGTGGTCTCAAGTTGTAGACCTACCTTGGGGCCCCATCTGCTCAGTTTAGAAATAGATTAGAGATTAGGCACTACAGGGGAATGGGTTTATTCCAAGTTGATAGACCTTTTGTGGGGGAAACTTCTTTGCAGAATTCAAATGGTGAATGTTCTCAGATACAGATGATCTCAACAACCTTTATTTAGGTTGAAATTCTGAGGAAGTCATCAATCTTTGGATCTATGCATATTTCTATTTTTGTTCCAGTTACCTAGCAAATAATAGTTTTATTTCTGCTAAGTGCTAATTTAAGAAGTATCTCTTTTAAAAGCTATTTTTTGGGGTGAAAATATGAAAGATAGAGTCAGTGCATCTAATAGGAAATGATTTGTTGATGTTGGATGACTCACCTCTTCAGGTATGTTATCTTTTTTATTATTATTTAGCATTTTTTTGCTAAATTAGGTATGAGAATGAATCACCCAAAAAAGTAAGATTCTAAGAGTTGCACCTACATTTGTTTCCCCATAACTGAGGATCATTTGAGTTTATGTAAGATGTTATTTCAGAGTTAGCACATCACCTCTAAAGGTGCTGCACTTAAAGCTGGGTTGATTGTAGAAAGCACCATTTAGATGTTTCCATGGAGGGATTAAAGGCGGAATATGTACATACTGGTCACCCAGGGAGAAGTTGATATAGTCATTTACCTTTTTAATGGAAGCAGGGGATGTAATTAACAACCATTTGCATGTAACAGTTGAATATTTCATGGTGGTGACAATGATTCATCCCTGCTTCCTACAGCAACTAGAGGAAAATTAAGCCCAGGTCTTATGACTCTCAGGCAACTATAGAGTATGCAATTCAAAATTCATCCCATCTACTGTCCCACTAGCTCACATTCCTGTGTTCCTCTAAGACTCTTCCTCCCGTCTTAAGCAGCAGTTTTCACTCTGCATTGCTTTCCACCAGAGGCTCCCTAATTTACAGAGGGAGCTTGGTTAGTGCACTGAAGCCAAATAGGTTTCAACTGTCAGGTTTAAACCTGACATCCATTGATAGTGGCTTCTAAATAAGGTGGGATGGAGGGCAGTGGTTGATTGGTAATGCCTATCGTGGGTTAGAGAGGGCACAGTGTTATCACTTTGCCAACTTCAACCAAGGTGAAGATTGCAAGATGAGGAATTGGGTCTGGCCTTGCCTTAGCCATAATGCACTATAAGACTTTGGACAAATCTCAGCATTACGGTTTTCTTAAATGCCACTTTGAGGGAAGGGAGATACATAGTCTATTGTACAAAATTCACAAGTCTGTCATAAAGATAAAAAAATATATAAAAGTATAGAAATCTCTAAAATACATTGTTACATTCCCATTTTGAAGGACACATAGATCTATGTAAATAAGATTTGGACCTCTACTGTAAATATACTTATCTATTTCTCTTACTAATGTTGAAGGAATAAGGAGAGTTTGGAATCTTTGAGAGGCAATGGGAGAGCTACAGAAGGTTAGAAATGGAAGGGCCTTAGATATTATCTAGAAAAGCAATTACACATTTTTAAAAAATATGTGTAACTCCTGTTACTACAAACCCCTATGGCATCCAATACAATAAACCAATGAGTGGTGCTATCCTATTTGAAGCTCCTTTTTTCTCACTAGGCTTCCCAGATTCTTGGTGTAGAGTAAGCACGATTGAATATGTTGAATTCAATTAGGTGCCCCACATATCTTTAGAAAGTGGTAATTAAAATGTTCGAGCCTTACCAGTGGTGTCTTGGACCTTGACCTCCAGTGCATGTGTGACCAAATTCCCCTCCTTGAGGAAAGAAACAGACATGCCTGTGTGAGATCTGAATGACAGAATGCCTGGTATTGAGGGAAAAAAAGATTTATGTGTGAGAGGAAACCCACTCATAACTGTATGATAAACATGAAGGCATAAAAATCAGCTGTTTCATTTGTAAAAGCCTTGAGTGGATTGGGTTTTTTGTAGTGCACCTTTGCCCTTTGCCCTTCATCCATCCAACAAATATTTATTGGGCATCTACTGTGTATCAGGCATTCTTCACTGAGGATATAACTCCGGGCAAAACCCATGAGGTCCTGTTTTCATGGAATGTGTATTTTGTTAGGAGAGACTGAATAAACACAGATTAAAACAATTTCAGATGGTGATATGTGTAATGAGAATAGTGTTTTCATACAAAGAAACTGAGCATACAGCTTATAGATAGCAAGTGCTCCATACTTGTTAAATGAATCAATAAAGGCTTTTTATTGGTCACTAGTGGCCCCAGACCACATTTTGAGAGTAGGTACTCTTAAGAATATAAAGAGTAGAAGCATATCAATCGCAATCTTAGAGTTCCCATGGGGCACGAGAGAAACTTCGTTTACCTGATTGAATGCGAGTTTGGCTCAGAGGATTGTGGCTAGAGCTTTTTATTCTCTTATGTTTCTGAGCTCTTTGGCAATGTTTCCACACCTAAGCAATGTCGTAAAAGCTACTCTGTCTTCACGATAACAGAGCACAGAAGAGTTGCCTCAGGAATTTATAGCCACTGGAGAAGGGGCACTGGTATAGCCGACTTATAAACAAAATAACTTTAATAAATTTTGTTGACTGAGGAAAGGAAAAGCATTTTCCAGATCTAGAAAACAAATCAGAATGGGTAGGACTCGGAGCTGGGAGAAGGTGGTTACAGGAGAGAACTCAAATTTGAGAAGAGAAGGGCGAGAAGCGGTCAAACAAATAAAGAAGCCTGAGGAGCCAAACAGGATGCAAAGCTGGTTTCATTTGGACTATGATTACCCACCCCCATATGGGAATGAAAATGGGAATAAAATACCCCATGTGAAATGAGCAAAAATGCAGAGTTCACCAAAAGAACCATCAATCTAACCCAAAAAAGAGATGTCTTAGATTTGAACCATTTCTCATTTGAGCTCTTTGAAAAATTAACTCATCACGTACACAGAAACAGTGTTACAGAGTTGTGAAGCATCTTTCCTGTAACCAGTGCCCACCACCCTTTTCTTCCTGGCCTGGGCATATCTCTGTAGGTCCAGGCCTTCAGTTGAGAGAGAAGACAAGAGATACACACCTTTTTCTTCTTCGTGTCAGCTGGGTGAGCTGCATGGCCCCCTCCACTCTGGCCTGTCCTGGCTTTTGTACAGGCAGGGAGGCTGGTGGGGAGGTCTTGGGACTTGTGTGTTCAGCCTTGTCTGGGCTACCAGGTGAGGCAACCAGAAGGTCAGAGGGAGACACATGACAGGAGGAAAAAGGAGTAGCTGTTTTGGCTTCTCCTTACCTTTCAAATGTGGTCAAATCTCATTATATCTCATCCTAACACTGTGAAACTCCAGAACATTCTGAAACCCCAGGAGCCTGTGGAATATGAAAGTGTTTGGATTTACCAAACTATTTCCCATCTTGTTTAGAGGTCTCCTGTATCCTGCTGTGTTTGCTTGCATGCCCTTTGCTGGTAGTTCTTTTCATATCACCTACCTTACATCCTTGGATCTTCCTGTGAAGCATACCTTCCTAGGGTCAAATCTTTGCTTGGCTGCCTCCTATTTACCCCTTGGGACGCTCAACCAGGTTTGATGCTTCTCCCAATGTTTCCCCAATCCTAGCACTTACCCCACATATCTGTTTAATTTCTGTTTTCTCCTCTCTAAGGGTTGTGGAAGCAGAGAAGTATCTGTCTTGCTTACCATCACCTCTGCAGGACTTAGCACAGTGTGTGCCATTCACTTGTTGTCCCAATGGATGAATCAATGGCCTGCCTATTCCATAACTAGCCATTTTCTGTCTCATTTCCTCATCTATAAAATCAAGCACCTTCTTTACTTATGTCACAGAATTTCCTTGAGAGCCAGATAAAGTGAGAAACATTGTTTTAAGAGTACAAAAGGCTGTATAAAGCTGTAAGGTTGTGTTAAATGTTATGTGTGATACTGAGTGGAAAAATGAATGTTTGCTGTTCATTCCTGTTCTTCAGACACAAATACATGTCAATGTCTAAATGCTGTCTTTTCAGAGGGAAGATTGACAGAGACAAGCTCTCTTCTCTGCTCCTGTCAGGGTAATGGGCACCTACTGAGGCACTCATCTTAATTTATCTAATAGACGGCATTTACCTCCTGCACACTTATTGTTTTGATTTATTCAGCAGGCTTGCCATGATTAAGATGTCCTCTTTGTTATTAAGATAAAGACCAAACTTTTCTTTTTCAAGGTGAATGACTGATGAAAGATAGGGGTTTTTTTGGTTTGTTTGTTTGTTTTTGTTTTTTTGTTTTTTTTTGCCACCCAGTCAAGTTAATTGGATGATTTCTATCCAGAGACCAACGTGTTCTGATTTAATATCAAAATCTCTTTGTAAAAGGCTCAGTGCTACTGAGATTAAATCTAGAACTAACCAATGGGCACAAGGGATGGGAAGATAGACGATGTAAACAGATTCATTATAAAGTAGAACTGTTTCATGGAGGCACTTGGAGGCAGGAAGGTGTGTTTCTGGAGGTGTGGGGGTGTTTTACACTAGAAATGTTCACACAGAGGTTGGATGGTCACTGAGCTAGGTGCTGGGAAGAGCAGATGTGGGTTCTAGTCTTGTTTCCATGAAAGCAACAACAACACGAAAGTAGTTAGTTAATCTTTACCAGTTGCTTACTTTGTGCCAACAGGGACTGTGCCATTTTATGTGTGCTTCCTTACTCTTCACAGAGGCACAGCCAGGTGCTTTTACTTCTTTTGCCACTCTGTTGCTATGTGACTTTGGACTAGTCTCTTCTTTACTTCTCTGAGCATCAGTTTCCTCATTTAAAAGTGTTGAAGTAGATAGCTCCTCCAGCTTGGTCATATGATTTTCCCCACCCATCCTCCCCTTTTTAAACTACATATAAAAACCAAATAGAGGCCTTAAAGGTCAAGCTTCAAGTTTCAAATAGGCCCATTGAGTAACATTAAACAAGAGTCAATGAAAGAGGAGAACAGAGTTCTGTCTGATAATTGGGCCCATTATTCTGGACTGGGCCTGTTTACACACTTACTGGCCCAGAGTAACTTTATCTCTTATTCTCACACTGTGTTTTTCTCAAGATGGTTTGAAACAAAAAGACTTAAGGATAGATACATTCAGACAAAGATCTAGGAGTACCCCTGGGTTCCTGGATGAATCCAGGAGTTTGGCTTCTGATCCATCAAGATGGAGTGTGAGGCTAGGCAAGGGAACAGCCAAGATGTGATGTGTAATCCTTTAGTGACACAGGTGGTTGACGGGGGGTGGGGAGGAGTATTTTATCACTGACACTGTTTAGGAGCACTGGTACATAATGGTAATAAAATCAGACTGACTTTTATTGGTTTTAAATTCTCTAAATATAATGCTCCCCTTTAATTCCTCCACAGGGCTGATGGTTCCTATTGCCTGCCCTAGTATGCCTCTAAACACAGGTCTGGGGCCTGGGGCCTGGGGAGCGGGGGCAAGGAAGAGTTGGTTATGGGACCCAGGGACTGAGCAAGCTGCCCTTGGAGAATCCAAAATCTGCATGGATTTCTTTAACTAGGAGTCTGAATGAGGGAATTCATCATTCTTTTAACATTCCACAATATTTATTGACCTGATAATAGACCCTATATGTGATATATGTAGCATCATTTAATTTAATCATCGTATTTAATCCTTAACGGGTGACATCCCTACAGGTGAGGAATTCAAGCTCAGAGATGTGGAGTACTTTGCGAAGTTGAGCTTGGATCTATATTGCTCCCCAAATCTGTGTATATCTGGTCAGTGATGCTGGCCCCCATCTAGGCTCTGTGACACTCTAGGTCTGCACTGGCCTAGTTGTGCATAGTGAAAGCTCAGTGCATCCCTCAGACTGAGGTAAGACTGAAACATGGTAGTCAGGAAGGTGGGCCTGCCTGTGTTGCCATGGATACCTTGCCACTGGGGACATCAGTGGAAAGAAAAGGCTAAGGCCAAAGAACGTTTGGCCTTAGCCAAACGTTGTAGCCTTGGAAATGGGAACTAAGGTCTTGAACTTGGCTGTTCAATGTGTGGCCTGAGGGGAAGTTGTTAAAAGAAGATGGGAGTAGATAAATTATGATTTTGTTCAAGAATAGCATTATTAACATTTTTCCAACGGTTTAGTCTAGCTGAGTCAGGTACATGGGAAATGTTTAATTTTACTTTGTGTGTTTTTTCCTGTGTCCCCTCCTGGCATGCCTCAGAGCCTCCTCAGTTTCTTTTATCAATTTCATTCACTCTCTGGAAGCTCATCTTGTCCCCAGGCTCAGGGTATCTAAGTAGCTACATTCTGTCAGACATAAATTCCTGGGCAATCTGAATAGCAAGGAGGCACTAGATTAACAGTCTGATTTCGTGTGTGTGTGTGTGTGTGTGTGTGTGAGAGAGAGAGAGAGAGAGAGAGAGAGAGAGAAAGAGAGAGAAAGGTGTTAATCTGCTGGTTTCAGTAAACTTTTTTCCAAACACAGTCTAATTGCTGAGGAACTATTTGGAAAGTTCCCAAGGTAGAAAAAGATCAACCACAAACAACATCCTTGAGGAAGTTGGTAGAAAAGTTTGATTGTTTTCTCTTGGCAGTAATTTCTTCCTTGCCTAAGAAAGGTGTAGGGAAGACAGCAGTTCTCAGGAAGAGCTCTGGGCCAACATATTCTAAGTGGTCTCAAGAGGGGGCTGAGGCTTTTGGCCAAGAAGCTGGTTGTCACTTGAAAGCCAAACATTTGGTTTTGAGTTCAGCTCCCATTTGGAATTCATTTCCCAGACCTCAAAGTACGAGATGTCACTGTTGTTATTTATTTATTTTTCTTTATTCTTAAGCTTGTTTGTTTTCTGGCAGGGAGCCAAGGTAGTTTCTTGAAGGCTACAGTCCTTAGGTATTTGTAAGATGAGGAAAATGCCATGGATGGTGTGTGAAGAGGATGTACAGAAATTGGACAAGAGGGAATTAAGCCAACTCTGCCTGAATTACCTTGTTTTTCTTCTGTTTCAGGAAACCAGAAAGTCAGAAGCAATGTGATCTGTCCTTGTCAGACTGACTATCCCCCCTTCCCTCCATTCCTAACCTCCTCCTTTTTTTCTTCTCCAACTTCCTTTTCACCTTCCATCCATCTATTCTTTCTTTTATCCATATATGAAAACTGAATTCAGCACCTCTTATAAGCTAAGTAATACAAAGGTGAACTAAACATAGTCCCTGGCTTCCAGAAATTTATGATTTAATGGGGAAGACAGACAAACAGAACACTGTAATATAGCAAGGTTCTTATTACAACAGAAGTTTTACACCATAGTAAAGAGGGCTATTGTTGTCTCAGTCTGGCATGGGTTGAGGGCCAAGAAAGTCTCCTAGCAGTGTTTCCAGCTGAATCTTGAAGGGAAAGGAGGAAGGGTAGGTTGATGTAAGAACTGGGTTTACATGATGGGTGGTCATCATGGAAGTGGAAAGAAGGGGGTAAATTAAAGATGTACCCTGGAGGAGAAACTAAGTGATCTTGAAAGACAGGAGGAGTGAATGACAATGCCCTTTCTGGAGGCTTCTGCAGTGATATAGCCAAGCTGTCTCTATCCTGTGGGGGGTGGGGTGGGCAGGGTCCTGTGTCAGAGTCAAAGTGGCTTGATTCTGTTAGTAAGAACAATAAAATGAACACTTATCCAGTTACTTCATGACAGACCTAGTGACAAGTGCTTTGAATTCATTATCTCAGTGTACGTTGAATGTGGCATACGTGTTATGAGAGATTATTTTAGGTGATACCCAGTCGAAGCACTGAATAACACTGAATCCCGTACAAAGTTTCCTTTTTAATTCTCTTTTGAGCTTTCTGAAGTTGCTGTGTTTTTAATTCTATTCTTATGCATAGTAATCTCCATTTTAACAAAGAGGGGACAGCCTCAGGCCCAGAGCCTTCAGCAGAAAATAGTACTTAGCTTGAATTTAACAAAAATGTAATTGTTATTACTGAGGCATAATTCTCAATATGATTTTTATTGCATTATTCTTATGGTTACTATCAATTTATGGTGATAGCAATTTTCTATTTATGGTAGCAATTTAAAGTTTCCTGTTATAGTGTATTAATTTAAGTAAAAACATAGACTGATTTAAAGAAAAATATTACCTAACTAATATTGTAGGTTTTATGCAGATATGGCAAAGATCAAGAATGAATAGGACAATGACTAAAGTTTGTATTATTTCACTCCTTCCAACAGTTCTGTCAGGAAAATGTTATTTTAATCTCAAGATTAAAGATAGAGGTTAAGTAATTTGACCATGGGCATTCATCTGGCAAGTGCAGAGCTGGGATTTGAACCCAGCCTGCCTGACTCTGAATCCCGTGTTTTTAACCTCAAGGACATAGCCCTTTTTAGGTGAAAATAGGATTCTGGAACGTTAGCTGGAATGGCCTTTTGAAACCAGTTGGTCCAGTGTTGTCAAACTTCTTCACTACCAGTCCCCCTTTTATTATATATTTTTTTATTTTTTGGAAGAACAAACAAATTAATGTAATCTCCCACTGATTATGAATCAATTAAAGATGTATGGTGCCACCTGGAGCTTTGGATCAGCTTAAAGAATTAGCATTCCCTTGCGGTCTTAAAAATAGAATGTTGACAGTCAAGTATGAACCTCTCTTAGCATCTTCAAGGATGCTTAGATGTCTGTGGTTCCCAGGTTGAAAACGATGCAAGCTAGGCCACTTCCCTGTTTACCAAGATGTGGAGAAAGGGAGTGGCCTGTCACATGTGAGTAAGTGGTAGGGTCAGAAGCAGAGTCTTGATAAGGTACTTTTTCATTCTGCCATGTTATTCAAATTAATCCAATTACTTCTCTAAGAGGTTTGGTCCAGGGCTTGGCTACCTTCATGTTTCCTACCACTCCTGACCCCCACGGCTGCTTCCTTATAGCCCTGAGTTATATCTCATCTTCATTGTTTCCCTCTGTGGAAAATGCATGCTTCTCAAGAAGGTAGGTATAAGGTGGTTGTCAAGTCATTCCTGTGACCATAGTGCCCTGAGGAATGCTCTGGAGTTCTCTCCAAGTCTGTGTCTTGTTGAGTAACACTACTCTGCAGCCTATTGGCCATTTAGGTAATATTAGAAGAGCCTCCCTAATCTTACCTTTGCTTCCCCCTGCAGTCTCAGCATTTACTATTCCTCTGACACACTTTGTTCACTCGGCAACACTGAACTACTTCCCTTGAACTTACCATGTTCTTTCATACCTTGTAGCCTTTGCATATGCTGTTTCTTCTCAGAAATAAAGTGTTAACATCCACTTAGCATGTACCAGCTCCAGTCACTGTGCCAAGAGCTTTGTTAGTTTATTTAATTTGGTTCTTACCATAGGTCTCTACAAGGAAGGAATTATTATGTCCACCTAATGTATACGGATAACGAGACACAAAGTGAATTAGTAATGTGTCACACAACTGGAAAATGTCAGAGCCAGGATGTGAATCTGCAACTCAGATATCTGACTCAGAGTATATATCTTGAATCACTTCCTCTTGAAATCTCCCATTCACATGGCTTATTTTTATATAGTACCTCTTAGATTTCAACCTTATTATTGACTCCACTCGGAAATCCTTTCTCGTACCTCTTGACTATGTCAGAATTGTTCTGTAGCTGTTTCCACAGCATCATCCGGTTTCTCCCACTTTGTTGTGATTTCCTATTTACTTGTCTGTCATGATTACCAGAGTGTGAGCAACATGAAGTCTTCCTCACAGTTGTAACCTCCACGCCCGGCGCAATGTGGAATATTTAGTGGGCACATGTGCATAATTGTTGACTGAATAAAGGCACCATCTTCTTTTTTTCCTCTCTTTCTTAATCTCTGTACTGAGTCATCATACATTATAATTCCTACCTCCCAAGTGCCTTCTCTTCCCATCTCAATGCACGTCCCCCATTTCCTTGCCTTTATTTTAGCTCTGTTTGATGATCTCTTGCATGGGTAGTAAAGTTCTCAAGTATTTGTTCCTGCAAAGAAACAGTTTATTGAGTGACAAAACAGCAAGACTGTTCTCTGAAATAAGGTTGATCACTTTCAGTGAACTGAACTGAACTATGGTTCACTTTTCTGTAAGCAATCTTTGAATCTGGAAGTAAAGACTCTCTGATAGGGTATTACAACCTCACTGAATGCCTCAAACAGCCATTCAGGAAGGTAGAGAGTTGGCCATGAATTAGAATAAACTGTGGTCTGTTGGTGCTAGGTCTGTGTTCTAGGCTGGATGAGGCTGAACTTTGACTCCTGAATTTTTTGTAAGTTCATGTGGGCATTGTCACATTGGAAGAATACATCTTTCCAGTTTATCAAAGCCAAGTAGCAATATTTCAAAACTCATGGTTCAGGGAAGAATGTAGTATTCACAGTCCAACCACATGGAACAAGTTTAAACTGGAGGACCTCTTTGAAGTTCCAACACATGGCCTCCATCATCTTCTTCCTGGTGAAACTACAGATGAAATTTTTGATGCTGTCTGCATTTTGACCCTACTTCCACCTTCAACTTCACAGATTTTTTTGGTTACTGGCTTCTTACACAAGTGCCCCCCACCTTCATACCCCCCAAGAAAAAAGCATAAGTACTTGAATTCAATTTTGCCACCAAGCATTCTGGATGTCAGTTAGCTTAAAACAAATGAAATGGATAAAAAAATATGCAGTCACAGGTGCCTTGACACACATTTCAAGGTGATAGTCAACCTGCTCATCATACAATATAACTTTCATGTTGATAACTTAGCATGAACAAAATGGTTATTTTATGGGAAGAGACTTTTGAAACACCCTGATATTTCAATGACTTCTCAACCACTGACCCTGCCTCTAAGCTCTTTCTCTTCATTTCCACTATCCTTGCTGCCATCTTAAGCAAAACCCTGGCTGGTTCTCCTTTGCTGAGCATCAAGACCTTCTACAAATTGGGCCAAACAACCTTTCTGGTGTTCTTGGCCCTGTAGTCATTGTTCAGCCATGTTGGATTGCTCACCCTGAAGATGCCACCTTGTTTCGTGCCTTTCTGCTTTAGCTATTTCTTTTACATCTCCCAGGAGGATCTTCTCTTCATATAGCCTCCTATTTTATTTTTCCATCCTTCGCAGCCCTATTGAAATGGCTTCATTGTCACATCTTCCTAGATCTCCCAGTCAGGGATTTTCTCTCCCCTGTATTTCCAGATGTGTTGATTTCCATATTTTATCTTAAATTTCTCAGTAAGCTCTTCTTTATTTACTTTTCCATACTTAAAAGTATATGGAAGAAATTTTAAAAAGGCTCATAATTTACTTACCCAGATAATATTTCTTTTTTTAAGAAGTTTATTTATTTATTTTGAGAGAGAGAAAGAGAGAGAGGGGGTGGGGAGAGAGAGAGAGAGAGAGAGAGAGAGAGAGGGAGAATCCCAACCAGGCTCCACATGATTAGTGCACAGCCCAACACGGGGCTTGAATTCACAAACTGTGAGATCTTGACCTGAGCTGAAATCAAGAGTCAGATGTTTAACCTACTGAGCCACCCAGGTGCCACCCAGATAATACTTCTTGACATCAAATATTATGCATGTATTTTGCTGGAAACGTTTGAATAGTACTGAAAGGAAGGGAAGAAAAAATAAAAGCTTCCCCCCTACCCAGTATCTTTAACTGTAGCATATGACAATCTGCTGTGGTTTATGTGACTGTGTTTACTTAATCCACTACTGGACTCATTCCTTGAGTGTTGCCACTACAGTTATGTATCCAGTACTGTACATTGTACACAGTAAGCACACAATAAATGTTTGCATTGTTGTCAAATGTTATCCTTTCTAAATTGTTTCATTTAGACTTTATAATGTATATGGTATCTATCATATACATATGTGCACACACACACAGATATGGCAAACCCAGTTGAAAATGTCTACATTTAGAATAGCATGGAAATATATAACTGCTCTCCAAGAGAAAAGCCACTAGAAAAGAGCATTTCTAGCCCAACATCTTAGGGTTAAAAGGGATAGAGATTCTCTCAATTTTCCTCATCCTTTATTGAAAGGCTGAAGACCCCTGGGATCCCAGAAAAGCTACAACTCAAGTCTTGGGATAGGAATGGCAACGTTCCAACCTTGGAGAATGGAGTTGCTGGGGCTCCTGTAAATGACCTTGCTCATGGGGCCTCTGCTTCTCTCTGTGTATCTGTTTTAATATCCTGTCTTTCCTAAAATGCTTCATTCTTTTGCTTAGTCACCTTGCTCCTGTCCAGAAAGGGCCACTCCTGCCCTGACTCTGCCTAACCCTGCAGCTTGGCAAATGGCCCACATTTGAATGACAACAATCTCTCAGCTACCAAGGAACCAGTTTTCTGGTACCTAACCTGATTGGCCCAGCCCATCTTTTCTTGCCAGACTGATGATGCAGGATGCTGACAGATGGCTGTGCTTATGCCAGATGCCCTCCCCTGGACCAATCAAACATGACCAGGAGGTGGGTTCACATGGTATGGAACCTGATCAAGCTGCCTCAGCAGGACTCTGCAGGGGGGTGGGGTCGGGGTGGGAACAGAGTCCCAGAGGAAAAGATGTGCATGGTTTAAGGACAGAAATTTGAGCTTAAATCAAGTAGTGAGAAGTTAAGTACTTGGGAGATATTTAAAGAAATAAAGATTTGGGGGGACTTGAGAATAACTTTAATTATTTCAAAAGGATTGTCCTAATGGATAAAGAGGCCCTTTTTTCTGCTTAACTCCAGAGAGTATAACCAATAGTTATGTATAACCAGTTATGTTATATATGTATACATATATATAAATATATACATAAATATATAAAATATTTTTAAAAATATACTACATATACATATATGTTTGTGTGTGTGTGTGTGTGTGTGTGTGTATAAAACCAGAGAATATAACCAGTAAATGGGAAACAATAAATGGGAGTTGAAGTAAGGAGCTCAGCATATCAGGAAAAACAAACTAATAATAACTGTCCCCAAATGGATCCACTTGAGGTCATGAATTTCCCTTACGGAAAGTTTGAAACAGAATTTGGGTGAACTCTTTTGATGAGCCATTTGTGAGTGTGTGTGTGTGTGTGTGTGTGTGTGTATTTATTTAAAGTTTATTTATTTATTTTGAGAGAGAAACAGAGAGAGAGAGAATTCCAAGCAGGTTCTGCACTGCCAGCATGAGCCTGACGTGGGGCTCAAACTCACGAACCATAAGATCATGACCTGAGCTGAAATCAAGAGTCAGATACTTAACGGACTGAGCCATCCAGGGGCCCTGAGGCATTTGTGTATTTGGAAAGGTCTAGATTAGATGACCTTGAAAAGTTCTTCCCAACATTTACAATTCCAAGGACTTGTTCTCACACACAATTCACAAAATGACTAGACAAACACATGTGCACCTCTGAGTTCCACACCTGGTACATGGCATTTGCACAACTGAGGAGCATTCCCTGATTTGTGTCTCCCAATTTGACTGCAATATCATCAGAGGCTACTTAGCCATCTGGCTGTTGCTACCTCCTGTCTCGTGGAGCGTTCACTGTTTTCAGATAGGTTTGGTAGTCTTGAGCTCATTTCATTTTCTAAACAGCTAGGCAATTATAATACAGGAAGCAAAAGCAAGGCTGATGACAAAGCCACCCTGTTGGTAGTGAGAGCAGAACAAAAGCTTGACTGCCTGGAAAGAGTCTACTAGTGATTTTGAATCACTGAGCTCATTGCTAACTAACGTTGTAATTAGAGTTAAACCACGAAAGCCAAGATTTAGGAGACCATCTGGTCTGCTCTTTGGAGAAAGGGAGAGAACGTTCCAACCTTGGAGAATGGAGTTGCTGGGGCTCCTGTAAATGACCTTGTACTTTGCTTGACTTCTTTCCGTTTCAATCTCCTCTATGATGGATGGCAAATGCTGTGCTGAAAAAACACAGATGTTTTCCAAGACCTTGACAGAATGGGTTCCCTCCATTCTCTGGCTTGAATCCAGCAGTATCAGATCTGTGGACGTTTACTGAGGGCCTGTTAAATGCGAGAGACTGTGCTAGTTCCTGTGTATTAAAAGCATATAGCGTCTTCCTTTTAGGAGACTAGAATCTAACTAGAGGGCAAAACATAAATACTTGAACAGCTGAAATGACAGGTCCAATGAGGTCAAAGCAGAGGGACCCTGGTGATGAGTTTTGAAGAATGCAGGGATAATTTCGGCCTGCAGGGACCCATGGACATTTCATTATAGAGAGGTTAGCTGAGCCATGTAGACTTGAATAGTTCAAAAGTGCACTCAAAGTAAGAAGAGCTGTTAGGAATGGGGCAAGTTGCTGAAAAGCCAAGGCTCATTCAAAGGGTCACGAATCTATCAATTTGAGAAGAGCACTCAGAGGATGTTAGCTTTAGCATTCTTTCCTAGCAGAAGGGAACTAAATGATTCAGTTAAGTATCCTTAGCATGAGTATCCAGCATTGTCTTTGTGAACTTGTAAAGCAGCATTGCAAAGGCCCTTCTGTTTGGTGTTACTACCTTTGATCTTGAGTTACAAACTTGCATTGTTTATAATAATTTCCTGACCTGTGTGTCTCTTCCATTGAGCCAGGAATCTACCTCTCACTAAGGCCCACCTGTGGAGTCTAGTTTTGACCTCCAGAGACATTAAGGAAAAGGTATCATTTATCTTTCAGATGTTGGCCATTGTCATATTTGAAGTCAGCTATTCCATCTTCTCTGAACTTTGTCTCCTCTGAGCTAGTCATTTCCGATTCCAGAATATGGCCCTCACCATTTGGGTATTCCTTGTGAACACAAGGTACTTCACCAGTTTTGTCCTTTATACCTTGTGGTAAGATCATGGTGGGGAGGGACGTCTTTTGTAGCCTTCAGTAAATGCAATTACTTCTCTTAGGAAGAACTCTTAGTCTTTTGGATCCCCATGAGCTGTGAGCTTCTTGGGGGGCCCTGAAGCATCTGTGTTAGAGATATATCTTCATCAGAGAGAGCTTTGAAGAAACAGTTCCCTACTTCCTGTACCTGTCCCCTTTCACCTCCAGTGCCTTTGCTGTAGAAAGGCCACATGTGCAAAGGTAGCATACATCTCTGTTCAGTTTGCAAAGCATGAAGCTTCACTGAACATTTACTTTCTAGATGATCTTCCTTGTTTTATTGGCATTTGCTTATGAAATTATTCAGACCATTAAATCATTTACTCACTTGCTTACTTGTTGAGCACTGTATATAACTTGTGCTGCAGCTGCAGATTTAGAATAGCATCTGTATCCTCAAGGAGATTACGGGCCAGCTGAGATAGGCTCCAAGGTGAGTGAATACAGTTCAGTGGGATAAATGCTAAAATGGGGGTGATAGGGACATAGGGACACAGAACAAAGAGTCAGGAAGTGGGCAGTGCTGGAGGAGGTTAAGGGAACTCACCACCAGGAGATCATAATGATTAGATTGTGTGCTATCTGAAAGCAGGGACGGTGCCCTGTTCATATACTTTAGCGTCTGTTCCTGGCATGGTGCCTTACCAGTTACAAATGCTCCATGAATATTTATGGGATAAGTTGACTAAGCTGCTGTCCTCCATCAAAGCCGGCGCGGCTCTCCTTTGAAGTTGCATTCAATAAGCAGAAGACTGAAGAGAAAGAACCCTGAAAGAAGGCTCGTAATCACTGGATTTTTACCAAGAGATGGCAGAAAGAGTCCACCACGTTGAGTTATTCAGTACAAAAAATGTCATCTCTCCCATTAACTTCATGTTTCCATTTGGATCTTTCTCACTCCTGCTGGGAGCCAATGCTGGGAGGCACTTGTTTCCCCACATTTGGTCTTGGGGAAAGGAGAAGCAATGTCCCTGTTCCTGTGACATTCCACCCACTCCCCCCACTCCCCCACGGTGACTCTCCTCCTCCACTCCAGAGGCCCAAGCCTCATCTCACTGGGTGGTGACCATTGTCAATGTGCCAGTCAAAAGGCACAGGTTCCCATTGCTCAAGCTGTCAGGCCTGCAGTATTTGCAAATTATACAACCACTGGGCAAATGCCCGTCACCCTACACAGTGGTCCATCTCACACCCCAAAACACCCAAAGCATAATTATTGAAATATGCACAAATCTTATTATTCCATTAATTCTTCTATAGATAGTCAGGGCAGGTGTCCTCACCACCATTGATAGTGAAGAGGCTCTGAAGAGCTCATTGAAGTTTCCCAAGATCAAACTTTCGTTAAGAGTAGAGACTCAAACCCAGGGTTTTTGTTATCATTATTATTATTGAAATAAATTTTCTTCTGATTTTGAAAGGTGGATATGTTTTCTGTAGAAAATCAGAATAAAAGAAGGAAAGTAAGATCATGACACGGAGGCAGTTGCTATTAACAGCTTGGATTTTCCTCTGGTCTCTTTAATTTCTATGCCCAGATGTTAGAATTATATGTGTATACACATTGATGTTGAAATCCTAGTACACATACCATTTTATAAGCTGCATTTTAAAGATTGAGATAAAATTGACATACAATATTATATTAGTTTCAGGTGTACCACATAATGACTTGATATTTGTATTTATTGTGAAATGACCACCACAACACATCTAGTAAACATCTGTCACCTCACATAGTTACAATTTTTTTTCCTTATGATGAGATCTTTTAAAATCTACTTCTCTTAGTAACTTTCAAATATACAATGCAAGGGTATTAGCTATAGTTATCATGCTGTATCTTATATCCCCAGGACTTATTTTATTTTGACCAACTTCACCCATTTTGCACCCCCCACCCCATCCCCGCCTCTGTTGATCTGTTTTCTGTAACTGTGAGTTCGGCTTTTTCTTTCTTTCTTTTTTTAGATTACACATATACGTGAGATCATATAGTATTTTTCTTTCTCTGTCTGACTTCTTTCAGTAGAACCTGCTTCTTATGAATTGCAATAATATCATTCATTTATTCAGCATGCATTTACGGGGCACCTCCCACATGCCTGGTGTGAGCAAAGTCCTTCAGGGAGGTGGGGAGACCAGTACTTCACCAATAATCCAGTAATAAATGCAGAGTCAGAGACTGAGAAGTCACAGGGAGGAAAAGAGAAGATACTGGGAAACAAGGAGACCTGATTTAGACTGAGGAGTTAGGGAATGGCTTTCTGGGGAAGGTGCACTTAACATGAGCCTTCTAGAATGAGGAGGCCTTTGCCAGAAAAAGGATGGGGTGCAGGCAGCATCCTATCAGAGTGATATGAATGAAGAGCCAAGAAGATCTTTCCAGGGCTGTGGGCCTGAAAGAGGGTCCCTGTGGCCGGTGGGAGGTGAGCAAGGGAGAGGAGCCTGGCAGGAAGTGAAGCTGGAGAGGAAGGCAGGTCCAGATCACAGGGCCATATATGGGTTAGGGGCTTCATCCTAATACCAAGTGAAGGCAGTGAAGGGTTTTAAACAGGAGACTGACATGGTTTGCTTCACTATATAAAAAGATCACACACGCTGAATTGAAGAGTATGGATGGAGGAGGGAGAGGAAGATTTTATCATTAAATATTCTGTTGCACGATTTTTAATGGCAACATTTTATTTTTTCAATATTACCTTATTTTTAAAGTTCCTTGGTTTAGTGTTATTTTTGTTATAATTCTCAAAATAATGAATGTCCTTGCTGAAAAGTTAGTGTGCACAGCAATGATGATCGCCTTTGATGAAATCCCTGGAGGAGGGATTGCTGGCTCAGAGGGCATGCGCAGTTCTAAGGTTATTTTACCATATTTCTAAGTTAACCTCTAGAAAGGCTGTGTAATAAACATCAACTCTCCCAGGCAGGGAATAAATATGCTGATTTCCATATACCCTTGCGAACTCTGACTATAATTTAAAAAAAAGTCCTGATAGACCAAATATGAGATCTCAGGTTTTAATTTCTACTTCGTTGATTACCAGCATGAGAGAACATTTTCACAAGTGCATCAGTTATTTATAGTTCTTCTTGAGTTGCTGCTGACCCCCTCTAATTATGTCTCTGAACCAGAGCATGTGTCTCAGATGCCTTCTAGAAAAGATTTCACGAGGTGTCCCAGGCAGGCATCTTCAAGATTCACAGGTCCCAACAGACAAAAGTGACCATCCTTTGAGCAGAAAACCCAGGTACTTTATTTATCATAGAAATTCATACAAAAAAAGGACAAAATACATAAATTCAAAAAGATCCTGGAGATAGAATCCTCCTCCTGCTCCTGATATATAAGATAAACTGTGTGCTTTAAACATTCAGCTGTTTAGAGCGGCGCTGTTCAGTGGAAATATGACATGCACCATATGTACAGTTTAAAGTGATCTAGTGTCACAATTATAAATTAAGGAGAAACTGGGGGAATGAATTTTAATAACATTTTATTTAACCCAATATAATCAAAATATTATTATAACAACACATAGTCAATATGAAAATATGCATGTGAGCTTTTGTATTCTTTTCTTCATACTAAAGTCTTTGAAATTCAGTATACATTCTATATTTATAGCACATCTCAGATTGGTTTAGCTACATTTCAAGGTCTCAATGGTCACACATGGCTGGTAGCTTCATATCGGACACCATGAGCTTGGATGGTGACTGGGAAGCTTGTCCCTAATATAGGCACCCCTGGGAGAGACCACAGGAACAGTTTCAGAATGCTACAAAAAAGTGAATATTGTAACCAAGCAAGTCAAATGTAGTTTTTGGTTTCCTAGTGCATATGTTTACCCTCTACTGTAATCCATTAAGTGTGCAATAACATATGTTTCAAAAAATGTATGTATATCTTAACTAAAAAATCTATTTTGTTAAGAAGTGCTAACTATCATCTGAGCTTTCAGTGAATTGTAGTCACTGATTGTAGGACACCATCACAAATATAATATAATAAAAAATTTAAAATATTGTGGGAATTACCCAGATGTGCCACGGAAACATGAAAGGTGCAAATGCTGTTGTTGGAGAAAAGGCACCAGTAGGCTTGCTCCATGCAGGGTTGATACAAACCTTCAGTTTGTGAACAATGGGGGTATCTGTGAAGTGCAATAAAACCAAGTGTGTCTGTATTCACAGTTTCATAGGATTATTGTGGAGCTGGAGAGGCATTCAGCGTTGGTGAGCCAGCACTCACTAAAGGCACTGAAGGAAGAAGTGCCTTTATCAAGGCCACATGGCTGAGGGGCAGCAGTCTGTGTGGAGATGGACTCAGGTCAATGCCCTTTTTTTTTTTTTTAAATGTTTTTATTTATTTTTGAGAGAAAGACAGAGTTTGAGTGCTGTCAGCGCAGAGCCACATGAGGGGCTTGAACTCATGAACCCTGAGATAATGACCTGGACACTTAACTGACTAGCTACCCAGGCGCCCCGTCTCCGCCCTTCCAGTACCACATCTTCCATTTTGGAGCTGTTGTGAGGTCATGCAGTGTGGACCACACTGTCACTGGATGGGGAAGGCGGTGGCATGGTTGTGGTTGTTCACACACACACAACAGCAGCTGCATTTATTAAAAGAAGGAGAACAACAAAACACAAGTTTGGACCCTAGAAAGCAGAGGAAGCGTAAGCAGAGATACGCTTGGGAAGAGACACGCTTGGGAAGAGCTTCTCGTTGTGTCCATCCGAGCCTTCGAATGTTAGCCTTTAAAGGATGTTTCTGCTCCTCAAGGAAGATGGATTCTGGTTCACCTTTTGGGACCTCACCTTTGTGTTTATTGTGTCTGATGGATGCACTGAGTGGCCAGCAGGTGGCGCCAGAGCCAGCTGGTAACCACAGGAAGTGCTAACTGTCCCAGGTTTCCACAGCGAGGCCTCTGGTGGCTGCAGATCAGCCAGCTGGGGCTCAGATGCTGATCTGATGGGAAACTGGGTGTGGAAATCTGCTCCATCCTTGAAATATGGAATGGGGGTAATTGGAAAGTTATTCTTATCCTCCCAAATAGCAGAAGAATACTTCTCGCTTTAATAAATATTGATCAAAAGCCAATTCTGGACCTGGCCAGGAAAAACAGAAAATCCTCAAAGGGGAGTTTTGAAGGCTTGATATGAAAAATATAAAACATTGCATTAGTAAATTTTATATTGAGTATATCTTAATACATTACCCAGAGTGGAAAATAATAAGAGAGTTGAGAGAAAGATGGCAGAGAAGTGGTTTGTAGAAGGAAAGATACAAAATAGGCCTAGTAACATTGGCCCTGAGGCCAACCTAGGGGCTGGGGACGAGGAGAACTTCAGTAAGTGGTCAGGGATGCAGGTGGGAGATTCTCAAGTGGAGTGACAGGGTCAAGGAAACTGAGATCTCAGGTCAGGAGGGGCTGCAAAGGTGTTACAGTCCAACCCTCACCTACATTTGATGCTCAAAGCCACTTCTCAGAATTCCTACTAAATGAGTATGTTTGTCCCTGAGGGGTGAGGGGAGAGCCTATACCAGTCTGCTTAAGAATAATCTAGTTTTGCAGGGTTTGTTGACACAGAGGATATTAGCTTGCAGCTCCTGGGCTGAATCTAGTCCACACATGTGTACTGCATGGCTTGTACCATGTTGTCAGAAATTTCCAAATTAGTTGTTAATGTACAAGCATCTGGATTTATTGCTGAAACATCCAGATTTCTGACTAGAGCTGAGTAGTAGCCCCTTTGGTCAGGACATATGTCCATCTGCTTCCTTCTTTTCAACTCCCTGTCTGACCTTGCAGACATTCAAGTTTGGAAACTTTTATTTAGCTTTGTAGGAGAGGCAAAATCTTACCTCCACTCACTTAGGGTTTTTTGGCTGGACCTGGGAATTAAATTGACGTAAGACAGATTAATAAGAGAAAAGCATACAGATGTACTTAATACAAGTTTTATGTGACAAGGAAGTCTTCATAAGGAAATGAAGACCCAACAACGTGGCAAAACCTAAATGTTTTTGTAGTAGGTTGAATAAAGAGAGGGAACTGGGGACAAGTAAGCTGTGTGGGGAGGCTAAAAGAAGGTAAGAACTATTTTAACAAGGTCTCTTGGTACAGGATTTTCTCTGCTATGTTCCCCATTGAAAACGTTTCTTTTTTCCTGGTACAGTGAGGGGGTCTTTCACTTGGGAGTTTTTATCTCCTGTTTTCAGGAAGAAAAGGAGAGATTAGAATTTCCTTCTTGCTTTTTAAGGAGCCTTGAGCCCCAAATAATCCTTATGCCAAAGTAGCATATTTTGGGGAGGCATTTCCTGCCACTTCTCAAGCTGGATTGCCTTATCACACTAAGATTTCCATGTTGTCTGTGAGCACAGTGATTAAGAAAGTAAGAATGTGTATATATTAAAAAGAAAAATCCAAACCAAAAAAACTCTACCTCTCCCAAACAGAACCTGAGAAAGATCAAGACTATGCAAACACCCGTGGAACTTTCCCCAAATACACAGCACGAGGGAAGGAGACTCAAGTGTCAGAGATGCAGAGGAAAATTCTCTTGAAATAAAGTTTCCAGGGCACCTGGGTGGCTCAGTCGGTTGAGTGTCCAACTTCAGCTCCAGTGGTGATGGTCTCACAGTTCATGGGTTTGAGTCCCGCATTGGGCTCTATGCTGACAGCTCAGAGCCTGGAACCTGCTTTGGATTCTGTGTGTCCCTCTCTCTCTGCCCCTCTCCCACTCGAGCTCTGTCTCTCAAAAATAAACATTAAAAGCAAAAAAAATTTTTAAGTTAAAAAAAGAAAAAGAAATTCAGTTATCACTTTAAAACAAAAAGGAAATAAACTTTCCAATGAACGGAAGCAAAATTTAGGAGATAATTCATCCTGAATAAGATAGAGGATGTAATTTCTTAAAAATATCTAAGATGAAAGAAAGTACAACAAAAGTCACAACCAGGATTATTGATTGGAAACAGGAAAAATGGAGTCTATACTGTAAAGAATTTCATCAGAAATGGGGGACACATTTTAGAAGGTTCTCCCAAATGCAGAGAAAGGTGATAAAGATGAAAGGCAGAAAGAGATATAGAAGCCAGAGGGGACAAGTCTAACTTGCAAATGATAGGAATGTTGAAAGAAAGATATAGAGCAAACAGATTATCTGCAGTGATTGAGGGAATAACTGAAGAAAACTTTCCAAAATTAAAAAAAAACAAAAACCAAAAACCAAAAAACCACTTGGATAGAAAGTGAGCATTTCCCTGGTTTATGGAGCAAATCTTAAATAGAATCTATACCAAGACAAATCCCGGTAAGGATTTCAAGTTTCAGGGACAAGCTTCCACACAAAAAAATGAGAGAAAACACAAGAAAAGAGGTAATTTTAAAAGGACATACATCATATTAGTTTCATATTTTTCACTTTAACTAACTAACATCAGAAGGACACAGATAAGACCCACCGAGTATGCAAGAGATGTCAGCTGTGATCCCAAGATTTTAGATCCAGAGAAGACCATATTCTCTGATGGAAGGATCCAAAGGAAATGCAAAAATCTCAGAAAATATGCCTCCCAAACAGTCCATTTATGCAAAGTAACTCTAAATGTTTCTTACCACAAATAGTTAAATTGGAAGCAAACTAACAAGTGAGAAAATTGCAGAAGGGCGAAAACAGGGCAGCAGCAGGGCAGCTAGCTAAAGCACTAAGTGAACAAAAATACTAACAAGGAGAAAAAATGTTGGGGCCTATGATTGCCACCTGCAGACAGGAAGCTATTTGAGCCACATAAAAGTCATGTAAAAGCCTCATACCTCTGAGGGCAGATTTGTGTATTCACAACAATTTGTTTATAAAGCAGCTTTTAATACTATTGAAATGTCCAGACTAGCAGCAGCCCCAGCAACATGGCCTCTCTGTGGTTTTTCATACAATATTCCAAGCAAAGTATCCCAACCAAGTTCACAGCCACAGAAAACACTAAAGGGACTCATGCTTGGGCTTTCTCCTCTTGGTGACTGTTTCAGAAATGACCCTTCTGTAACAACTCTCATCACTGACCTACTAATCTAGTTTAGACGAAGATGGCTCCCATCCCTTTGGTTAAATTAAACCAGATGACTTAAGAACAGGCAGGGTTGCATACTTATTTATTTAAAAATCTTTCCCAGCACCGTAAAGATTGATAATTGTATGAAACAGGATATGGGCATTGTGCTCAGCTTTTGCTAAGGTAAATGTTTCCATTGAGTATTGAGCTGGAAATTGCCACATCAGGACTTGAGTAGGAACCAGACTGCACTAAATATTTCCACAATGGATGTTGCCCGTCTCAGTGCGTTTTTTGTTTTCCTTTTGACTCATGATTAATAATGTGCCTGCTCAGCAATGCCTGCATCTGGTCTGTACTTCCCTAGTGTTTATGAGACTTTAATGATTCCTAACATCAGCCAGTGGTTTTCCTTTTCTTTTCTCTTTATTTTCTTCTCTTTCTTTTTTTTTTTTAAAGCAGAACACAAATATATATATTTCAAACAGTATCTTAAATTGATTTTCTTTTTGCTAGTTGCAAGATCATAGTATCCTGAAGTTAGATTTGGAAGCTATCTAAGGAGTTGATCAACTTTAATTCTCCACCCGGGGCAGCAATCCCTAGAATATCTGGACAGGGATGATTTAGCTCTTTTGTGTTCATCTGCAGTGCCAGGGAACTCACTATTTCAGCTTGGGACAACTCACTCATGAGAACACTCTACTGGTTCTTGAAGGTAGATGATACTGGCATCCTCAGTGCGGTCTTCTGACTTTGAAAGGAGCAGTTTTGTCCATGCAAGTAATGGAGGTCCCCATGCCCTTGATAATGAGGAATGCTTTTTTATTTCAAGTATAGGCAGACAACCTTGATATGTTGCACTTTGAATGCACATGGTCACCAAAATATAACTTTTTTTGTGATGCTATCTGCGGAGATAATGACTGCACTGCAGGCAGGACTTAGCTTATAAACAGAAAAGTATGTGGTGAGATCCAAAGGACCCATGGATGGACCCATAGGTAAGATCATTCTATGCTTCTGCTCTCTTTACTAGTATAGTATAGTGATTAAGAGTTTGGTTCTGGAGTCAGGCTGCCTGGCTTAAACATTGTTTCTGCCCCTGAATACTTCTGTGACTTTGGCAGGTACCTACCTCATAGAATTGTTAAGGGGATTAGGTGAAATAATGTATATAAGATGCTTAGCATAATTCCTGGCACATATGAAGAACACGGTAAATAGTTGTTTTTAGTATTGTTATTACTACTACTATATAGCAGTGCCTGAAATTTTACCACTAGGCTGTATTTTATGTACAAAGGTTCTGATTTGGTAGGTTATGACTAGGACTGAAATCTGCCTTTTTTAGTAAGCTCACAGGGTGATGCTGATACTGATCATTCTCAGATCATGTTTTGAGAAATGCTGTATTAAAGGAATCCATTGCTTTTAGGATGTGAAGGTTTTAGGGACTTAGGAAGCCCCCAGCCAAAGTGTAAGCATCTTTGTGAGGGGCTATCACTCTTATCAGTTTGTTAACAAGTATTCATTCAGCAAACGGTTTTGGAGAACCTGCTGTTCATAGTGTGCTGTTCTTACACTTAGGGAGCTCACAGTCCCGTGGAAGAGGGGAAAAAGTCAGTATGGGTGCTATTGGTTGTGTCCAAGACGATTTTAGGTTGTATGTGAATAAGCATGTAAAAATGCTAACTGTTGTATATTACCTTCCTGTTTTGTTGTGGGATACTGACTTTCACTTATTGTAGTGTTATCAAGTTTATTTGCAAGGTATAACTATTTTACTTAAGTTAGTTGATCTAAATAAACCTATTCAGTAAATAGAAGTGATAGAGTGAAATTTGAATGTGGTACATGGATATCTGAAATTTAGGAAATGCAGTATTTTGGTGGGACAGTAACGCCATAACGTAATTCATTAGAGGAGAGGCCAGTGAACTCAGGAGAGGGCGGGCAGTGTTTCATGGATGAGGCTGTAGCCTTTCTTCCTCTTCTCTTCCTGTTCCTAATAATTACCACAGAAAGAACCTTCACCTGTAAGGAGTGTGCACTCACTTTCCTTTAAGAGCCTTATCTCATGTAATCCTTGTAACAACCCTGTGAGGTGGGTGAATGTTATCTCCATTATGCAGATGAGGAGATCAAGGTCACAAAAATTCGTAAGGAGAAGTAGGATTTGAACCCAGAAGCCCACTCTGAACTTTATCTCTGGGCAGCGTTCCACCATTTTTATCTAGTGGAGGTTAGAACAAGTGGGTATGATGAAGTCCTGGGGAAGATGTATGTGGTGTGTGTGTGTGTGTGTGTGTGTGTGTGTGTGTGTGTGTGTAGTGGGGAGGCTTGGCAGGATTGGCCTCGTAATTTGTAGGGCCCAGTGAAAAATGGAAATGTGGTCCCTTTGTTAAACAATTACTCAGAATTTAAAGACAGTGACAGCAGAACATTAAAGCTCGCATGAGCCCTTTCCCAGCCCAGTGCTCTCTGTACACAAGCTGTACACCCACCCGTGAAGCTGGCCCTTAGACTTGAGGTTTATGGAGAGGGGCTGAGAAGAGCCAAAGGAAGGATCCCAAGACACTGCAGCTCTTTTTTTCTTTTTCTAATAAGTGACCAGAGGATCTGTTGTTATAAAACAATTTCTTCCTGGTTTTTCATGCCTTTTGGGGAGAAGAAAAACCTCCCAAAACACTAAACCGGATAAGGAAGTTTCCATTGCCCTGTGATGACTTCAGAGACCTTAACACAGCTCCAAATGTCAATATTCCTTCAATGGGTTCTGCAAATAAGAGTCCTGTGGGTAATTACATTTTTAATAAATTACAGTTTGCAGGTTGATAGTCAAATAGATCTCCTGTTCTGGAAGCTGGCCTTTCTTCCCAGCCTGTTACCATGCCCCAGGCATGCTGCTCCCTTCTCGTAAATCCTTCATAATTAGGACAAGAGTTGTTCACTGACTTAAACCTTCCTGTAGTCTCAGTGCCTGCTAATTCATTGTGTGAAAGAGCTAAATGTTGCAAAAATGGCCGTTTATTGCCTCATATTCATAATGCGCCTGTTTAATGAAATGAAGTAGAAATGAATTATTTTTGGACTTTGTTGGTGGTTGCAGACCACAATGACAAATACTCCTGCGCGTGGAAGGTTTAAATGGAATTTTCATAGAAAACATGCATCTAACCTGTTTTATTAGGCAACCTTGATACATGACAGTCTAGATTTATAAAATGTATTTCAGGACTCATTATTTCCTTTTCAAGATGATTCCTAGCATTGCAAAAGCATTTGCTGTAGTTTTCTTTTAAAGAATAACTCTGGGTATATTTGAAGTGGACTTTCATTTAAGGAGTAATCGATTTGCACACACTTGTTCAGGATGCCGTCTGTGGAGAGCAAGGCCCACCTGCTGTCCCCCCTGGAAAAGAAGTAAGGTGCTTCTGAATTCTGTGTTGTTTTCTGTTTAGAACTGGTATTGGCCTTGGCTTCTAACTCCATTTTATTAATTCTTCATTTATGGGTCTTATTATGAGAAGCTTCTAATCTGAACAAATATGCAGCATTGTCAAATGAATGCCTGATTAAATTTTTTTTTCCCTCACAAAACATGCATCTGTGGGACAATATGGAGCTTCTCTGATAAGTCCTTCTAGCTGAATGGTGATTGTCAGAAGTGGATAAACATTCACAGATATTAAAAGAGCAACACTACTTTTAGAAACGATCTGCCCTTGTTCCGTAGTGGCTTTTCCAGGGAAACATATGCACACTTCTATATGCAGGATAATTATCAGGTTCATTGGATGCTCATGTCCTGCCTAACAAGGTGTCTGGCTCACACAATAATGGATGAATGCATGGCTGAGTCAAGAAGACACTTCTACAAAGGGGCGCGTGGGTGGCTCAGTTGGTTAAACATCTGACTTCAGCTGAGGTCATGATCTTGCGGTCCATGAGTTCAAGCCCCATGTCAGGCTCTGTGCTGACAGCTCGGAGCCAGAGCCTGCTTTGGATTCTGTGTCTCCCTCTCTCTCTGTCCCTCCCCCATTCACACTCTGTCTCTCTCAAATGAATAAACATTAAAAAAAAGTTTAAGAAAACACTTTTACATGAACATTCTGGAGAGTGAGATAGTAACCATCTAATTATTTGGAACCATCCAATTATTTCAAAGGAATTTCTAAACAACAAGTTTTCTGTTAGATGTGGTCATAAATGGGCTCAGAATATCAGAAAAAGCTGGTCATGAGCTTAAAATTCATTCGATTGCACTTTGAGACCATAATACATCATGATGATAATAATTATGATGTAGATGGCATTCTTTGAGCATCTACTATTTTAGACCCTTTACACCTCATTTAATCTTCAAATAACTTTTCAAGAGATGTATTGTTATCCTATTTTCCAGGTGGAGAAACTAGGGTTCAGAGAGGTGAAATAATGTCATCAGGGCCACAGTTAGCAGCTGGCTTGAACTCAGGTCTTTTTGGCTTCAAAGCCCCCATTCTCTTCTGCCATGGTTTTATCTCTTCACAAAGTCCAAGAGCTTGTCATTGCCAGAGGCAGGATCAGAATACAAGTCTCTCGACTCTTCTGTCAGTGTTCTTGGCTCTGTGGCAGGCTGCTACCAGAACTCAGACAAAAGGATAAAGAAAATGCTAATCAAAGTGTTTCAAAAGGCATATTTTAACTCTAACCAGGGGTCATAAAATGGGGGGCCAAAGGCCATCCTTGGTAAGTCTGTTGCAAATTGGTCAGATGGATTTGGGTTACTCATGGGATATTTAGAGTAATCAGGGCAAGATGTGCCAATGTAGCAGAAACATCACACAATTGGTAGACATGAACTTGGTTTTAGGTCATGATTTGATCTTATTACTCATGTAATCTTGAGCACTTTTCCTCGTTGAACTTGCCTCCTCATTTACAAAATAGAAGCAATCCAAACACCTGACACCGTGGTTGTGATACTACATGAGATCAGGTTTAGGAGAGTTTTCTAGACTAAAACGTAGTTAATATATCTTCATTCTCAGTCATTTACATTCCACTTTTCCTTATTTTGCAGTTTTTTTGTTTTGTTTTATAGACATTTCATAAACATTTTAATTTCAGTTTTTCTTATGTGCTTCTTTGACTGCTTTGATGGTAAATAGTGATTTCCTCTATGATGGAGACAAGTGTCATTTTTTATAAAGTTCATTTAAGTTGGAAAATTATGTTCAGCATCTGGACTAGAAAAAACTATTTGCACAGAAGTTCAAGGGTATAAGCTTAACAGTAGTAAATGCAAAAATGTGTCCAAAATGTTAGCTGATGACCTGATGACTGAGTCGATAGGAATCAGGACAAAGTCCAGCTGGATTAATGAATGGATACTGAAGGCCCAGAACAGGCGAGATAACTGTACCTGGAGCCAATCAACCAACACGATGAGTTGTATGTGCAATTGAAGAGTCTCCCTTTGAAAGAAGTGTTGTTTTGCATTCTTGCCAACACCCAGGGTCATCAGTCTTTTAAATTATACCAATTTTACTGAGTATAAAGTGGTATCTCTCTGTGGTTTTAATTGCATTTCCCTGAAAAATTAAATACACATCTAGCCCATGAACCCAGTTATTTCACTCCTGGGTATTTACCTAAGAGAAATAGAAACATATATCCAAACAAAAACTTGTTTAAGAATGTTCATAGGAACTTTATCAAGAGAGCCCCAAACTGAAAATAATCAAATGTCCATCAAGAGGAGAATGGATAAAAAAAATTCTTCATTGTATGTAAATTATACCTAATAGAGTTGATTTATAACATAAAAAACCAAGGAGGTATTGAAATGAAGCCCTTTTGGATATTGAGGAATCTTGTAATATTTGTATAGGAAGAGTTAAGGACCAAGCCAGAAAAAGAGAGAGAGGGGAGAGGGCAGGAGAGTTGACTCCAGGGCCTGGAAGGACTGTCTTGTGACGGAGGGAATAGATGCCCTTTGTATGTCACTCCAGAGGGGACAAAAAGGGAGTGTCAGGGAAGCAGATGGTTTGAGCTTCCTGAAAGAAGAGCTTTTTAAAAAAAAGAATCAGAGTTTTCTTGTGATGGAATAGTATGTCTCAGGAGATTGTGAGTTCCTTGTCACTCAGCAGAAGCTGGGTAGCTTCTTGTCAAGTACGTTGTCGAGTGGGTCCTGTAGTGATTGAAAGATTTAACTAGAAGGCCTGCAGATTTTCTCCTGTTCAAAGATTCTGCAGTTACAGGTGGTGTTGGGTAATGGGGAGAGCATGAGCTTTGGAGTCAGGTTGCCCATGTTTGGATCTGGAGAGCTCTAATGAGATTATTTTATGCAAGATGACATCTTTAAATTTCAGTTTGTGTGTGTATGTGTATGTGTGTGTGTTTGCGTGTGTGTATCTTCCTTCCTTCCAATTTGTAACCCACCCACAATGCTACATAACTTCAAAGAATTGTAACTGAGACTGAAATTGAAGTGATTGATGTAAAGGGCATAGCAAAGCACCTAGTACATATCCTAAGCACATGATAAGTGATCAATAAATTTTAGCCATCCTTATTATTATTATTGCTATTATTATGATTTTAAGAATTTTAGGTATTATTAGCACATGCCAAAGGTAGATTTGGGGGCAGAGTCGAAGAGCTCATACAAAATCTCTTTTATTAGACCCTGAAAATGGCTGCCTTATTACTTCCAACAGAAAACATGATCAACATTCCACAGGTTAATTTCATTTGAATGGGAACATTGTATTCCATTGTATGTATATCAAACTCTTCTTAACTAATCTGGTATTGAGGGATACTTAGGTTTTCCCTACCTTTTGCTAAAAAAATAAGGCTTTGATAAATAATTTTGTTCATAGATCATTTGACACATGTGCAAACATATCGGTAGGATAAATTTCTGGAAGTGGAATTTTTGGGTGAAATGGTGCATGCATTTTAAAAACATTTTGATAGCTCTTGACAGTTTTCCCTCCATTAAGGTTATACCAATTTACCTTTGTCTGTAATGTATTAGTGTCTGTTGACTTTAAATCCTCACCAACATGATATATTCTCAGATTCTTTTGCCTTTGCCAATCCAATGAGTATAAAAGTGGGGTTGAGAATATCTTCATATATTTAAGAGTAATTTATGTCTTCTATTCTGTGAATTGTTTTTATATCCTTTACCTATTTTTGATTGGTTAAGCTATGTAATAGTTTTCAGTTATTGAATTTATGAAACATTTATAATATTGCTTTTATAATACTGTTCCTTTGCAGACTTTAAGCTTTATTTAAAAATTAACATATAGTCAAATGTATTCTTTTGGTGTACAGTTCTATGACTTTTAATACATATATAGATTCTTATAGCCACCCCACCCCCCAATCAGGACATGGGAAGATTCCATCATCCAGAAAATTCCCTTGTTCTGCCCATTTGTAGTCAAATCCTTGCCATCCCCAAACTTTGGTAACTATTACTCTGTTCTCTATAGCTGTAGTTGTGCTGTTTCCCAAGTGTAATATAAATGGAATCATGTAGTATGAAACTTTGAGAGACTGGTTTCCTTTGAGAGTCATCCTTGTTGCTGTAAGTATCTAATAGTCATTTCTTTCTGTTGCTAAGTGGCATTCCATTGGATGGTTGTGCAAAAATTTGTTTATCCATCCATCTGTTGAAGGACATTTGAATTATTTTCAGTTTTTGGTGATTATAAATAGAGCTGTCTTAAGCATTTGTATACAGGGTTTTTGTATGAATGTAACTTTTTAATTTCTGTTGGGTAAACACCTAGGTCAGTTTCTCCTGACTGATTTTTTCCTTCACTACAATTGTGTGTGTGTGTGTGTGTGTGTGTGTGTCTGTGTGTGTACCTCTTATAATATTTTATTCTGTACTGCTCATTTGGTGATATTTTGTAGATTCTGGATTCTGATGATTCTTCAGAGGAATCATCTTCCTCTGAAGATGTTTATTTATTTTATTTAGTAGACAGTTTAATTACTGAATGACCACTTAATAATTGTGCAGACGTGGTTTTATTTTTTGTTAGGCCATATCTTTGAAAGGCCCAAGGTAATTCACAAGTCCTTCTACTTTGGTGAGACTCAAGTTCTAAGCTGTTTCCTTTGTGGATATAGTCAGGGGATCCCCAACATGGGGGAATGTCATGGGTTTGGGAATGCTAACATGAACTTCTAGGGTACTTCTCTGTTATAGTTCTCTCCTCTCCATTGCCCCGTGTCAGCTGCCCCAAACTTTGATCTTTGCCACTTCAGCTCAGCAAGACCACCATGCCCTGCTTGGACTTCAGTTTATTGTCCCCAGGCAAATTGCTGGGGTGATTTGCAGCTCAGCTCATGAGTTCCCTGTCTTTCAGAGGTGCAGTTCTTGCACTGTCTATTATACAGTGTCTGAACACAGTGGCTTCTTAGATGTATCAGTTTTTATGGTTGTTTTCAGCATAGGGAAAGCCTGGTACCAGATATTTCTATCACAAGCTTACTTGAATGACAGATCCAGCATGATTTATTAAGGGCCACCAGGGGTCTTTTGCCTGAAACCTAACTTTTCATCAGGACAACTTTGTTTTTTCAAATGCCAAATAACTCTGCTGAAAGGTACTAGGGATATGACTTGGTTTGATAATTTTTGTGTTCTTATGTTTGCTATATTGAGTGGATTGAGAACCTTTTCCAGGGAGCTGAAACATAACTTCTGTAAACTACACAAGATAATGAATTTTTAATTTTCAGTCCAGTTTTATCATGGTGGTAAAAACAGGTTCAATTATATGCTTAGTGGGAATTCCTGATTCCTGTAAATTCTATAGCGTTTTATTACAGCAGAGATTATATTTTTCCCTAGCACAGTGTGACTTCAGGACAATTCTGCCCTTCTCAAAAGAGTAGTTTTTGTATTTGTAGGATGTATTTGTATTTGTATTGTAGGATGAGGTCAGTGAGAGAAAGAGAGTATAACAAAATTAGAACATTCTGTTCCTTTTTTTAACCTGATGTTAAGTAGTAACAAGTTATAAGTCATGTCTACTAACTTTTCAAATGTGACCATGGTACTCTGATGCTTTCATACCCAGTTGTAGGAGAGACAGGTATTGGAATAATTCTCTAGTGTTGAATGACCTGGTTTCTTTCTTGTTACTCTCTAGGAGATAAATAATTGGTATACGACAATACTGAAGTCCTGGTGCCTATTTATTTATCAGGGATTGGCTGATAGAAGCTCAGTAGGGGCCATTGAATCTGCTTCCCATATTTCCAATACTCCTTCTGAGACTGGAATCCTAGCCTAGAAATTCTCTTCCCATGGTTACGCCAGAGGTTCAGGAGAGCAAGAGCACATTTTCAACCTTGGCTATATTACATTTGTTAGCATCTTATTGGCTAATCCAAAACACATGGCCTAACCCAAATCAGAAACATGTTACTCCTAAGAGAGCAAAAAAGAGAAAGTAAATATTACTGAACAATAATCCAATCTCCTATAAGCATTTATTATATACTAGTCACGAAGGCTGCAAAGATGAGTAAGACATAGTCGTTTGCCATAGGAACACTTAAAAAAATTGATCCTGAACCATAACTATAGTGATCTTACAGCTAAAGGAAGGGCAAAGAAGGAGTTAAACTCTAGTTCAAATGAACAGAAACTCTCAGGCTTTTAGAATTCTTTTTTCCTTTTAATTTCACACCCTGGAGGATGTTAAACTTGGATTGCTGGCAGTCTACCAGAGCATTGTGTTGAGCTGAAATCCCCTGCTATTAATAACTAGGTATACTGTGATTTTGAGATTTAAAGCCATGATCTCATGTTAGAAGCTGCAGTGGGCCAGGAAGTTATTTGGGTTCATACCACTTCTAAAAGCATTTGGGCAAAGATTCTGGGGATTAAAGAGAAAACTCATAAGCAGGTCTGTACACAGGGACTTGGAGCTTCATGGCTTTGTTTTGGAAACTCTTAGTAAGAAAGGTGCAATAGAAAACTGAAATATGCAGGCCATCCAAGCACTTGAAACAACAATCTAGTATGATTGAAATGGATGACTATAGGGACTAAAGAAGTCTTGATGGATTGCAGAGAACAAGGCAATGACATGGAAATACTGATGCCTCATGCCTCCTCCCACTTTTTGAGGGTCTTTCCTTCACCATTTATTGTTGAGGTTGTAGTTGGACCCGGGAAAGGCTCAGAAAACTTGGGCCATTAGGATGCTGAGAATTTCAAGAATTTCTGGTTTGTTTTTTGGTGTGTGTGTATGGAGAGGGGGTCATCCAAAATTCATGACACTAAAGTCAGAGGTTCTGAACTGATTTCTGGGTGTCCAGGAGCCCCAGATCCTAACTCCTACTCCAACTCTGAGTCTTGACCACATCCAAGGATGACTCAACAAAGGAACAGAAGTTAAATAGAAGAAAAATTGATTGGGACAATGGGAGAAAGATTTAAGGTTTTGTGGATTCCTCTTTAGACATATCTATTCTAGTCCAGCTCTCTTGTTTCCAGCTGAGGAAATAAAAGGACTTTCTTGAGGTCACATGAGTTTATGGCAGAACTAGGATAGAACCAGTTCTCTGGCCTCATGGTGGCAGTGAACAGCTGACATTACTAAGGACTTTTATGTGCTAGGCTGTTTTGAGCACTATATGCAGATTATATTTTTTGTCTTCACCAGAGTTCTATAAAGTAGGTATGGATTATTCCCATGTAACAGAGCAGGTAACTGAGACAATAAGATACCACACAACTTGTCTAATGTCACACAGCTGGTAAGTGGAAAAGCCATGACTCTGGACCCAGAATAATCTGACCCAGAGCCTGGACTCTTAAATTCATTGTTACTCTCCAGTGAGAGAACTGGTGAGAAAATCAAATACATTAAATGTCCCTAATAGAATAAAATTTTCTTTTTTTCTGGAGACTGGAGAATTTCATAATTGTTTTTTTAAGTTTATTTATTTATACTGAGAGAGAGACAGACAGAGAGAGAGAGAGAGAGAGAGAGAGAGACATAGAGAGAAGGAGAGACAGAATCCCAAGCAGGCTCTGCATTGTCAGTGCAAAGCCTGATGCGGGCCTACATCTCATGAACCCTGAGATCGTGACCTGAGCTGAAATTAAGAGTTGGATTTTTAACGAACTGAGCCACCCAGATGCCCCTGGATTCCATAATGTAAGGCAGAGAGCCCTTAGATTATCCTTAAAGAGAAGTGAGATTGGAAAACATTGTGGGCTGTGTCAGAGCTGCAGCGGGAATGCTGCTAAAACTTGAGCTGTCCAAGGTTCTGAGTTCCAACTTCATCTCAAGTATCTTTTGTCTATTGCACCCATCACCAATATTTAGTGACTTTTACCCAAGAAGTCTAGAATTTTAGGGCTAAGTAGATTGCAGTCAATAATAATTGTGCTTCTACTGGATTCTATGCATTTTAGATTTGTTATTTTATTATAGCCCCACGTAAATTCAGTAACTTTGCTTTTTTTGAGGAAGAGAGAAGCAGATAAGCTACTACCCATGTTACAAGGCAAATGAAGCAATTATTTGTTGGAAGTATAAAAATTGGGATATAGAAAGAGGTAATGAGAAAGTATTTATGAAGCCTTTGAATTGGAAATATAAGGCTGATTTCAGTAAGGTTAAAGGAACAGTATGAGTGAAGGAATGCTCTGATGGATTAAGGAAAAATAAATCTGTATGGCTATGTTGAGACAATCAAATATTCACAACATATGTTTCCAATCTCCTTCCTACATGCATGACACATATCTATGAACAATCATCTTATTTTTACCTTTACGGATCTGAAAGAAGATCTCAGAATCCTTCCCACACAGAGCTTCAGCCAGGCACTACCAATTGAATAGTTTGAACATGTGAGATAGGCTTTTTTCATCTGCCTAGACTGGCACATTTGTGAGTGGAATATGCACTAAAAAGTTAGATCATCTACATCATCCTCTTTCACTGAAAGATGTTACAATTGAGTCAGTAAAATAATTATTCAAGGTCATACAACAAGTGAATGGGAGAGCCAGAAGAAACAGAACCCAAATCTCATGACCATTACCACATTGTGGTAACCTATCTCAGGGTTTCTCAAAACTAGAGTCATGGACCAGTTACATCAGCTGTATCAGCAACACCCAGGTGCTTAATAAAAATGCATGGTACTGAATTCCATGCAAGACCCAGTGGAATAGAATTCCTGAAGGACAGGGCTTGAGAATCTGGATTTTCTACAAGCTTTTTAAGATAGTCTCATAGAACACTGATAGTCTATTAAATGTTAATAAGATTAGCATTTGGAATTTGATGCTAGCAATATTATTCCTTTTACCATTAACTTAAATGATATATCATAAAATAACTTAAACATCTATGTAGTTGTTCTACCCCTGTGATAATCTGCCTTTAAGAAAATATGCTCCTTATTTAAGAATAGACTCCATGGCATTTGAATTTTTGCACTGTATTTATTGGCTGAATGATTTTGAATACATTTCTCAGCCCCTCAGCTCTGCAGTTTTCCTACATGTAAATAACACCTACCTTATAACATTGCTGTAATATTTATATAGACAATACTAGCAGAACGTTTAGAATGTTGTCTGGCATATAATAAGCATTTTGTACAAAACAGTTATTTTTAGCATTGGTTGTTTTAACATTGTGGCCATAAAGCTCTTTTTGCAACATTTTTGGTAATTTTTAACTGCTATCCATATTCTCTATTCAAGCATGCATTATATCTCTTGATTTTATTTAAAAATCAGTATAAAAATATTTCCCTTGGTCAAATACTATTGTAATGCATGTGGTGGTCAAACAGGAAAGGTAAGAAGGGATCAGATCACGAGGTGTCTCATATTATGCTGAACAGTTTAGATTTTATCTTGTAGATAGTGGCCAGCTATTGAGGATTTTTATCTGGAGAGTGATGAGTCACAGTGTCTTGGGAAAATTAATTTGGCATAGGACACACTGGAGACAAGTAGGCTAGTTAAAAAATTATAGCAGTAACTCATGTAAGTGGTGATACTTTTCTGTATTGAGTTCAGTTACTGGGGTTATGAAGACAGGAAGAGATTGGAGAAGTCATTATTAGAGAAAGTAGAAAGCATTAATGGATAGAAAGGGGAAGAAAAATGAGGAAAATTGTGGGAGTTATAAGCTTTAGTGATGAGGAAATTGACAGTATCCTTGACAGAAATGGAGATTATCTAGAGGGAGACCTGTATATGAGTGGGAAATTGGTCTAGATCTTGATCCTGTTTTATAAATTGTGAAAATGTGATAATAGCCAGAGGCATTGACTCCTTTGTACATGAGTCAGTTTGAGTGCGATTTTTCATCAAATACCTTTGAATATAATTTTTAAAGAAATTCTACCTCACCTCATCCCTCTTATTTTTCTTACATTTTAATTTTATTTGTTGATGTATCAGAGTTCTTAGTTGCAAGCAAAAGAAATTGCCCCTGGATGACTTAAACAGGAAATGAGTTTATTAAGGTGATACTGGTTTGGTCAAAGAATCCCTAGGAAGTTTGGAGATTCAGGCTGAGAATATGGACAGAAGCAAGGAATGATGGGCAGAATCTAAAACCAGCACCAAAATCATGCTTAAAATCAGTTTGTGAGGACAATGCTGTCACCTCTGTAGAATGTTGGATGCCATGGCTCACACTGCCACAACAATGGGCAGAGGATGCTATCCCTGAGTTAGGTGTCTTTGGAAATCGGAAGTTTTTGCTGCTATTGTGGCTCCCATTTCCAGAACAGATTCTCTTCTGTTCCTGCTTATTTGTGTCACTATGTCTTTATTCAAAGTCCAGGGTAGAGGCATCTGATTGATCAAGCCCAGGTTTTATGCCCTAGTTTCCAAGGAGGCTGGGAAAGGAGCATCTTGCCTTTTCAGCCTCTGTGATGGGAGGTGGATACTGCCTCCCACCAAGATTCTTAAGATGAGATATTTGTAGTAATAGGAAGGACATTCAGATAATTGGCAGCCAAAATGAAGCATAGCAAACAAACTAAGAAACCACCAGCAACCATTGTCCATCATACATGCCTGTAAGTTATATTTTATATCATGAGAGCACAGTTTCTAGAAAGTCTTTTTTAGTTAGTTTCAAATATATATATAGAATGTCCTAAGAATCAAAGCACTTGCAGCCACAGCTAAAAAGGTCAGGAAATTGCCAGGTATTTCATGGCTTGGGTTGCTCAAATTGCAGCCTATTATGGACTGAAACAGAGCATCATTTGACCTTTTCATGTGGCAAGATGTTGTATTATCAGCGCTCCCTCTTTCTATGATTTTTTTGCCCTTTCACCTTTTCCTGCTTATTTGAATGCAGGCCCAAGAGGGAAAAAATGAAGATAAAATATATGATCTGAAATTTTAGGTTGGTGATGAACTGATAATAATTTTGAATTTAGTAAGGTAAGAGTTTTCTCTTATTTATCTGAGTGGAACATTGGATTGGGAATCAGGAAGTTAATTCTAATCTTGGGCAAGTCTTTACCTTTCTTGGACCTGAAATTCCTCATTGATAGGTCCCACTAATTTGGATTCAGGAAGACCCATATCTGAACTTCCACTTGCTGACTGGTATAAATTCTGGGGTATCTTTCTCTTAGCTTCATTTTTCTCATGGAAGAAATGTGGATAATAATAGTATCTTCCTCATGGGTTTATCATGTGAATTAAATAAAACAATGTAAAGCTTGAGAAAAAAATAGGGTAGTTGAATATATATATATATATATATTCCTATTATATTCCATATATATATATATATATATATATATATATCTTATAGTTCATATAATGTAAAAGTTAGAGTAGGTCTTAAAGCAACAGGTGTTCTCAGAATATAGAGAAAAATTCCTTCCTTCTTTTCTCTATTCCTTGATCCATGACTATAGCTCCATTTAAAATACTGTGAAGGATACTCAAAAATCATGTGTTTAATACATAGTTAATATTTTCAGGAAGCCAATGACCCAGATAAGGAGACCAGAAAAAAATTCTATATTGATATGGGTTGAAATATGGAATGATCGTCAAAGCAGTGTCATGATGAAAAAGTAGGTGCTATGAGCTCAGAAGAGGGAAGATAAAGGGTTACATTGGACAGAATGGACATAGCTCTCTTCCTGGAGTTCCAGAGTTGTTCCTTGAAGAATATAGTTGAGCTTATACTGGCGATGTCAATGCAGCTTTACTTAAAGATGCGATATTTGACTGTTGGAGCTGAGATGCTCATATTCCTTGAAAGATTGGAAAAAATGGCTGGGGTGATAGTTTTAAAGGATATTAGCAAATTCTCTGGCATGCTTTCCATCAAAGCATGGGCTTTATTCATATGGGCTCTATTTCCCCTCCCCTTGAATATGGGTTGGTCTTAGTGACTCACTTTTAATGAATAGAATGAAATGATTTTGTTGACTTCTGAGTCTGTGTTAGAAAAAGCAATACAGCTTCCACTAGACTCTCCCTTTTGGGATGCTTACCCTTGAAACATTCATGCAATGTAATACAATATGAAATTCTTGTATTAATTTTAAACTAATAAACATATTCATTAATTGCCTTTCCCCATCCTTTATAAACTCCATGAGATCAGGTCTCTTATTTTATTCTCCATTCAACATCTAGCTCAGGCCTGATATGTAAATGCTTGATGGATATTTGTTGAATAAATGAATGACTGGATGGTTGGATAGACAGGTGAATATAAAGACCAGGATGACAAAAGTTTGACTACTATTAGCACATGGGTGATGATTAAAGCAATAAGGTAGAAGAGATCATCTGGGGATAAGATAGAGATGATGGTTAAGAGCAGAACCCATGAGATGTCCCATGATCTCACTCTTTAAACAGCTTTTTCATAACTAAATTTAACAAAATCTCTGCTTTCCATTTAGGAGATAGCAGAGTAGTGTGCTTAAGAGTAGGGTTTCTGGGGACACCTGGGTGGCTCAGTCGGTTGAGTGTCTGACTCTTGGTGTCTGCTCAAGTCATGCTTTCATGGTTTGTGGAATGGAGTCCCCCGCATCAGGCTCCTTGTGCTGACAGTACAGAGCCTTCTTAGGATTCTCTTTCACCCCTTCCCCCCTCTCTCTGCCTTCACCTCCTCTTTCTCCCTCTCTCAAATAATAAATAAATAAACTTAAAAAAAGAGTGGGGTTTCTGGAACCAGACTGCTTGGGTTTGAATCCAGACTCTGTAACTTACTGTGTGACCTTAACCTAGCCCTTTAACCTCACTTAGTCTCCGTATTTCCTTATAAAATGGGGCTATTGATAGTATCTAATACATAGGGATTTTGTTGGAAGGCTAAATTATATTATAGCCTAGAAGCCTGTAAGCCTTAAATACAAATTGGTTATTATTATTCCACTTATTAAGCATGAGATTTAAATGCATTGACCCAAGAGGCAATGATTATAATAAGAATGCATTTATATGGTACTTTATAATTTCTGAGGTGCTTTTGCATTTGTCAACGTATTCCATTTTCACAAAAACTCAGCATTGAGATAAAATTACCCCTATTTTTAAAGTTAATAAATGGCAAAACTTGGGCAAGAATCTAGATTTTATATTTCCCAAGTCCAGCACCATTTCAGATTGAAGAATCAGAAGGAGAATAATAAATACAAAGATTTAGAACTGACATTTACCCATGTTGGATAAAACTGACTTATCTCTGAAATAGTTTGGTTCCAAGCCTTTGACTCATATATATCCTAAAAATTTCCAGCATTCAATAGAAGAATGTTACTCTGAGATGGTTTGTTTGGACTGAAAAATTGGAGCAGTTGATGTTAATCTTTTTCATTCCTTCATTCAACAGGTATTTGTAGAGCTTTGCACTAGGTACTATGTGGGATATAGAGAAATGCAATTTGTAGATTTTGCCCGTTAAGTTTTTATTGCTTAATTAGGATGAGAGGAGGGGAAAGACACACAATGTAAAACTATAGTTTGATAGAGCAGAGTATGAACTTTCAGTCTTTGTGTTTGAAGTTTAGGAAAACTTATATGAAATATGGACCATATTTCCTGTTAATCAAGCAAGCATCACTTGGCAGAGAAGCCATTAGTCATTTCTTTCTTGTCATGGATTGACTTGTTCAGCATGGGGAGGAGATTGTTCAAGGTACTGGGGACTTTTTATCATTGTGTATTATGACATTCAGTTCCTGTGTGTGAGACTAGAAGGTGAGAAGAAACAACAAGATGAGGTGAGCCTCTCACCAGGTTATTGTCTCCAAACCCCACTTTGACTTTCATGGGCAGAAAAAAGGCCTTTAATTTCTTCCTTCAACAAACATTGAATGCTTCTTTTGAATGAGACAATGTGAAAGACTCTGGAAAAATAAACACAAGAATAGGAATTATCTCTGTCCTCAAGGGGCTCATAAGGCAGAGACAATGGTATAGAATCATAGCACTGCTGTTGAGTCAGATTACGTGGGTTTGTATTCAGTGTCTACCACTCCGTAACTGTGAGACCTTGGGCAAGTTAACTGTTCTATGTCTTGGTTTCCTAACCTAGTAAGTGAACATAATAACGGTGAGGATTAAATGAGCTAATTCATGTAAATCCCATAGAACTACATTGGGCACATAATAAATATGCAATAAATATTAAATTTTATTATTATTTGTGTACAAAAGCATAGAGGATTATGTTTCTACTTAGCATATAGAAAGTTGGAAAGAACATCAGTCCCATTAGAATGATGAGAAAAATTCAGCTGATTACAAAATTATAACCTGTTTTGGAACTTATTAAAGTGCTGAGGTCACAGAGCAAACAGCCTAAATTCTGAGATGGAAGCAGTCTCTCCAACATGAGAATTGACATGTAGACTGTCTCTTCTGTGACAGAAAACCAGAAGAGGGGATGCTGCTGTACAAATAGGTAAGAAGAAATGAAATAACATGTAAATGAAAATTTTTAAGGGTGAGTATATGCTAGCATAAAGTAAGAAATTAGGGATCCCCTGACACAAAAGGGCTCTTTTCTATACGTCCTCACCAGGTATTCACAAGAAAGTTTGGAAGCAGGACAAGAGACCAGATACGGTCATCCTTGTTACTGTAGGTATGGAGGAGGGGATTGTGAGAAAGGTATAAAATCCTACCCTCTTGCCCAGAATCCTCTCTCTTGACAGAGCGAAAGATTTAAACAGCTGGTAAAGGACAGTACTCTGTAACCCTCTGAAATAGCTAAGGATTCATGATTGCTAGAGGAAAAAGTGGAGGCTCAAAAGATCTGGTATACTGCATGAGCACATTTCTAGCCTCAACTGCATCGCATTTGCTAGATTGACTCAGTCTCTGATGCTGGTGGCCTGACCAAAGTAGAAGCATGTCCATTTCCAAGTAGAAATGCTATTGATCTCACTGCTCCTCTACACACAGTATTTGTTAAATAATTATGAGACACACAAGATAGCAAAGAAAACCCATCATCAAGAGACAAGGCAATCAACAGAACCAGACTCAGAGATGACCAAGATGTCATAACTATTAGGGACTCTCAGGACTTTAAAGTAATAATGATTAAAGGATCTAGTGGAAAAGGTGGACAGAATAGAATAATATGAACAGATGGGAAATATCGGTGGAGACAAAATCTGTAAGAAAGAGTTACATAGAAATGCTAGAAGCGCGCGCGTGCACACACACACACACACACACACCCCACAAATCAGAGATAAAGAATTCTTTTGTTAGGCTCATCAGAAGCCTCCTTAACATAGAAGAAGAGAATCAGTGAACAGAAGATAGGTCAATAAGAATTACCCAAACCGCAACACAATGAGAAAAATACATAACAGAATATCCAAGAGTTGTGACACAATATCAAATGGTTTGGGATTTGTATAGTTGGAACACTAGAAGGAAAATAATGGAGACAGAATGGGGCAGAAGAGATATTTGAGAATATTCCAAAACTAAGTAAAAGTGATGAAGTAAAGATCTAGAAAACTCAGAACACTCAGAAGGATTTAAAAGATATTGAAAATAACAACAAAACAAACACAACTGAACACACATACAAAGTGCTGAAAACTGATAGTAACAAGAAAATATTGAAAACACCCATAAAAAAGACACTGATGGGAATAAAGGTAAGAATTACAGTTGACTTCTTTCAGCAGATACACAAGTAAGCAATAAAGTGACATCTTTAAATTATTGAAAGGAAAAAAGAGACCCTGGCCACCTAGAATTCTATACCCAGTGAAAGATCTTTCGAGATTGAAGATAGAGAGATTTTTCAGATAAACAAAAGCTGAGAGAATTTATTGCCAATGGGCTTGGCTAGAAGAACTGGTAAAGAAAGTTCTTCAGGTACAAGTAACATGACACCAGAGAGGAACTAGGATGCAGGCAAAGAAATAAAGAGCTCTAAAGATGGTAAAAATGAAGATAATTATAAATGAATTTTATTCATATTTTGAAATCATTCTGAAAGATAACTGACTCTCTAAAGCAAAAATTGTCATAATATATTTTGGGGTGTAATGTCTATAACAGTAAAATATACAACAACATCATTATGGGAGGGGGGAATTGGAAGTATACTGTTGTAAAGTTCTTATACTCTACATGAAGTAACATAATATTTGAAATTAGACCGATAAGTCCTAGGGAAACAACTAAAAATATTAGAAGGCAGTATATTTAATAAGCCAATAGTAGAGGTAACATGGAATTTAAGAAAATAACCTAAAAGCATAGATATATAAATATTGTTTTAAATTATTTTTTAAAATGTTTATTTATTTTTGAGAGACACAGACAGAGCACAATCAGGGGAGGGGCAGAGAAAGAGGGAGACACAGAATCTGAAGCAAGCTCCAGGCTCTGAGTTGTCAGCAGCACAGAATCCAACGCAGGGCTCAAACTAGGAACTGTGAGATCATGACCTGAGCTGAAGACCGATGCTTGACCAACTGAGCCACTCAGGTGCCTGGTAGATATGTAAATATTATGATACAGTGGGGGAAATTGTAAGAAGCCTGGTAAAAATGTTGACTGTATAGAAAACATGGGGTGAGCACAGAGTGTTAACATAAAGTTGGGGGCACCTGGGTGGCTCAGTCGGTTAAGCGTCCAACTTCGGCTCAGGTCATGATCTCACCGCTGGTGGGTTTGAGCCCTGCATGGGACTCTGTGCTGATAGCTCAGAGCCTGGAGTCTGCTTCAAATTCTGTGTCTCCTTCTCTCTCTGCCCTTCCCCCACTCACACTCTATCTCTCTCTCAAAAATGAATAAATATTTAAAAAAAAAAAAAGAAGAAGATAAAGTCGGAGGGGCGCCGGGGTGGCTCAGTCAGTTAAGCATCTGACTCTTGGTTTTGGCTCCTGACTTTGGTTTTGACTCTCATGGTGGTTCCTGAGTTTGAACCCCACATTGGGCTCTGCACTGGCAGTGCAGAGCTTGCTTGGGATTCTCCGTCTCTCCCTCTTCTCTCTGCCCCTCCTCTGCTTGCATGCATGCTCTCTCTCTCAAAATAAATAAATAAACTTAAGAAAAGAAAAAAGAAAATGAAGTTGATAAAGCATATAAGAGGTTGATTATGAAATACTTTATAAACTGATCTAGATAAATGATATTGAATATTTAAGAAAATAACACATTTTCTTATCAACTTTAATAAAATAAAGATTTTTCATCTAAGTTGATTTCATTGTTCTTCTTTGTAGATACAATTTGTTTCTTTTTTTTACTTTGTTATTTTTTCTCTTCAAATTTTTATTTAAATTCTAGTTAACATATAGTGTAATATTGGTTTTAGGAGTAGAATTTAGTGATTCCTACTTACATACAACACCCAGTGCTCATCATAACAAGTGTCCTCCTTAATACCTATCACCCATTTAACCCATCCCCCATTCACCTCCCTCCATCAATCCTCAGTTTGTTCTCTGTATTTAAGAGTCTCATGGTTTGCCTCCCTGTCTCTTTCTTCCCCCTGCCCATATTTTCATTCATTTTGTTTCTTAAATTCCACATATGAGTGAAATCATTTGTCTTTCTCTGACTGACTTATTTTGCTTATTTCACTTAGCATAATACTCTCCAGCTCCATCCATGTCATTGCAAATGGCAAAATTTCATTCTTTTTGATTGCTGAGTGATATTCCATTGTATATATACAACATATCTTCTTTATCCTTTCATCAGTCAATGGACATGGGCTCTCTCCAATGCTTTTATAAACATTGGGGTACATGTACCCCTTCAAATCTGTATTTTTGTATCCTTTGGGTAAATACCTAATAGTACAATTGCTGGGTCATAAGGTGCCTCTATTTTTAACTTTTTGAGGAACCTACATACTGTTTTCCAGAGTGACTGCACCAGTTTGCATTCCCACCAACAGTGTAACCGTGTTCCCCTTTCTCTACATCCTCACAGACATCTGTTATTTCCTGTGTTGTTAATTTTATCCATTTTGACAGGTGTGAGATGGTGTCTCATCATGATTTCAATTTGCATTTCCCTGATGGTGCATGATGTTGAGCATCTTTTGATGTGTCTGTTAGCCATCTGGATGTCTTCTTTGGAAAAGTGTCTATTCATGTCTTCTGCCCATTTCTTAACTGGATTATTTGTTTTTTGGGTGTTGAGTTTGGTAAGTTCTTTATAGATTTTATATAATAACACTTTATCAGACATGTCATTTGTAAATATCTTCTCCCATTCCGTAGGCTGCCTTTTAGTTTTGTTGATTGTTTCTTTCACTGTGCAGAAGCTTTTTATCTTGATGAAGTCCCAATAGTTCATTTTTGCTTTTGTTTCTCTTGCCTCTGGTCATGTGTCTAGTAAGAAGTTGCTGTGGCTGAGGTCAAAGAGGTTGCTGCCTGTATTTTCCTCTAGGATTTTGATGGTTTCCTATCTCACATTTAGGTTTTTCATCCACTTTGAATTTATTTTTGTGTACGGTGTAAGAAAGTGGTCCAGTTTTAGTCTTCTGCATGTTGCTGTCAAGTTTTCCTGGCACCATTTGTTGAAGAGACTGTCTTTTTTTCATTGGATGCTCTTTTCTGCTTTGTCGAAATAGTTGACCCTATAGTTGTGGACCCATTTCTTGGATTTCTGTTCTGTTCCACTGATCTATGTGTCTGTTTTTGGCCAGTACCATACTGTCTTGGTCAACACAGCTTTGTGATACAGCTTGAAGTCCATATCGTGATGCCTCCAGCTTTTCTTTTCTTTTTCAGGATTGCTTTGACTATTCAGGATCTTTTGTGGTTGGGTACAAATTTTAGGATTGTTTGTTCTAGTTCTGTAAAAAATGCTGGTGGTATTTTGATAGGGATTGCATTAGATGTATATTTTACTTTGGGTAGTATAGACATTTTAACAACATTAAATTGTTCTTCCAATCCATGAGCATGGGATATTTTTCCATTTCTTTGTGTCCTCTTCAATTTCTTTCATAAGTATTCTATAGTTTTCAGAGTACAGATCTTTTACCTCTTTGGTTAAGTTTATTCCCAGGTATCTTATTGTTTTTGGTGCAATTGGAAATGGGGTTGATTCCTTGATTTCTTTTTCTGCTGCTTCATTATTAGTGTATAGAAATGCAACAGATTTCTGTACATTGATTTTATATCCTGTGACTTTCCTGAGTTCATGTATTAGTTCTAGCAATTTTTTGGTAGAGTCTTTCAGGTTTTCTACATAGACCATCATGTCATTTGCAAATTAGTGAAACGTTGACTTTTTCCATGTCTATTTGGATGCCTTTTATTTCCTTTTGTTGTCTAATTGCTGAGGATAGGACTTCCAGTACTATGTTAAATAGTGGTGAGTGTGGACATTCTTGTCTTGTTCCTGACTATAGAGGAAAAGCTCTCAGGTTTTCCCCATTGAGGCTTTAGCTCTGTGTCTTTTGTATACGGCTTTCATGATGTTGAGGTAAGTTCTATCTACAACTACTTTGTTGAGGCTTTTAATCAAGAATAGATGCTGTATTTTGTCAAATGCTTTTTCTGGATCTATTGAAAGGATCATATAGTTCTTATCCTTTCTTTTATTAATGTGGTGTATCATGTTGATTGATTTGCAAATATTGAACCACGCTGCAGCCCAGGAATAAATCTCACTGATCGTGGTGAATAATTCTTTTAATGTACTGTTGGATTCAATTTGCTAGTATCTTGCTGAGAATTTTTGCACTCAGCTTCATCAGAGAGACTGGCCTGTAATTTTCCTTTTTAGAGGGATCTTTGTCTGGTTTTGGAATGAAAGTAATGTTGGCCACATAGAATGAGTTCTGAAGTTTTCCTTCCATTTTTATTTTTGGGAAGAGTTTGAGAAGAATAGATATTAACTCTGCTTTAAATGGCTGGTAGAATTCCCCTGGGAATTCATTTGGCCCTAGACTTTTATTTGTTGGGAGATTTTCGATAACTGACCCAATTTCTTTGCTGGTTATGGGTCTGTTCAAATCTTCAGTTTATTTCTGTTTTAGTTTTGGTAGTTTGTATGTTTTTAGGAATTTTCCCTTTTCTTCCAGATTGCCCAGATTGTTGGCATATTATTTTTTCATAATATTCTTTTATGATTATTTGTATTTCTGTGGTGTTGGTTCTGATATCTCATCTTTCATTTGTGATCTTACTTATGTGGATTCTTTCTGTTTCCTTTTTGCTAAGTCTGGCTAGGGGATTATAAATTGTATTAATTATTTCAAAGAATCAGCTCTTAGTTTCATTGATTTGTTGTATTTCTTTTGTTTGTTTGTTTGTATATCACTTATTTCTGCTTTAATCTTTATTCTTTCCCTTCTTCTGCTGGCCTTAGGCTTTATATGATGCTCCTTTCTAGCTTTAGGTGTAAGTTTAAGTTGTGTATTTAAGACTTTTCTTGCTTTTTGAGGTAGACTTGTATTGCAATATACTTCCCTCTTAGGACCGCCTTTGCGGCATCTCAAAGGTTTTGACTGTTGTGTTTTCATTTTTACTTGATTCCATGTATTTTTAATATCTTCTTTAATTTCCTATTTAACCCATCCATACTTCAGTAGGATGCTCTTTAACCTCCATGTATTTGTTTTCTTTCCAAATTTTTTCTCCTGATTGACTTCATGTTTCATAGCACTGTGGTCTGAAAATATGCATGGTATGATCTCAATTATTTTGTACTTGTTGAGGACTGATTTATGACCCAGTATGTGATCTATTCTGGAAAATTTTTCATGTGCACTTGAAAAGAGTGTATATTTGGTTGCTTTAGGATGAAATATTTTGAATATATCTGTGAAGTCCATCTGGTCCACTGTGTCATTAAAAGCCATTGTTTCTTTGTTGATTTTCTTCTTAGATGATCTGTCCATTGCTGTAAGTGGAGTGTTAAAGTCCCCTATTATTATATTATTATCAATGAGTTTCTTTATATTTGTTATTGATTGATTTATATATTTGGGTGTTTTCAAGTTGGGGGCATAAATATTTACAATTGTTATATCTTCTTGGTGGATACACCCCTTAATTATGATATAGTGCCCTTCTTCATTTCTTATTACAGTCTTTGGTTTAAAATCTAGTTTGTCTGATATAAATTTAGCCACTCCAACTTTCTTTTTTAAAAATTTTTTATGATTTCATTTATTTTTGAGAGAGAGAGAGAGAGAGAGAGAGAGAGACATAGTAGGAGAGAGGGAGGGACAGATAGAGAAGGAGACACAGTCTCCAGGCTCTGAGCTGTCAGCACAGAGTCTGATGTGGAGCTTGAACTCACAACCCATGAGATCATGATTTGAGCCAAAGTCTGGTGCTTAACCAAATGAGCCACCCAGACGCCCCCACTCTGGCTTTCTTTTGATATCCATTAGCATGATAGATGATTCTTCATCCCCTCACCTTCTTTTTTTTTTAATTCATTTATTTAAATTCAAGTTAGATAACGTACAGTTTAGTATTAGTTTTGGCAGTAGAACCCAGTGATTCATCACTTACATATAACACCCAGTGCTCATTCCAACAGGTGGCATCCCCTCACTTTCAGTCTGCAGGTGTCTTTATAGGTCTAAAATGAGTCTCTTGTAGGCAGCATATAGATGGGTATTTTTTAAATCCGTTCTCATACCCTATGTTTTTTGATTGGAGTATTTAGTCCTTTTACATTCAAAATGATTATTGATATATATGAATTTAGTGCAACTGCATTACCTGTAAAGTTGATATTTCTGGTGATGTTCTGTTCCTTTCTAGTCTTTGTTGCTTTTGGTCTTCTTTACCATGAAAATATTCTCCTTTAATATTTCTTCCAGGGCTGATATAGTGGTCACAAACTCCTTTAATTTTGTTTGTCTGGGAAACTCTTATCTCTCCTTCTATTCTGAATAACAGTCTTGCTGGATAAAGCATTCTTGGCTGCATACTTTTCCCATTCAGCATGTTGAATATATCCTGCCATTCCCTTCTGGTCTGTGAAGTTCCTGTGGAAAGATCTCCTGTGAATCTGATGTCTTTCCTTGTAGGTTAGGTTAGGCACTTTTTTTTGTTTTTTGTTTTTTTTTTGTGTGTGTGTTTTCTTTGTTTGTTTTGGTTTTTGCCTTGCTCCTTTCAGAATTCTTTCCTTGTCTGTGTATTTTGTGAATTTGACTACAATATGTCTTGGTGTGGGCTGGCTTTTCTTGAATTTGGTGGGAATTCTCTGTGCCTCTTGAATTTTGATGTCTGTTTCCTTCCCCAGATTAGGGAATTTTTCAGCTATAATTTTCTCAAATAAACCTTCTGCCCCCCTTTCCCCTCTATTTTTCTGGGACTCCTATGATATGAATGTTATTACACTTTAAGAGTTGCTGAATTCTCTAAGTCTACGTTCATGATCCAATAATTTTTTCCCTCCTTTTTTAGCTTCATTATTTTCCATAATTTTATCCCCTACAAGCACTGATTTGTTCCTATGCTTCTTCCATCCTCATTGTCATTGCATACAGTCAATATTGCATCTCAGTTATAATTTTTTTTATTTCAGCCTGACTAATTTTTAGTTCTTTTATCTCTGCAGTAAGGGATTCTCTAGTGTCTTCTATGCCTTTCTCAAGCCCAGCTAGTATCCTTAGGATTGTTGTTTTAAATTCTGGTCCAGGCATCTTATATCTGCTTTTATTAAATCCCTGGCCATTATTTCTTCCTGTTCTTTCTTTTGGAGTGAATTCCTCCATTTTGTCATTTTTTTTAGGCCACTGTATTTTTGTGTGATTTTTAGGAAAGACTCTTATATGCCTGCTCCTGAGAATAATGGCTATATTAAGAAGAGGTCCTATACTGTCTTCAGGAGGTGCTTCAGGAGGTGTTTCAGAGTGTACATTCTGCTGTTGTATTTTGGCTGCTCCTTCCCTCAGGTTAGTCCTCTGCTGAGTTTCTCCTTGCTTGCGGGGGTTGGGGGGTGAAGTGGGTGGGGGGGTGCTTGGACCTTGTCCACTGTGTGGTAAGTTTTAACTAGGTGTGTTTTGGTCTGCTTGTTAAAGGAAGCTAGATCCTATTTCCCCTAGAGCTGAAGCTTTGTAGCATTTTATGATCAGTAAACTTGGTGCATGAGAGGGTGTTTGTCTTCTGGGGAGGGGACTGCTGAGCTGTTTCTCAGGTGGACTTGCCCTAGTGGAGATGCACCAGCAGGGTGCAGGGGGGTGGGGCTTGGTGTAAGTGGCTCCAGCCTCCACTGGATTGCGCTGTGTTTGTCACTGAAGTAGGTCAGTACTGATAGATCTGGGGGGAAAATGGCATCACTTCACTCTCTCCTCTCCGGAGTGGGGAGGTCCTGCTCACCATTCTTCAGGAAGCCCTCAGAGAAGAGTAAAAAATTTCCCCTCTTGTGTCCCCAGTTTTTCTCTCAGATCCCTGCCTTCATCCTATCTGTGTCTGAGCTGTCTTCCTGCAAGGCAGCACAGTACTCTTTTGTTTTATCTCAGGCATGTGGCTGGGTTTAAAAACTCCAAATTTTAGGGACCTGTACAGCATGGACCCACGATGATCCTCTGGGGAGGGTCTCACTGTGCTGTAGCTGGTGCCAGTTTGTTTCAGAAAAGCAGTCACACGACTGTGCAATGGTTCATTATTTATGGTAAAGTACAGCAAAAAGCCAACACCAAGGTTTGTTGCTCTTGGCAGGTTTCTGTTCCTATGTAGCATGTTGGCTCCCATCAGTTCTTTTGTCCCTGGAGACACCATGCCACCACTCCCAAATGTATTCCAAGAAGGGAAACTATCTCTCCCAGTGTGACCCAGTGATCCTCAGAGCACACTGCCTGCTTCTGGACCTCTGTCCTCCTTCTGCACCAGAACACCACTAAGCCTACCAGGCATGATCCCAGTGATGGTATGAACTTCTAAAACTTCTGACTTTGAGCTCCACTGCTTGTAAAAACTTGTGGTAGTCAGCCCCTCTCCTTTTACAAGTCAGTGGTTTGGGGGAAGAGTTTTTCTTGTGCAATCCCCTACTTGTGCTTTCTCTTCTCTCTCTTTCTTTCTCTCTTTCTCTCACTCATCTCTCTGTCATCAGGGCTCCCTCCCCTCCACAGCATCTGCAGTTCTTTTCTTCCCCAAATCCACTCTCTGCAGCTCTTACCTTCCATGATGTGGCTGTTTTTCTTCCTCTAGATGTGTAGTTTGTTCTTTTAGTCCACAGATCAATTTCTTGGGTGCTCAGAATGATTTGATATTTATCTAGCTGTGTTTGAGGGACAAGACAAGTTTAGAGTTCCCATACTCCTCTGCCATCTTAATTCTCTATACAGTTTCTTTAAATTATAAATAGTGCTTGTGATAAGGTTGTGAGGTTTGCAAAGATGCTTGAATGCTATTCTCTTAAGAAGGCAGTTACTTAATTTCAAACTTTTGGAGAAAGGGTAACTTAGTCACAGGCATGATGCTTGTTTTGATATAGAAACCTATTCCTTGTTTGTAGGGGATATCTTTTTGTTGCTTACCTGTGTCCTTTCCTCTCATTCCATCTTCTTGCTATGGATCACAGTATGCCAAGCCATGTGGTTTGGGTGGGATGGACCTCTCAGTTCCAGGGACAGACCAGCAAGGGCATAAGTCAATCAGCATGTCCTGTCCTCCAGGTCACAGCCATTGGCTCTGGGATGGGCAAATAATCCAAGTCAAACGAATCAAGAGAAGACCAAATTCTGGGATTACTAGTTTAAGTTATACTAGTAGCAGATTTTTTTCACTGTGAACATGGACATTTCTGGGACTTCCAGGAACAAGTATACCTTAAAAGGATGCCCAGTTCTGAGGTTAAAAGAGGTGATCTGGGACCATGTTGAGACCTGAATAAAAACTCTTCTGCAAGTGGATCAGTTAATAACATAAAATATCATCTTTTAAAAAATTTAGCCAGATTGGGTATGGCTTGGCAACTAAAAGCATCTTGTGTGTGCAAATTTGATTTTAATGAGATTTTCCTTAGTTCTTGCTTCTTTCCCTTGCTCAAAATCTTTACAATTTTTTCCCTCCCTTCACCCTTCTTAGACATCATTTCTAGACTTCTTTTGGATAAAAGGTCAGTGGTCTCCCCATTTTCTCACAGGTATCACTTATTCCAATTGACATTTACACTTGAGTAAACCTTAAACTTCTCTGACCTTTTTTTAAAAGCTAGCTTTTTAAAGAGATATTTTGTCTGTTTTAAAACAGTAGATTATTGTTGCTTTTCTTTATAAAAGGCCACGTCATTCCTTCTAGATTTTTTGGATGCCTTGTGTACCCATCTTGATTTCCCCTCTCTTCAAATTGGGGGTCTCCTTTTCTTTCTTTTCCCCTGCAGCATGGGATGCAGATGTTTTGTAGACACATGGGAACTACTTAACAGTAATTTAAAAAATTTAGCCAGTTTCACACACCATTCTTAGTCATGTGAAATAAATAAGGGAATAAATCAGCCCTTAAATATGCCATTTAGTGTTGAAAATGAAAAACAACAGATGTAGGTATTCGAGCAGGATAAAATAGTAGTAGATGTAAGTCTGAAGTCTTGCCTAGTTTGCAAATTCAATTCAGTTTGAGCAAGATATGCTGAGTTCTTCCCCTAGCTAACTTTTGGAAATGCACAGGATAAAGATAAGTAAGATATAGATTCAGAGTCTACCTGCTAGGGTTGGCCTTAAAAACCATTTCAGTCAATCTTGTCTGTAAATTATTCCAAAGTCCTCTTTCCACTGGGGGATGGTATTTCTCACTTGACTTGTCTACTGTTCAGCTCCATCAAGGCCTTCCTATAGCTCCTTCTCTTTCAATAATATCTTTGGTTGACACTACTTCAGGCACTGTGCCACATGCTTTACCCATATTATTTCATTTAACTCTAATAATGACTCTACAAGATATCTATAAGATAGGCATAACTGGAGTATGTGAGGATACCAGTATTTGGAGGCTTAGGAACTTGCCTGAGCCCTTAGCTCATGAGTAGTAGAGTTGATGTCCACCCTGAGGTTTGTCTGAATCCAGAACCCACATGCTAACTGGTTGAGCACCTCCTTCACTTTCACTGAGGGACTTAAGCTGATAAGGCAAATGTCTCTGAATGAATATATAAAACATTTCATAATAGGGTGAATCCTTAAGACAAAGACCAATCTCACGTGAATTGATTTCATGCTGCTGCAATATTTCACTGGGTAACTGTGAAATTGGGGTAGGCTGGTATTTCTGTAATCATTATCTGTTGGGGCTACCAACTCCCTCTGGGTTGTTTATGTCCATAAAAACTTTGGGTACTCTATAGTCTTCCCCTGATGTATCCTCTAATATTTTAAAAGTCTTTTCCTTAATGTTATTAGCTGTTATTTATAAAGTCTGTTGGTCTCCAGATCTTATAAATACGTATATTTTATATATTTAGAAATATTACCAACAAATCATGCAGAATATAAAACAACTTGAGCATCAGAGTTTTACTGAGAGAAGAGGCTCCCCAGGCATCTAACCTAGTCTCCCTGGGAACTTGTAACCTCTATCTTTCTTCACATTTAGGGTACCTTTGCATCTTGTTTATTTTTTCTTTATACCCAAGGGAATTTGAGAGATCTTAGGTTCTTAAGTTGCTTGATTCCTTCACTGGCATTTCAGCAAAAGATTTTCATTCTCTCTTATTCACAGACATCTCCCCCTCCCCTCTCCATTCCTTTATTTCAATGTCAGTAGTCCATATCATGGTAAGTTCTGGCAATAAAACTCTACACCCCCCTTTTTTGAAGTGCTTGTTGATGGACATGCATGTGTCTTTGGGTCTTCTCTCTACTATTTAGCTCAGGGGACCACATAACAGAACTGCTCAGAGCAGAAAGTCATGGCCCAGAATAACCCTACACTAGGACCCTCAGTGGTTGCTAGAGTTTCTGATTTCGCATCTTGTTGGGGTGGAGCTTTACTGTCCTGGCTTTGAACACTGGAACTTCTCTACAGTTGAAGCCATCAGGACTGGAAGTACAGTGGAACCCTCTGTGGAAAGGGATTGTGTCACCAAGCAGCCGTCAGGTTTCTGACTCTTTCTGAGGCATGAACATTGGGTGTGACTGAACAAAACTCTCATTGGACCAGTCTTGAATGCCAGGCTAGTGGCAGGAGGCTTGTTGTTATTGGTCCAGAAGAAATTTTGAAACCAAATCAGTCTCTACGGCATACATTTTTTGGAGGACCAGAGGACTAATTCTCATCATAAAGCCTCACTTGCCAGGCTTGGCATTGGAGAGTTTTTCCTGTGGATGCCTTCCTCCCAGAGACATGGGAATCCATGCAGACAGGTCAGCCTCTTGCTCTGGGTATGTGCAGAGATGGGATACCAACCCACTGGGAGTCAATTGACAAAGGCTCAGATTTCAACCTTTGTGATATTTTATTTCATTTTACTTTTACAGAGTGCAAATGGGGGAGGGGCAGAGGAAGAGGGAGAAAGAGAATCTCAAGCAGGCTCTTTGCCCGGCATGGAGCCAGATCTGGGGCTCAATCTCATGACCATGGGATCATGACCTGAGCTGAAATCAAGAGTTGGACACTTAACTGACTGAGCCACTCAGACGCCCCTCAACCTTTGTGACATTTTATATCTTTGAGTTTGTCTAAGATTTTCTCCTATTAGATATTCACCTACCTGACTTAAAATCTTCGGACATATTTTCATAGGAGACCTTTGAAAAGAATGTCCTGAGTTAGCTTCTGCAGGGGCATTGTGTGAAATGGTTGGTTAATATTTCACCAACAGTTCTTGGTTTGTGCAAAAAGCTGTTATCTCATGATTCCAATCTATAAAAATACAGTAACCAAGGGAAGAGATAATACCAAAAGTGAGGTTTACCTGAAGGGTGAATGTTTTTAAAATCATTTCATCCCAGTTAGTTAAAATACAGGGTAATACTAGTTTCAGGTGTGGGATTTAGTGATTTATCATTTAGAATTTAAATAAAAGCTTGGAAGAAAAAAAATCATTTTAACCCACAACTGGTTAAAGTGGGAGAGAATGTCTTCATAATGTTACCTTCATTAAAACAAACCAAGAGAGAGGAAAAAATATGGATGATGTCAATCTGGTAACATGCTACTCTGATTTAATTAGCAAACTGCATTTCTAATAGTAATGATTCTTTTGCTTGCATTCATGGAAGAAAGGTTATTGAGTATTCTCCAGCTCTCCGGGGAATCACTTATAAAACGAAGTACTTTACGCATTCGGTAAACCATAAATCTTGTTGACCTTCTTGCAGTTAGAAGCATTTAAAGGTGCATCACTCCTGTCTTGAAACTAACGTTTGAGGAAATCACCTACCAGTTATTAAGTAACTTCTAGATACCTGACTCCACCAACAGACAGAGTGAAGTAATGTGGCTACTTCCTGTGCATGGTGACAAATTGGTTTTTAGCGAGACAGAATTTTAAACTAATTGTCCTTATGAATTTGATTTACCAGCCAGTTTATAGAAACAATTCAGGTACTAATATGTTTGCACATTTCCCAAATATGAATATGAGAAGCAGATATGATGCAGAATTGACATATGCCACCAATTTTAATTTCTTCAAGTGGAAAAAGGACATAAATATGAACCCGATCATGAGCTCATCAAGGGCAGGGATCCTTGCTTACCTTTTTGTATTCTTAGCACCTAATATTCCCTCATCCGTTTAACAACTGTTTCATCCGACAAATATTTACTGAGCACCTACTATGTGCCAGGCACTGTTCTAGGTGCTGAGTATATAGAAGTGAACAAAACAGAATCTCTGCTCGTATGAGGCTAGTATTCTCAAGAAGGATGAGGCTAAAAAATAAGAATATAATACATCAGGTATGAGAAAGATGAAGGACAGAGAACGACGGGAGGGGTGCATGTGCTCTTTTGTATATGTGTCTTCTCTGCTACTGTGACATTTGAATAGACATTGAAAGAAGTGTGGAAAGCAGCCCTGTGGTTATGGAGGGAACAGAGTTCCACGTAGAAGGAACAGCAGATGCAAAGTAGGAATGTGTTTGGTGTGTTTAAATGACAGCAGCAAGGTTAGAGGGGTGGAGTGGAGGGAGGACGGGTAGAGGAGGAGGTAGGACAAGAGTTTAGAGGTAGTGTGGGAAGAGCACGGGTCATCTAGGGTGGAGTATGTCAAGGTTAGGACTGTGGACTGAGTGTGATAGCAACCTTGGGAGTGGGGTGCTGGACAGGGAGTGAGGTGAGCTGATCCATGTTTTAAAAGTCATCTGCTGCTGTACACAGGGCGATAATGCAAGCAGGGAAGGCTGTTAGGAGGTTCTTGTAGAAGTTCTCTTGAGGACTGATGGTGACTTGCTGGTGGAGGTGGTGATCACCTCTTAGCAGAGAGCCTTATGTACAAGCAGTGGACAAACAACAAATGTTTATAGCTTTCATTCACCTAGATCCCCATCTTCTTCCTTCCTAATATCTGTAAAAGCTTACCTTGTTCAAGCAAATGCTTTTACTTCCACTCTTATTTTCTTCTTCGAAGAATTTTTATGTGTATAGTTTCCAGACCACAGAAAAGGAGATGTCTTCTTAGAGATTCCAGATGTTAAAATAAGAACACTACCTTAAAAGGAGTTTTTTTTTTAAATTGAGATTAATACACCTTTATAGTCTGCTAATATACCCATCATGTCTACTGTTTGAAAGAGACCCCCTATTCTCTTTTCTCTACTTTTTTTTTTAATAAAGAAATATTTTAAATCATTGCACTGTACTTTATAAGTCCTGGTGAAAACTTGGCTGCAAATGATCTTCCCTGTTATACTGATCCTTCGTCTGTCAGAGGTGACCTTCTCCAATCTTTGTTTTTAGTGCAGCACATGCCAAGATGGTTATCACCAACTTTTTTGTTTCCATCAGCATCTCTGATGATGACAGTAATGATGTCAGCTCAGCTCTGGAAACTGGGAAGTTAACCAGTTGATTTATGTTAATCTTTGTGTTGTGTTTGGCTATAGTAAAGGCCACATGTCTGGAGGGGGACAGAGGTCTTTTTTAAAATAAATATTTAAAAAACATTTATTTTTGAAAGAGAGAGAATGGGGAGGAGCAGAAAGAGAGGGAGACAGAGGATCTGAAGCAGGCTTTGCACTGTCAACACAGAGCCCAATGTGGGGCTCGAACCCATGAACCATGAGATCATGACCTAAGCCGAAGTTGGACACTTAACTGACTGAGCCATCCAGGCACCCCAACAGAAGTCTTTTTAATGGGGTGGCTGACTATTTAGAAATATGGGTAACTTGGTAGGGATTTCAAAGTGTGTAGCACATTGATCCCAATTGCAGTGGTGTTACATCACATAGGCACTTGGTTTAGGGCAGTGGTTCGCCAGTATAAGTGTGCATCAGAGTCACATGGAGGGCTGGTGAAGCCATGAATTGCTGGCCTCTATCCTCAGAATTACAGATTCAGTCACTTTTGGGTGGGGCCTGAGATTTTACATTATTAGCAAGTTCCCAGGTGACACTAATGCTAGGGACCAGGCTTTGAGAACCACTGAGCTAGAGGCATTCACCTTTGAGAGAGAGAGAGAGAGAGAGAGAGAGAGAGAGAGAGACCAGGACAGAGAGATGGGAAGATGAGAGAGATGGAAAAAGAGAGAGAGAGAGAGAGAGAGAGAGAGAGAGAGAGAGAGAGAGAGAGTTCTCAAAGTAGAAGCATTGGTCTTTGTCTTTGAGAAATTTGTAGTCTAATGCTGGAGAAAAATACTGCCACTGTTTCTGAAATAAATGCATGCTAGATAATAGAAGGTAATTTATCCTGAGTGTTGAGTGAAAGTGTAGAGCTGGAAAGACAGAGAGGGGAATCTGAAGCCAGGTCACCACGCACTTGGTTGGACTTAGAGCGAAGGCATGTGTGGTTGGGTCAATAGCAGGAGTAAAATCTTTTTGGCAGGTGGTGAGCAAGAGGGATGTGTATGGATGGAAGGACCGAGAAGTTAGGAACTTGGCTGGCTAAAGGGAAGAGACCAGTTTGGGGAGACCAAAGGAATGGACTTTGCAAACAGGCCAAATGAAGATGAAGCCAAAGAGGGCTTGGACCCTGGAGAATGTAAACGGTCAGTCATATCTAATGTAAAACCAAAAAGTTTCCTTGAGGGGAAAGAGCATAAGGATGTGCTGAGTGCTTGGTGAATGAGAGCAGCACGTGTGCCTCAGGTTTCTCTTTTCTGCTAAAAGAGACATTACCTTATGAATAACAACAAATGGGTTACAAGCTCTAAGTAGGTGATGTAGTTATACTTTTAAACATCAAGGGAGAAGCATCTATTATCAAAACTAAAGGGAAGGGTAAAAATATTAACATTCTATAAAAAGTCTGCAGCACCTGATTGAAGCAGGTGTGCTGAATGCTTTAGTTTTTATTTATTTCTTCATTTATAGTCTCAAGTATTGTGATTTGGAAAATTGACTTTTACAACAGGCAAAAGAGTGGTTGAAAATTCTAATAACACTCTTAACATATGCTCGCCTTTTATTTTCAAGTACAGTAAAATAATGAGGACATTGGTTAACCTTCTGTGGCAGCTCCTGGAATTTTTGAACATTCCTGATAATAGGCATTTTAAGTAAGCAAATGATCCCCTAAACATAAATAGCTCTCAAGTTATTTTAGTCCAATAGCCATGCAAGTGATAATATGATAATATTTGTGATCAATATCTTGTAAGTGATTACCTGGTGCCAGGCACTGTGCGTGGGGACACACACATACACAAACACTTTTAAGAATAACTTCAGGGGCGTCTGGGTGGCTCAGTGTGTTAAGCGTCTGGCTTCGGCTCAGGTCATGATCTCACGGTTCGTGGGTTCGAGCCCTGCATCAGGCTCTGTGCTGACGGCTCATAGCCTGGAGCCTGCTTCAGATTCTGTATCTCCCCCTCTCTCTGACCCTCCCCTGCTCGTACTGTCTCTCTCTGTCTCTCAAAAATAAAAAAAAAAAGAATAACTTCATTGAGGTATCATTATGTATCATAACATTTACTGGTTGCAAATGTACAAGTCAGTGATTTTAGTAAAATAGAGACTTGTGGAGCCATCATCACAATCCAATTTTAGAACTTTTTCATTGCCCCAAGTTCTTCTCTTGTGCCCGGTTACAATCAATCTCACCACCCCCCAGTCCTGGACTCCCTTACTTTCTGTCTTTATGGATTTGCCTTTTCTGAATGTGGCATATATATAGAATAATACAATATGTAGTCTTTCGAGTCTGTCTTCTTTGACTTAGCCTATGCTTTTGAAATCCACCCATGTAGTACCAAGCACCAGCAGTCCATTCAATTTTATTACCAAATAGTATTTTATTATATAGTTATACAATTTTTGTCTCTTCATGAATTGATGGGCATTTGGAATTTTTCCAGCTTTGGATTTTTATGAATAATCCTATGATGACATTTTGCTTACATGTCTCTGTACATACATAAAATTTTAATCATCCCAATTACCCTATGGTTTAGAACCATTATAAGTTTTATCTCCAGAAATGAAACTGAAGGTCAAAAAATTATGAAAATTGCCCAAGGCAATAAATGCAACAGATGTAATATTTTGAAAAAATATTGAATGCACTTTTTTCTTTGACAATTTGCTGTAGTTTGCTGACTCCCAACAAGTCCTGAGTCACTAATCTACTTCAGGTGGGAGATGGCGGAGTTAGGAGCATTATAGCAGAAATGCGAAGACAAAAGAATGAGTTAATCAGCTGCTGACATTTAACCTAAGATTTAGGGACAAGACAGTAAGATTAAAAACCAGGTTTTAGGAGAAGGTATAGGGAAAGAAAAGGGAAAAGGCTAGGATATTTATTTATTTATTTATTTATTTATAAGCATATCAAGAGGACAACTTAAAAGATTTAGATCATGGTTTCTTTCATGGAGTGGAGAAGAAACCTCTTCTACCTACCTGTGGGCTTGGTTGTTTGGCATCCTACCCCAGGTTATGATGAGGATATGGCAAAGTATGATAACGAGAACAGTAGGATCCTGCTCCTCTGGCCAGGGCTTTTGTGGGGGCAAGAGAGTCAGGGCTGGGCATGTGGGCCCCAGTCTCCCCTCTTGGACTTTGGGCTGAACAGAGTGGGCGTGGTGAGGTTAGTTGAGGAGGTGACTAGGTCAGGGGCTTTGGATTCGAGGCCCGTTTGGGGCTCTGGGAAGAGCTTGCCTCCAGGTCGCCCTGTTCCACACTGAGGAACAGCCTTATCTAGGGATAGCTCCGCATGGTTAGGCAGAGAAAAAGCCAATGTTTAGCTTTCTAAATCACCTTCGGTGTCCTCGTGGTGTGGAGGGACTCCCAGCGTTTCAGCAGCAGCGGAACACTCAAGGGACAGAACTGGTAACAATTATGAGGTTCCCAAGTGGCTGGCTAATATGCAAAGTCAACATGAGATCAGGGGTACTCTTGCTCCAGGGCTGGAGCTTGAGTGATGGCGGCAAGGTGCCTCAGTCACACAAATTAGGAGGCACTTGCTTCTCCAAGTTTACATAAATCCACCTCCCATATTCCTGGCCAACATCTTGGGAAGCAGTGGAAATCTATGGCAGAACATTTATATTTAAAGTGAGTGAGGGGTGCCTGGGTGGCTCAGTTGGTTAAGCATCTGACTTCAACTCAGGTCATGATCTCACAGTTCATGAGTTAGAACCCCGAATTAAGCTCTGTGCTTTCACACAGACCTCACTTTGGATCCTCTGTCCCCCCTCCCTCCCTCCCTCTCTCTCTCAAAAATAAACATTAAAGAAAATAAAATGAATGAAAATTACCTAAGAAATTTTAAAGTACTGCATCTGTGTAGGGTTGCTGGAGTAGAGGATATTGAGAGTTTGTTCTTTGCTTGTTTCCTACTACCCTGGTCCTATGCTCTATATTGTGTGAAAGAGCAGGTCTGTTAGGGAGATGGATAAAGAAACACCATTTCTGTGGTACTTGGGAGAGCAATGTGACTTATTTACTTACCACTAGTGAGTTGTGGGGCTGGGATTTGAAACCACCTTTGCCTGAATCCAGAGCCCACTGTTTGGAGATAGTAATAATAATAACCAACATGCTTTGAGAGCTTAGAATGTGCCAGGCACCGTTCTAGCTGCTTTATATGTATTAACCCACTGAATCTTTATATTACCCTGTGTAGTATTATGTGCTATTCTTGCTTTACAGAGGAGGAAACTGAGACACAGAGAGGTACCATAATTCCCCAAGGTCACACGGCATATAAACAGTGGTGAGCCAAGTCCTCTGGGTATGGAGTCCATCCTCAGGATCCATTATGAAGGCGGCCAACTTAGACAGTACCATCTTTTGTTGTATTGCACTTCTCATCTTGCCAACAACTTTCACAAAATGGTCTTATTTTATCCTCATGTCAGGCTTAGCAGTTAAATGGGACAGGAGGCAGAGTTGCCAGTTTACATCTGGGGTAACCACGATACCAACAGCAACTTGGAAGTCCCAGAACTGTTCTGATCATGGGGAGTAGAACTTTAGTGTGTGCAGAGGCTCGCAGAGAGGCGTCCTGGAGGACAACAGATGTCATGTCAAGGAGTTTGGTAGGGAAGTTAAATACAGATAAATCAGAGACCAAAAAGAAAAGAAAAGAAATGGAAGACATAGTTGAAGTTGACAATGTGTTTAATAATTAGTTCTCAATACAATTTTGTCTGGATTTTGAAAAAGAAAATAAAAAGCTGTAGAATGTGTCAGCTTTCTGTAAAGTCCTATAACCATCTCCTTCTTGCCATCAATTCTTATTACAGGTTGATTGAACCTAAAGAAAATGCCAGTTTTGCTAATTACTAAAGATATTTAAAGAATAATCTCCATCGTACAGTGTTAGATGAAGCAAATAAATGGTGGCAGAAATTGATTAATGACCAAAGCCAACTTGAGGTAATCAATCACAAAAGTCATTTATCCCAGAGCATTCAACAGAGAAATGTTTTCTAAAATGTGGCCTATGAGATGGTTTTAGGTCATATCCAAAATGAATATTTTAATATTTTAATTGTAGTAGTTATAATTTTTATTTTATTAGAGGGATATTGATTTCCTATTTATGGGAGCAGCATACTGAAAGTAAAAGTCAAGTTGATTTAAAGGAAATATTAAATTATAACACAACATACCAACATGGGAAAATCACAAAGAATGTATACAAATGACTAAGGTTTGGGGAACACTGTATTAATGCAATAAAGGCCAACCAATTATATAGTAACTCAAAAGTGAAGATAAGATATTTTATTCCCTTCCTACCCTAGACTCATCTTTTATTCAGGGTTTACTGTATATCAGGTACTGTGCCAAACATTTTACTTATATTTAGATCATTTTATCTTATAGCATTTGTCACCTGAGAATCACTTTCTTCTTCTTACTCCTTTATAGCATTACAGCAGAATTCTGATCTTACTGGGGTGGTAATGACTCAGCAGAAAGACTGCATTCCCAGGTTGCTTTGCAACTAGAATCATGTGACTGTTCTACAAATGAGCTGTAAGAGAGAGTGCTGTGTGGAACCTCTAAGACTGGCTGCACGGAGGAGCTAACTCAGGTGGAAGAAGTGCCCATTTGTCCTTCCCTTTTCTTCTTTCCTATTGCCTGGAATACCTCTGTGATGGCTGGCAATCCAGTAGCCATCTTGGAACATGGGTTAAGTTTGAGGATGGAAGCAAAATGCTAAGATGGTGGAGTGGAAAGAGAGAGGCCACAAGAGGACCTGGTGACCATGGAGCTGTACCTTCTCTTGATTGTCTACTTCAGATCTCTTTTACCTGAGAGATAAACTCTATCTTTAAAGCTTTCATTATTTGGGGGTTTTGGCCAAAACAGTCAAACTTAATACTGACTGATAGAAGATGAAATATCACTTTGGCATGCTTTTGGATCTAGGTAACAGTAAATAAAACTTCTGGAAGCTTAAACATAGGTATTTATTTTTCTCACTTAAAACAGTTAAGAATTATGTGGCTATTCAATGATGCCATTCAGAGTTCAAATTTTCTCCAGCCTCTGTTCTTCACCCTTAGCATGCTGGCTTTTATCCTCATGCCTGACACCTCATGGCTACAAGCTGGCTGCTGTAGCTCCAGGCTTCATGTCTACACAGCAGGCAATAAAGAGATGGAAGAGTCCAAGTTCTGCTCCTTATGAGGTGTTACCTTTAATTTGGAAAAGAAATTCCTCTCCAGCAAAGTTCCCTAATATCCCAATATTACAGAACTGTGCCTTCTAAATTCTAGATGTGCAGTGGGATCCATCCTTCTGAAACCAAGGGATCTCCGTTAACTACTGAAATATATTGGGTTCTGTTACTCTAGAGAAGAAGGAAATAGGGGGAGGATGTGGGTAGGCCATGGACAGTGAGGAAAACAAGTCTTAGAGAGGAGCTGACATGCTAATATTACACAGCTAGCTGATAAGAAGGTCAGTCTGAAGGCTGGGATCTTGATTGCTTTGGTAATCTGCTCTCAGAAGATCTTAAATATCTTAGCTTCCCCTTCCTCAAATTTTATTTTTAGACTTTGTTAGGAATTTTATACAGGAAGTTCTAGTTTAAATGGTGTGTGGACCTAGAGAGACACGAGACCCCTTCCAATATGAACTTACAGAGAAGCTCTAAAATAAATTTTTCTTTAAAGTTTATTTATTTATTTTGAGAGAGACAGAAGTGCCATGAATGGGGGCAGGGCAGAGAGAGAGGGACACAGAGAATCCCAAACAGGCTCTGCACTGTCAACACAGAGCCCAACGTGGGGCTCGAACCCATGAAACTGTGAGATCATGACCTGAGCTGAAACCAAGAGTCAGACACTTAACCAACTGAGCTACCTAGGTACCCCAAAAAGAAATTTTGAAATAATAGAAATATTCTATGTTATGGTGTTTAATATGGTAGCCATTAGCCAAGGCTCTGGGGATCTGAAATACGGCATTTATGACTAAAGAACTGAATATATAATTTTATTCAATTTTAATTAATGTTAATTAAAATAGCTGCGCCTAACTGGCAGCTACTGTATGGAACAGCACAGTTCTAGAACCTCAAAGTATTGCTTCCCAGAATACTCACAGATGCTAAGAATCAACAAAATTCCATTCCCCAAATGGATCTTTTGGTTTGTAGGAATTAAAGGCCCATTGATGCTTTCATAGAGTGGTGTTAAAGGCAAGCATAAGTAATTATTTTATGGAAGAAGTTCAGTGTAGATATAATCATGTTATAAATGTTGATACAAAGGATTGGCCTGTGAAAATTATTGGTTTATGGAGCTCTAAGTTTACCTATTCTTCTAGCAAGGCAGACTTGCTTTTCTGAAGCTGTAGGGGGACAGGTGTTCTGGCCCAACGTAAGAAGAAAGCTGCAGTGAGCAGAGCTGGCCCACAGTGGCATGGGTTAGCAGGCAGAAGTAGTAAGCCTCCGAGTAGTTCCCATGCAGGTCTGTTGGTACTACTTTTAGCTGCAAAAGCCTATAATGACTTTCATATGAGTCACTAGTAAGTTCAAAGCTTTATTTTCCAGGGCACAGTTTGCTTAAATGCTTTGCCCTAATAAATATCTAAAGAGATCACAATATTTTAAGATGTGTCCATCTTACAGCAACTGGGGATGGATCCTACCTCTGAAAAGCAGGAGATTTTGTCTCTTTGCATCTGTTATTTTGGTTCAGGAGGCAAAAGCCTGGTATCTGGATACTTAAGTTTCTTAATGTTAGGTTACTGATTGGCAGATCTACATCAGAGAAAGAAGATAAATCTATTTTAATGTATCAGCATTGCCCGTATCCTAAGCCCTTTCCCTTCCAATCACAATACTAACAAGTGACTGATGATTCCCAAGAGTGCTGGGGGACTATGTCTGTTTGCTCTTCTCTGTTGCAGGAAGGAAGCCTGGGAATCTATTGTGGGGATCCCTGCTCTCAGTCTTTGTGCAGATTTTCTGGGAATGCTTCATCACCTAACTTCCATAATTGGCATTTAGAAAACCCCAGACAGCATCTAAAACTAGCTTAATTGTATTATTGTGCTTGATGTCCCTAAGGGTCATGGCACAGATATTTTCACAACACTTATGTTTGTTCTGTTTTGCAATACCAGGTTTTCTCCTTAAAAAAATTTTTTTTAATGTTTATTTATTTTTGAGAGAGAGAGAGAGAGAGACAGACAGAGTGTGAGCTGGGGAGGGGCAGAGAGAGAAGGAGACACAGAATCTGAAGCAGGCTCCAGGCTCTGAGCTGTCAGCACAGAGCCGGATGTGGGGTTTGAACCCATGAACTGGGAGATCATGACCTGAGCTGGAATTGGATGTGTAACTGACTGAGCCACCCAGGTGACCCCCAGGTTTTCTACTTTGATGTGTCCCATGGAGGATGTGATTGGCTGAAGGATCTCTGAGCTTCTCCATGTGCCGTGATAAACTGGCACAAGAAATCAGGAGCCGAGCCTACAGAATGGGGCTTTTCTCACCCCTGGGCTTAGGCTGGCTGGCATTCTTCTGCTCTGAGTTACATCACATGTTATCCCTTTGGTTGGTGCTTTGGCCCTTCAGCATCTCCCAAGCTCTGCACCTTTCCTGTGCTGTTCTTCCTACCAGAACACATTACAGGCACCATCCCCACCGCAGCCCAGTCTGTTTCTCTGAGCCAGGTGCGAACATCCAGGCCCCTTAATTTCTGCAGGGCCTCCACATAGAAGTTCTCAATTAGTGCAAAGTGCACATCTCTTGTTGGCGTCCGGCCTTAACTTTCTATTTTTGATCACCTTGGTCTTATTTGGGAGTCTCAGGATAAAGACAGTAAATCCCATCAGCTTTTCCTGTCCCATAATTGCAGAAACAGCCTCATTCCTGTGTGAATAAATCACTCAGAGCAAAGAAGAATGCACCAGTGCAAACTCAGCTCTCAACAGGAATGGGTGCTCAGGTGCTAATTTGCAAACATGCTCACTTTTTTTTCTAAAAGCATTGTTGAGATATGCATGTTTTTACCCTGTTTTTTCATTTTGGGCAAAACCCCTCACAATATGCAAGATCTTAGACGACAAATAGTGCAGGATGGGAGTTGTTAACTATGTCTGTGTTTAAAAATAATAATGATTATTTAGTAAATCCCAAAACTAAAGTTGAAAAACTTTCTTTGCCCTCTACCTTAAAATTAAGAAACAGATGGCCATCTGTAGCCATATATTTCTTGTTGTTGCAAGTAAATGCAGCCACAGGAGCTTATTTTATGCTAAAAGCCTCCATCTGCTAGATGTAATCTTTTCGTACCTGTGGAAAAATGAATAAAATAAGAAGGACCTGCTCGCTTCTGACCTTGACTCTCAGACAGATTATGCATCTAAGATACTTTCCCTTTCTCTGTGACAGGTGTTAACTCTGAAATGATAGCACTGTAGACTTTTGACAGTTTCATCCTTTTACCTAAATGGGAGCAAATTTGGCTTAATAATATTTCTGGTTGGCATATGTTTTGCTGCTACACAGGGAGTGGATTTTCCTTTAATAAGCAATACACCGTGTATTTCACAGCAGCTTTTCTTCTCGTAAAAATGCCCAAGCATCCTTTGCCTCTTTCCACTCTTTATCAAGCATAGATGAGAAATCATTACAAATAACGGGGTCTTAAAAAATCCTCCCATGCGTCATGGATCTGTGTACGCACTGGAGGGAAGGGGAAGTAGGGTAAACAGAACAAATCACTGCGAATGTGCTGACTCACTGGTTCCCATCTTTTCGGACCCAGCCCCAGTGCCAAATGGCTCTCTACCTTCTCTTCCCACCTTCCATTCGCTACTACTACCCAACATTATTCTGCCGGGGCTGTGTGTTTCTTTCTCAGTGGTTATGTGCAATGCAAGTGCTGTTTAAATAGAATTCATTGTCATTCAGGCATGTTGCTTCCACTGCTCCTCAGCTCTTTAGAAAGTGGGAGCTGAAGAGGAACCTTAGAGGCTACACTCCTCATTTTAGAAGGAAAAAAATCCCTGAGGCCAGAAGACGGACTGATAGCCCAAGGCTAAACCAGAACTGGACATAGGCTCTTGTTTTCTCTGACACGCTGACTATGAGAATTACACAGAGAAACAACATGGAAGGTTTGCATGGAAAACTAGGTTGCCTGACTCCAAATTGGAGGATTTTCATAAAGTTCCTTGGTGTTGACCTTGGGCAAAATAGAATGCACAATAGTGCTTGTTCAATATAAGGAAAAAACTAGGGATTTAAGTGTGACTTCCAGATAGTTTATTACAGAAGCATGGTCCTGCTCTATTTTCAGTGTAATCACTTCCTAACCCCACATGTTTATTCTAGTGATGGACACGCTTTCGCTTTCTGTTGTTATGAAGGAAAAGCAATATATCAAAAAAGTTAGATGGGGAAAAGAGGAGAAATAATAGAGCCACCACATGCTTGAAGAAGGAAGACTTCTGGGTGTGTCAAAAATTGGCCCTGGACCAACATTATTATCACCTGGGCACTTGTTAGAACTACAGATTCTCAGACCTACAATTAGAAGCTCTGGGGGTGGGACCCAGCAATCTGTGTTTTAACCAGCCCTTCAGGTGATTCTGCTCACACTCAAGTTTGAGAACAGGTGTGAATAATCTCATTATAAAAGCTCCAAGCTCAGACGCTAGCATTGACACCACAGAAGAACCGAAACGGCTAGATCTTCCTGTTCTTAGGGGTCACTTCCAAATGGCACACCGTGACCCTAAGAGTCTACCTGATTGTGTACATTGCTCCCTGCATTTCTGTATCACTTAACACTCTTTGCACATAGAAATCAAATATCAGGTTACTTTTCAGAATGCAAGGGTAGCATGTTAAAAACCTTCCAGCAGTACTCCCAAGCGGGGCCTCTGGTTTTAGATCCTGGGAACAAAGTGCTGTAGTCATGGGTTTTGAACACGTGAATCTCATTGCTGGAAAATGAATGTTCGTGTTGACTATCAGGTCTTTTCGTAGTCTTGGGGGTTTTTTGTTTTGTTTTGTTTTGTTTTTTTTGGTCTCTCTGAGATGGAGGCAGTATTGCCTAATGGTCTGAGCAGGGGCTCTGGCTTCATGCTGGTTGCTTTCCACTGGAGCTCCACCATTTCCATCCTTGGGTAAGTTACTTTCTGTTTCATTCTGTTTCTCCTCCTGCAAATGGGAAAGTACCCAGTATCTACTTTATAAAATTCTTGTGAGGACTCCAAAGATACAGTGCATGTCAGTATGCTCAGCACAGTGGGTTGCATGTATTGAGTAGTTGGTAAATGTTAGTCCACTTGTCAGTGTTCTGGATTTCAAAAAGAAGTGGTGTTTTTTTTTTTTTTTTTTTTTTTTTGGTAATGGACAATGTGTGAATGATATGTAAGTGTGAAGGAAAATGTAAACTATTTGGAAAATTCTTATATCTCAGAAGTATCTTCTATATGCAACAATAGGCCAGTGGTTAATGATCTCAAAGAGCATAAGCAGTCAGATAGAACTATTTCAAAAACAGAGAACAGATTAGTACAGCTAATCCTTTGTGGAGTGTTCTCTTTTTGTATTTCTCACCTTCTTGCAGTGCTAAATCCTTGCCCAGTTTTTTTAGATCACTTCCAGAGTTCTCTGATTGGCTTCTCATGTTAGGTGGTTTTCCTGTTATGTGTTTGAGCCACTCCCATAATTTCCCTTTTGTAGCACTTGTTACTGTGGAACTAATTTGTTCATGGTTTGTCCTGTAAGCTCCATGAGGGTGGGGACCATGGTTGGTAATTCCTTGTCCTTAGGTTTTAGCCTAGTCTTGGTTCAAATGCAGTAGCTCAGACCCCCTGCTCCTGCCCCATACTCAACCACATGCCTTGGCATAAATGTATTCTGATGAGTTCCAGGTGTGTTGAGTTATTGATTTCTCAGTCCTTGGGGGAGTCCAGGCAGAGATAAGGATTGCCAGAGTCCTAGGACCAGTCTCCTCCCACCTAGAGTAGCTTCATCTGTTTACTCTAGTATGAAATAAAATCATCCAAGTGTGCTATGATGTTAAAAAGGGTGGGGAGTACTGCCCTATTTATTGCTTGGATAGAAGAATAACTATGTAGATGATGGATAGATGGATGTTGCAACCAGTGAGGAGTTATGTTGATCTACTGACCAGTGTAATAGATTGAGAGGAGGGTAGGACCCATCACAGAACAGACACAAGGGCCACTAAGACAATTCAAAAAAATGGCATTATAAATTGTTAGGCAAGGGAGACCTGTCCATTAGGAAATATTCTCTGGTTTCCTCAAATAGAAAAGAGAACCAGATCTAGCCTGAGAAAGAAGTTTTGTCCAAGTTAGGTCTAAGTCTATGTGTCCATCTCTGATTGTATCGAGTGGACTGCAAACTTTCTATTGAGATAAGCTGTTAGTTTTGTGTTGTGGACACTGAGGATACAGTCCTCAGTCATGTCCAGGAGGGTTAAAAGACTCTGGGTAATTAGCAGGCAACATGACACCTTCTTCTTGTAGGGCTAGACAGAGTTTTTCTATTAGCTGTCACTGTGCAAAGTCCCTTCCTTATCAACTTCATGTCAGCAAAATGGCTAAATGGTGTTGGTTGAGGGGAGGTGATTCTCACTTGTTATTACCAATGAGAATAAGAACAACAGAACACTGTTGTTCCCGTTTGTTGGTTTAGGAGTCCAACTTGGGGAAATGAGTTGCAGGGTAATAAGTCAAAATTTCAGAGTTTTAATGTTCAAGTAGAATCAGAGGGAAACAGAAGAACAAGTTGCTAATTCCTCCTACTCCAACATTCTCTATGCAAAATAGCCTCAAAGAGCCATATATGTGCAAAATGGCTTTCTTCTGATTTCTGAGTGTCTTAAGACCTCTCTACTATGCTCTGGAAGCTTGGAGGTAGCATACCTTATAAGATATATTAAATTTAGTTACTTAGGGTTATAAATACTTGTGTGTAGGTTTGGTGTTGGTATAAACCAGAGTTTGACTAAACTTATTTGGTGGTGATGTAATTCATAAAGTAAATGATGAGCAAGACCCCAAACATATTACATATGAGAAAATGTCTTTCTCTTCCTTGAGTGGGTTGCCATGGTGATTGGTAGGGGTGGCAGCAGTGAGGTTTGGCAACAATCAGGAGAGATGGTATAATGTTGGGACTCTGAAAAATCTGAAATTATTCCTCTAGTGAGTTTTGGCTACCATGTACCCTGTTGAAATTCTTGAAGTTTTTTGAGTCCAAAGTTGCGCTCCACTGTGTTGAAGTTAGGGGCCACAGCTATGGCAGAAAATGGATTCTGGATTTCTAAACAACAGCAGTGACAGAAATGAATAGATTAGGGATAGAATTGTAAACCCAACACGATCTCCTGTTGTTATTCATACGAGCCAGGTACTGAACTTTGGCGTTCTTAGCCATTATTCCTCTTTCCCCTTTCTGTGAGAATGCAGTGCTAGTAGGTGGAGAGTAACTGAAAATAATGAAGACAGCTGCCCATCATCTCCTCATGGCAGGTTGGGAGAGAGGTGAATCTGCAACATACAGATAAAACCTTTCCAGGGAGAAACTTAATGGGGGGTGAAGTATAAAAAATAAAACACAAGGAGCAGCAAGAAAGAATGACTTCTAGGGGAAAAAAACCCAAAGAAACTCCAATGTGAGAATAAAATGAAAATGTCTTTGCAGAATGAGAGACAGCAAAGCAATTCAGAGAAAAAGTGGCCAAGGCAGAATTGAGCCCGCACTTCATAAATTCTTGTTATTATCTCACTTGATTCTTCTTGGAGCTCAAAGTGCTTTTAGAGGATCTGTCTGAAATTGTTTGTTAAGCAGTCTTTATGTAACCTCTTTATTTTATCTCCTGGGGGTCCTAAGCCACACACAAGGTAGACAAGAGGGAGAATTATTTATAATATTCTACAAGACAAGTTGTTAAACCTGTTTACCTTTCATTTGCTTTTATGAAGTCTGTGGCTGCAAATGGGTACGGAGAAGGGGGTAAGACCAGGGAAGTGGTCTTGTGACTCTTGTCTATTCATCCTGTTGGCTTTTTTTCTCTTTATTTTTCATATGGTCCCTTCTGTGAAGGACTGAAATAATAGTACCACTCACCGGACAGGTTTATTTTGGTGAATAGTGAGTGTATGGTGAAGATGTATTACCCAGAAAATAATTTCTTGGGTCTTTTTAGGTAACCCCCTAACTTATTGAAATGTATTTTAACCCCCACACTGAGCTTGATGGAGGAATCTGGTGATCTACATTTTAAAGAAGCACTGGAAATATTCCTAATGCAGGTAGTCTAAGAATTATACCTGGAGACCCGCTGGCATTGGGATATTTCTGTGTTAGGCTTTGATATTAGAAACATATGGTTTGAATCTCTGTTCTGCTACCTTCTGAGCCTAACTAAACTACTTGATCTCTCTGTGCTTATTTCCCCCATGTAAGAAGGGGGTGCTGCTGGTATTTATCCCATAGAGTTGTATTTAATGAAAGGATGCAGATGAAATATTTAATGCAGTGTGATACAGAGTAAACCCTCAACAAATAATAGTCACCAGATTTATTGTCAGTGATCTTGATGATCCTGTTCTTAGAGCCATTTTAGACCTTTGGATAGGAGGAAGGAAAGGGAACTTAAACTAGCTTTGGAAAAGGGAAATGTTTTGGCTAACATAACAAAGATTCTCTGCTTGACCAAACTTGAGTTAGGCTCCTTGTACCTTCTCCTGGGCCTATCTGTGTACTTGTAAAATCTAGTGTTAGTTAGAACCCTGCAAAGTAAGTTTAGCAAGAGTCCCCCATCCTCAATACCTGGTCACCTTGAATATTTAATTGGGTTCCTCAACTTCTATCACCCCCCAGGTGATGTCTGTCCATCCTGGCCTGTCTTGATTAAAGAACCTGTTAGGTTGATTTAGCTTGATTCCCCTACGCTTGATATTATCTCTTGGTAGTTTTCCATCTGGTGATCCCTGCACTGCTCCTTGGCTGTTAATTCTTTATTCAGAAATGAGCTCAGTTCTATATTGAGGTCTCTGTCCCCTATTGCAATAGTCCTGAACAAAATCCGTTTTTACTACTTTAACTACTTTTTAGTTCTGTTTTTTCATTGACATAAATTGTGGAAGTGGCAGGTGTAGAGGGGCTTTGAGCTCTAAATTCTCATTTCTCCTTTAATATCTTCTGTTTATTATCATCTTCTGTTCTAGATAAGGCTTTACCCCATGCATGGGACAGTGTGTCCTGCAAATGCTCTGTTCTCCTAGCCTGTAGCTGGAGAGTAGGGGGAACTTTCCTACCAGCACTAGCTAGAAAAACTAGTGGAAGCACTAATGGACTGAGCTGAAATTATATGCCCATCCCTGTACCAGGATCAGTTATACCTGGATCACGTTCTAGACCCCCATCAGAAGGTTGGGTGGGGGGGACTCATGCTGGGCAAAGACACCTCCCCCCAGCCACTTACCACGATTTTTTCTGCTTTGCTGCATCCCTGTAATTTTACATCTATTTTACAGACACAGCCCAAACAACAAAGGCATCTCATCAGCATTGGGGATGCAGCAAGATCTAAGCAGGTATGGCCCCTGCCCTCATGGAACTTCCAGTCTAGTAAGAAATGAACTTTCAGAGTGAAGAGATGAAATACCATGATGACTCTAATCTCGGCCCTCCTGCAATAGTAGGAACTGAGGAGACAGTATAGTAAAACCAGAAAGGAGGCCATCTAGAAATGAAAGTTAAGTTGAGAACCTCAGAGGAGGTGAAAGGGAACACTAGCCATACAAACTTTGAGGTACTTAGGGACTCCTCCCCACCCACCACCCCCATCACAAGTGAAGAATATATTCTTCCAAGGAAATCAGTGCTTAGGTAGGTCTAACTTAGCTAATCAGACTCCTTTGCAGAATTTTCTCAGACATCCAGGGCTCATATTCCTTATTTCTATATTTAAAAAGGGATGAGTTTATTTCCATTTTTCCAGTAAGAGAATCAGATCAGTAATATTGGCTAACTACTCATCAATCAGTTATTATAGGTGCTTTATGTTCATTTAATCTTTTCAACATGACCATGAGGTAGGTAATGTTTGTTATCTTCCTTACATAGATAAAGTAACTGGCACACAGAGACTGAGGGAGCACAGCATTTATTGAATGCACATGATATGTAAGGCTCAGTGCTAAGTGGTTTCCAAAATGATAATTCATTGAATCTTCTTGATACTACTAAGAGGAGTATTTTTATACCCAGCTTAAGGAGGCACTGAGCCTTGGATAAGTTAAGAATTTGAAGCTCTATAATGAGTACATATCAGTCTGGTCTTGGACCTGAGACATTTGACTTGATCTTGTTCTCTTAATCACTGAGCTCAGTTCTGATTTCCAGGTTAGCTTGCTGAGCAAGATCTTTGTGAAGTACATGCCTTATTCTTAAAATTGTCTTGGAGAATGTTTTGCCCATCACAATCTTGTTGGAGGCAAGGAGTACCATCTAGGCCTTTCCTCTCTTCCTGTTATTCCTGTTCTATAAATCAAAGTTGCCCTGAGCTGCCCACCTAGAAGTGACTGCAAATACACAGCATTTTAAACAGTCAGTTTTATATTCAATCATGTAAAAAATGGGTCAGGGGCACCTGGGTGGCTCAGTCGGTTAAGCATCCGACTTTGGCTCAAGTCATGATCTCACAGTCTGTGGGTTCGAGCCCTGCGTCAGGCTCTTTGCTGACAGCTTGGGGCCTGGAGTCTGCTTTAGATTCTGTGTCTCCCTCTCTCTCTGCCCTTCCCCTGCTCACTCTCTGTCTCTGTCTCTCAAAATAAAATACATAAAATTTTTTTAAAAAAATGGTTCATAGTCTATATACCAGGTACTGTTCTAGACAATGAGAAGTCCTAGTAGGTTCCCTCTGTTATTTCACACAGGTGGTTACCTTCATAGCAGTGATGACAATTTGTAATGTTTACTCATTCACTTGTTTATTGGTCCTCATGTTAGAATATAAGCCCCCGGAGAGAGATCCATTTTATGTTGTATTAACTTCTGTATCCCTAGAATTTAGGTCAATGCTAGATGTGTTTTAGGTGCTTATTGAATATCTTTTGAATTAATAAATTAATAAATAACAAATGAACTAATCACAAGTTTACTGGGTGGTACGTAGGTTTTTCCTGTGTGTGTGTGTGTGTGTGTGTGTGTGTAGACTTGATTTTTTTAAACACCGCTTCCTCCATTACACTTTGTGTATTTCATTCACCCATGACTTCTGGCCATGGGGAGTAACTGAGCAGAGAACAGAAGATTTAGCCTGGGATTATGGAAACTGATGCAGTGGTAGCATAGAGAGCTAGCATTAATCAGAAGTTATGGTACAAAAAGTAACTGACCAAGGAGCATGGGTATAGTTTCCTTTTAGCTAGGGCTCCAAAGTCCCTCCAGTGCAGAAAAAGTGTGGTTGCTTTCTTCTGTGTATAATTTACCATCAGGTGTCAGGTATGGATCTCTCAGTTGGACTAAGCAGTAGCCTGCCTCTGGTCATGTTCAATGAGAACTAAAGAATTTAGAAAATCCCCTCTAAACAACCTGGTCTCCAAGCCTGTTTATTTTCTTGCTGTAAGACTGGCAAATAATTCTCCTGCTTGGGGGCAAAAATCTCAGAGGTTTTAATAGACTGTGAGAGAGGGGGGAAATCAAAATGCATTGGTTAAATAGTTTAAAAAAATTACCACTGATGGACTGCTGAAGACACTTTCTATATCAGAGGCAGAGAGGATCTGTTCAAGCATAAGATAGTGTGCCCAGGACATTTCCTTTATTGTTCACCTCAAAAGAATGCCCAATGTGTGGAAAGCCCAGACAGGAGGTCAGCAACATTTTTCCATGAAGGGCCAGGTAGTGATAATTTGAAATTTTGTGGATTACACTGTCACAGTACTCAGTTCTGCTGTTGCAGTGTAAAAACAGCTATAGATAGCTCAGAAAGGAAGGAGCATGACTGCATTCCAATAAAACTTTATTACAAAAACAGGTGTCAACCTCTGGCCTAGAATGGTGTTTTGGCATTTAACCTAAGATTCTAGAACCTGGATACCTAAACCCTCTCACTTCACGACATACACAGTAAATACACCATTTTGAAGTATATATATATATATATATATATATATATATATATATATATATATATATATATAAAATCTTGTCAGAACCCCCAGTTTGAGTTTTAGAGATTTCAGCACACTTTAGCTACTTCAATCAATGTCACATGAGCACACCTTGAAAATTAGGTATATCTAGCTTAAACTTCAAGAACTTAAAAAAAAAAAAAAACCTTCAATCCTATCCCAGCCCCTCTCAGAAGCCAACTTGGAGTTCTCACTACTGAAAGATGCAGATCTCAGCTACAAAGACCCAGATCAAAGCTTGGAAGTAAATTCCCTTCAGAAAGGGCTCAGAGCTACATTAAAAATTGCTGAGCTTTGTTCGCATCACCCTCCCAGAATAACTCACTGGCCTAGTGCCATCTTACCCCAGAGGCCAGCCGGCCTTGGGCCATCCATCTCTGCTTGCTAAAGCCAGGCTCCACAAATCGCATGGCTTCTCATTGACTTTCTGTCAGGGTGAGGTAACCAAAGCTCTTCTTTAAGCTGAGAGGCATGACATGGAGCTCCTTTTTGCCCATCTGCTAGAATGGGAATTGCCAGGTCAAGAGCGCCAGGTCAAGAGGGCACAAGCCCAGAAAGAAGCCTATGCGGTGTCCCTTTAGTGCTCCAGGCACTGTTGGACCTTTAGAATGACCAGGTGGATAAGACATAGTTGGGATACTCTGGCCTTAAGGTGTGCACAGAATTCTATACAGTGAATCCTGGATAATAGTGGAAGGTACATCTATACTTGGGTGAGCTGATTGAAGGGAGCCTTGGCACTAGCTCTATGCCCACTGGCCCGTGCTACATTAGCTAAGCCCAAAAGGACTCCTACAAGAGCAGGTTTAATTGGGTGAAATATGTCATTGACTTATTCTCTACTAGGTTCTCTTTTCCTCAGTGACTCCCACAGATCCCATTCTCTTCTTTATAGCTGGTAAGAGACCCTCTTCTCAGGAGGAGATATGAGTCAGAACTTGTAAAAGCATGGTTCTTCTGTTCTTCGTCTTGGAGAAATGCCATTCTTTCCTTACTTGAAGATAGTTTGTCTATATTTTGAAATTGGTTAGAGCAGCAGTGGAGTACTTCGCTTGAACAGTTGACCATTTGGGTCCAATTTACACTTCCTTCAGCTTCAAGGTGAAGTTTTCAAGTAGGTCTATTTACCTAATAGGTTATTTTATTGATAACATCTAATCTTCATAAAACAAAGCCATAAGTTATTCCCTTCAAATGTTCACATTCATCAAATTATATTTGAACACTGGCCATCACACAGTCTTGCTGGGTATCTTGACAAGGAGGTACATGCTCTGTACACTGAATCCATCATTGTGGTCTTCCCAAATTGTCCCAATCCCTGAAATACATTTATGAATACATTTATAAGGTTCCTACTAGGCTAATCTTTCACTTTGGCCTGAAATGTCTCCTACAGACCAAACAGTGACAGATGGACAAATGTCATTCTCCAGTGACCCTGGTCACTTGAGCACATGAAGCCCACATGTAGTGGTTCTCCACAGCACCCTGTATTCTCCCAGCTCAAATATGCATCCTTTTTGCAATCAGTCCTTGTTGACTTCTGTTTCCTCATTGAGCTGTAAGCTGTGTGAGGGCAGGGCCATGTCTTTTATGTTTGTGCAGTATGTTTATTTCTGGGTAGCTCTACAGAAGTCCTGAGTTATTAGCATTAATCTCAGTTTTTGGCACATACCAGCACTGGAATTCATGGTCTGGGTACTAATTTTCTTTGGTCTAGCTCTGGATTCAAAAACCTATCCAAATCTATAAAGAAATTACCAAACTCAACACCCAAAATAAATAATCCAGTGAAGAAATGGGCAGAAGACATGAATAGACACTTTTCCAAAGAAGACATCCAGATGGCTAACAAACACATGAAAAGATGTTCATCACTCATCATCAGGGAAATAAAAATCAAAACCTCAATGAGATACCACATCACACCAGTCAGAATGGCTAAAATGAACAACTCAGGCAACAACAGATATTGGCAAGGATGTGGAGAAATAAGAACCGTTTTGCACTGTTGGTGGGAATGCAAACTGGTGCAGCCACTTTGGAAAACAGTATGGATGTTCTTCAAAAAATTAAAAATAGAACTACCCTGTAACCCAGCAATTGTACTACTAGGTATTTATTCAAAGGATACAAAAATGCTGATTTGAAGGGGCACATGCACCCCAAAGTTTATAGCAGCACTATTGACAATAAACAAATTATGGAAAGAGCTCAAATGTCCACTGACTGATGAATGGATAAAGAAGATATGGATAAAGAAGATGTACACACACACACACACACACACACTGGACTACTACTTGGCAATGAAAAAGAATGAAATCTTGCCATTTGCAACAACATGGATGGAACTAGAATGTATAATGCTAAGCAAAATAAGTTAGAGAAAGACAAATAGCATATGATTTCACTCATATGTGGAATTTAATAAACAAAACAGATGAACATAGGAGAAGGGAAGAAAAATAAAAACAGAGGGAGGCAAATCAGAAAAGACTTAAATACAGAGAACAAACTGAGGGTATTGGAGGGGAGGAGGGTGGGAGGATGGACTAGATTGGTGATGGGCATTGAGGAAGGCACTTGTTGGGGTGAGCACTGGGTGTTGTGTAAGAGCTAAATCACTGGGTTCTACTCCTGAAACCAAGTCTGAGCTGTATGTTAATTAACTTGAATTTAAATTTAAAAAAAAAGCAAAACCAACAAACACTATTAACTATCCATCTGTTGAACACTGAGCTAGGTGCTACGGATTCAACAGTGATGAAATAGAATCCCTGCTGTCACAGCTGAGTGTCGCATTATTCTATCTCTGTAAGGCAAAATGGCATATTACTTAAGGGTGCGGGTTCAGCCTAAGTTCAAATCCCTGCTACCCCACTTACTATCTCTTGGACCTTGGGCAAGTCTCCCAACCCATTTGTGGCTCACTTTTCTAATCTATAAAAATGCAATAACGAAGGCAACTATGTCTTGGGCTGTGGTTAGGATCGCATGAATGTACATAAAGGGTTAACACTTTCCCAAAAGTAAGTGAATTTGGCATGTTTAAAAGATTATTCACACTTCAAAAAGGATGAGTGCTTGTTCCTTCAATGTTCTATGGGAGCACAGTTGAACTAGCTCACTGAAGGATTATGCAACTTTAGGGTTTTTACTTTTATTTATTAGGGACTAGATCCTATGAAATTATGCAGTAATTTGTGGATCAAGGTTTAGACAATTTCTGTCCACTGATGGAGAGGAACTCAAAGGCTTGTTCCCCCTTAGGACTTGAATCTAACAAATGTAGCAAACCTACTTAGGCATATATATTTCTTGTCTATATGAATCTCTTTTCCTCAATCTTTGACCATCAAGCTGCTTTCTTCATTAATGAGTTAAATTGTTGGCATATGCTCATTCTATATTTGTATGGGGGGTTGTTTTTAATTTTTTGAAATTATACTTTGAGAAATGTCATCTATTATGTGGATGGGTTATGATCAGCATTTTTTTTTAAGCCAATGATATAGTGGAAAGAGTATTGAGCTATTTGTCCAGAAGACCTAGGTCTAAAGTTGAGCTTAACCACTTTTTAGTTTTCCTGGTCAAGTAATTCGACTTCAGTTTTTGTATACATAAAATGGGAAATATAGTTAGTTACCAAGGTTACTGGGCAGTTGTAACTTTCCAGTGTAGCCTGCTAGAGGCCACCCTTCTGGACTGCTCTTTGGCAAAATGATGTAATTACTCAGACCATTCACTCTTCTTCCCTGGACCTGATCACAGCCCCTTAAAGCTGGGCTGCTTTCAGGCTTTCACACAAGTTTTTAGCAGAATGCATCTCCTGATTCTGTATGCTTTTCCTCTCTCCTCCTAAGGGCAATAGTAAAATCAGCAGGAGCTGTGTTCATGCCTCAAAGCTCCAGTGTGCAAAGGGTTCTCTGTTTTATTATAGGTCATAAAAGTGTTACCATGTAATGACACTTTGCACTCAGGCTTTACGTACTTTAAATGTATCCTCTCATGTTTAATCATTGCCAGACTACACGAGACTAGCATTAACCTATCCATTTCACAGAAATAGAAACTGAGACTCAGAGCTGAGGTGACTAGCCTGTCAACATTCAACTAAACAAGCAGCTACAACCTGGATTCCAAATCCTGTCTGACTGCATCCAGAGTATTTCCTTTCATTTGTGGAATACCCGGGATGCACGAAGTACCACGGTGAGCCTGTGGAGGGTGCAAAGTGAGTAAGGGAGGACCTTCTCTGGAAGGGCTCTCCTTTTTCATGTGGAAGATAATGATAGAAACCATAACCGTTTAGTGGCTGCCATGAGCAAAGCATGCTACATACACCATCTCATTGACTCCTCACCTCAATCTGGTGAGGTAGGTGGTCATGTTTCTGTTTCATGGATAGCAAAACCGGTTCCAGGAGATGACGCAACTTGCCTCAGCTAACACAGCTACAATGATTCAAACTTTTGCCATCGGATTCTACCATTTCCAGCCCCCTACCCCGTATTAGATACAAAAAGATACCTAAAACAGTAAAGGGCAGCAATATTCAACATTGTACAAAGGTTACAAGCACCCAGAGCGATCTTGAGGAGTGCTGCATGTTTTGCTGGGAAACTGCCTCAGTCGATTTAGTAAATGTTTATTAAGCATTTTCTGTTTGCCACATAGTGAGTGGCTGGGGAAAGAGTGATGATGTGGCCCCTGAAATTGAGCAGCCCCTGGTCTAGTATGAGGGACAGATGTGTAAATAGGCAATTAGAACACAGCGTGGTAAGTCGTGTGCTGGAGGGTATGGTGACAGCACAGAAATGCAGCCTGAATCAGGTGGGTTGGGGGTGTGAGGGCAGATTTCCTCCCCAGTGCCGTGCCCCAAACAAGTCTCTTATCCCTGCCAACTAGAAAGTATGTTTTCATGGTTTGTCCTCCCTCTGATTTTCAAGGCGCACCATCTGCTTCAGTAAACCTTTTGTATTTGGCTTGAATATGTTGTCTCTAAGTGAGTAGATTTCTTTCTAAATCCTTTCTTTTTAAAAAGATGTTTTAAAGTTGTTTTGAGAGAGAAAGGGCGAGTGTGAGTGGGGGAGGGGCAGAGAGCAAGGGAGACAGAGAATTCCAAGCAGGCCCTGCACTGTCAGCACAGAGCCTGATGCGGGACTCGAACTCCCAAACTGTGAGATCATGACCTGACTCAAAGTTGGAGGCTTACCAACTGAGACAGCCAGGTGCCCCTTACCTCATCCTTTTAATGGCTGGTTAATATTCATTGGGCATGTTTTAACCAGATTCCTTTTTGATGCACATTTCAAATGTTCTTGGGTTTTGGCTCTTAGAAAAAAGACACTGCAGTGAATAAACATGTACACACAAGTTTGCCCATGAACGGATGTATCTTTTCAATAGATTGCTAAAAGTGGAATTTCCAAATGAAATGTTCATTTTAAATTGGGCTAGGCATTGCCCAGTTACTCTTCAAAAGGGTGGGACTGAGTTAAGTTCCTATCAACAACTTGGGAAGGTGTCTGTTCCCTCTTAGATTCTTTGAGAAGTTTTGATTAGTGTCTAGGACATACTATTATGATGGAAACATGGGTGTTTTGTCTGAAACTTTAGATACAGGTTAGATTCAGGAGGTTATAAATTGATGGACATGAAAAATCAGCTGATGAGCACGAAGCAGTGGGAGTTCAAAGTTTTAGGACTGGAAACCTTCTTCTTTTGCATTCCAGACCTAAGAATGCTTCTTTTTTATATCCCTGCAATACGAGGATACAGTTTGACCTGTTTTTAACTTTTTGCATTTATTAATGACAGCTGGATACTTCAATCCTGTGCTTCCTGGAAGTATCTGGCTCAATTCTCGCCATTTATTCTTTGTTTCTTCAAAGATTATGTCCACCCTCTGTACTAGGCCTGACCACCTCATGTTGTGGCTCTCTGCATGTCCACACACCTTGCCTGTGGGTCTTGAATGGGTGACCTTATCACTCCAGGAGGCAAACATACACTGTACTGATCTGCCAGGCTCAATATCCTTTTGCTTAAATGTTAGGTGGATTTATGTTATTGCTCTGGGAGGCAGTGATCCAGGGAGGAATTAGTGTTCTGAGAGGACTCTGGTCTTGTTAAAATGGCAACAGGAGATTGTGTGCGCTTACTTGCCCAAAGCCAACAGCCATGGTCTAGTCCAGTTTTTCTCTTTTCTTCCTTTCCTCAACTCATTTGGTTATTTGAATCTTGCCTGCCTCTGAGCTTTACCCAGGATCCGGTAAGGGAAGCCTGGATCTAGGGCACGAGCAGCTCTTACCTTAGTGACTCTCACTGGAGCAAGGAAAAGCCACACATTAGATGCCTTTTGCCCTTTGATCTGGGCTTTCATGCTGTTGGCAGTGTTGGAGCTCATCAAAATGGGATCTTTTTGATCAGAGCTTTTCCTCCTGGAATTTCCTGAAAGGTACATCCAAAGTATATCAGACAGTATCACATGTGAGTTAAACCAATTTCCAGTAACAACAGTCTTTTAAAATTTTTTTAATGTATGTTTATTTTTGAGAGAGAGAGAGAGAGAGAGAGAGAGAGAGAGAGAGAGAGAGAGAATGAGAACAATGGAGGGAGGGATAGAGAGAGAGAGAGAGGGAGACACATAATTTGAAGCAGGCTCCAGGCTCTGAGCTGTCAGCACAGAGCCTAACATGGGGCTTAAACTCACAAACTGTGAGATGATGACTTAAATTTAAGTTGTATGCCTAACCCACTGAGCCCCCCCCAGGTGCCCCTCCAGTAACAACAGTCTTAATCCAAATGGTTGCCTTTCCTAGTAAGCTTTTTCACCCTGCTCATCGGGTGTGTCCTTAAGTGGTTACTGTGAATTTAAAATTAGGGAGGTGGAGGTGCTGGGTTAGTGAGAAGGCTGATGGAATTGGAACTGAGGGGATTGGTCGGGTTGTCTCAGCTCCACTACCTGCTAATCATGTGTTTGGACACCTTGCTTCATCAATTAGGGTCTAACTTTCTTCTTCTATGAAATAGAACAATGATGCCTGTTTAGCTAATCAGAAGATGTTAACATGGAAAAACTGAGTTTCTAGTTGATACTTATAAGCTGGAAGGGTTTATTCCTCATTGGCAGTGTGCACTAGGTGATTTACCTATACCATGTTAGTGAGTTCTTAGGACCAATCTCTGAGGAAAGCACCGCTACCCCTATTTAACCTCAGAGAGGTTAAGAGATGAAATCAAGGTCTAACAGTTGGTAAAATGGTAGTCAGGTTGTAAAGCATGGGAAAACACTGGTTGTGAGGATCCACACTTATATCTGAGTACACGCTTAAAAACCAGACCCCTATGTGTCTCTAACCCAGGGGTTCTCAACTAGAGATGACTGTGCCCTTCAGGGGACGCTGGACGATGTCCAGAGGTAATTTTGATTGTTGAAACTGGGGAAGTGAGTGCCGCCTGGGGAAATGACCTCTAGTGGGTAGAGGTCAGAGATGCCACGAAACATCGGACAGAGCAAGAACAGCCGCCACAACAAAGAATCCTCCCCTCCATGTCAGTAGCACTGAGGTTAAGAAACCCGTGTCTAACTCAGGAACTTCTAGCATTTCCTGTAGAGAAGGTAGCCTATTCTTCTTTCCCTGACCTTCTTGGTTTTCCTTCTAGTACTTGGCATCCTCAAGTCTATGCAATTTATTGATTATGTGTGGCTTTTATTACTGGTCTCCATTCGGCAGAATGTAAACCTACCAAGGGCAGAAGTCTTGGTGTTTTCACTGTTTGCCAGGTGCTTAGAACCTATGCATTGTAGACGCACAAGTATTTGTTGAATAAACAATTGTGTTCAAGGTTTTGTTCATGGGAGCCACTTGGAGATCACCTAATACAGAGAAAGGTGGCAGTAGACCTGGATGCTAGAATGAGGTGGTGTTGGTCAGGCTACACTCCTGCCAGGGGCTCTTACTAAGGGCTGGACCAGAAATGTGGTCAAGCAGCTCAAAGGATCTTTACATGGCTTTCCGAAGTGAGAGTTGCTGCATCTCCATGCAGTTTGTCGTCATGCTACCAAGTATGGCCATGGTGCTCCTGTATCTCGTTTCCTGGGCCTGTCCAGGCATGTGGTGATGATGCATTTGTGGCCATTTAAAGGCTCCTGAACTATGCTGAGATACAGGAGCAAACTGGTGTTGTACAGTTTTTGCCCTTGCAGGTAAATTGTGTCATCAGTCACAATCTTTGCTGCCCCTCTGGTGGAATGATCATATATCCCTATCAGGTTGATGTGTGATTTACTTTTGGTTAACACAATTTGAGCAGAAGAAAACTGTCATTGATAAGCATGTGTGATGTGGGTTACTTCTGCCTGGAAGTGTTAAAGAGTCTGCATGATTCATACTTTGCCTCCCTGTGCCACGAAGCCAGCAATGTCTTAGGCCGTCATTGCTTTGTTCCCCTCAGTATCCAAATAAAATGACCTGGAACAAAAGTGGTGCTAACTATTGAAAGACAAATAGCATGAATGAGAAATAAATGTGCATTGTGAGCCACTGAAAGTTTGGGGATTGTCATTTGAGTGTAACCTGTTAAAATTGATATAATCCATTGATACGTGTGAAAGGTAAAAAACTTAAGAAAGCTTTACTAGCTCAAATACGTGTTCATGAAAGCCATCTAGTTCTTTCCTTCTTTCCATTGAGAGGATAGCAATCTGAGGAGAAGGAAAGTTCAAAGTTGGGAATGCTATTTTAAAATGTTGATGTGATTGTTTGCCTATAAGACCCCATTAAAGGAGAAAGTTCCAGGTATTCTGGGGACAGACTGGAAGCAGAATGCAACTTGCTGCCCCAGTGTGGTTGCGTATAATATGCTAATGAGTGCTCCCAAAGGAAGAGTCCATCTTGGAATATGAGTGTTGGTATAATCCATGAAATGTTTCACCACTGTGGGCACTTGTCTGTCACTCATTCTCCATCCATATGTAATTACGTTATTTTGAGGTCCAAATTAGCCCAATTAATTTATGAGAGGAAAATACATGAAATGAGACATTTGCTTAGCAAAAATAGTCTAAGTGGGTACAGAGATAAACCATCTCAAAAGGACCTGCTCCCTTAGAGAACATAACAGTTTATTGTATAACTACCTATTGTCTTCTAGACAGCAACTCCTAAATCTTTACCACTGGCTTTGACTCTCCTTTTTGGATATATTAAATATATTTCTGGTATCTTGTATATATATTTTTGGAGGCCCTGAAACCACCTCAAACTTGGTGTTATGTGAATCTGAACTTGTTTTCCTTTTAAATGTCCTTATTCCTTCACTTTCCTGGGGCTTGAAATTTAGAATTTTGTAGGTAAGAAAAGGCCCTCCTGGGAGAACAAATAGCAAGAGCAAAGGCAAGGAAAGAGGGACCTCATGGAAGGCTTAGGAAATCATGAGCTACTGAGCATAGATTGATAGTATGAGACTAATGGAAGATTTAAAGATGAATTGGTGGCTTGGGGTCGGAGTGTGACAAGTGGGGCTGAGAGGTTAGAACTGAATTCTGAGGTCAAAAGGAATCCACAGATGTTATGGGACACTGGCTAGACAGGATTGCTTTCATTTTAGATGTTTATGGCACCAGTGTGGAGGACTGTGGGGAGGAGGGAGAGATCAGAGGTGGAGAGACTACGTAGGTAGTCACCTGGGAAATTCTGCTGAGAGATGGTCCAAACCTGAACTAGGGCAGAAGGAATATGCACAGAAGGGTAATGTTAGCTCTTGACATCCCGGGAGGGGGGAGTTGGCTATGTCTTTGCCCCCTGCACACAATAAAATGCCTTTGCCACAGCAGCTATAGAGAATTGAGGCTGAGAGAGCACTCTGAAGTCCCAGAAGACTCCGATATGAGGGTGGCCAAGTGGGAATTGATGGCCTGAGCCAGAAATTTCCTTCAGAGCTAAAGAACAAGGGTCAACTGAGCCAAGCTCCAGGCCCCCCATGCAGCCAGAGACCCCCTAACTGCTTTCCCCGCCTCTTGGTTATTTCTTAATTTCTCTCTGGTCTTGTTCCATGAGGTTAACCCACAGAAACAGCTGCCCCCTTACACTCCCCCTTCTTCTTCTCTTAAAGGAAGAAAATTGTTTTAATACTGTTTGCAACCCATGCAGAAAAAATATTTCCCAGCAGGTGTTTGTGAGTGCTAAGCAGGTTTTGCTGTTGTCCCTGCCACACATCACTTTAACAGCCACCCTGGCAACTTGCTTAGTCTACGAATTCTCCTCTCCCTTGCCGCCTGCATTAAACTATGAGGGGAAAATAAAGATCATTAAGGGCCCCTTCCCTTGAGTATTATTTTTTAAAGGGAATGATGTAATTTGGAGAAAAAGGAATAAGTTGAAACTCTGGTATAACTAACATGCAAATCTGTACCTCTCTTGTTAGAAGTTCATGTCTAGGCATCTCTGACAAGTCCAACCTGAAGCCTCGGAGGATGCTGAAGGGTGAGGATCACGAAGACACTCTCTGACTGGAAGTTGTGAAAACTCTTAGCAAAATGGCTTTGAAGGGTATTTGAAGGGGTACCTGCAGTTATTACTGAGGTAAATCCTTCTTAGTATCTGTCCCATTAATACCTGCACAGACTTTCACAAATTCAGGTGTGTTAGAGGAATTGTTTATGAACTTAACAGGAGTGAAGTTCTGGTTTGAAGAGATGGAGATTCCTAGAAGCCTAGCTCAGAAGCAGAGACATGTGGCCATAAAGGAAAGGGCTTTCACAGGAATGCAGTCAAAGAAACCATGGTACAATCTGGCTTCTTGGAGACAAGAACCAGGTTAAAGACAGTTGTGGAGCTGTAGGCAGCAGGTGTGAATGGGTGTGTGCTCTGGTGGTGTACCACAAACTCCACTCTTTTTCTGCATCTCTTCTGCTTTGAGTGTATCTCCTGCCTTCACTATTGATGTTCCAAACCTGCTACGGTTTTTCTCTCCCTCAATTCTCTTCACGATTTTGGCTACTGTATTATTTTTTCACCTAATGGTTTTTATCATACTCCCTTTGCTCCCTGTTGCAAATTACTGACACTGGCCAGAATGTTTCATTCACCTGAGAATTCAGGGCTATCAAGCAGCTCATGAATTGGCTGTCTGGGGACATAAGTGTCACCATGGTCCAATCAGTGTCACTGGAAAATGGTGATGGCGGTAGTAACACAGTGTGTGGCTGCTTCATCGTTAAGGACTATGCACAGGGTGGTTTTCTTTAGATACGCTTGTGGGCATGAATAACACCATGACCAATAAGGAAAGCCGCATCTTGTGATGGTTAATTTTATGTGTCAACTTGACTGAGCTCAGGTACCTGGCAAGACAATAGCTGTGGGTGTGTTTGTGAGGGTGTTTGTCCTCTAGATAACTGAAGGAAACTGAGTAAAGCAGATGCTTTCACCCATGTGAGTGGGTGACACCCAATCCATTCAAGGCCTGAACAGAACAAAAAGGAGTAGAAAGGCAAAATGTCTCTCTCACTTGAGTTGAGATCTCCATCTTCAGCCTTCAGACGTCAGTGCTCCTGGTTCTCAGACTTTCATACTTGAGTTAGTACTTACACCATCGGCCTGTTGTTCTCAGGCCTTCAGAATTGTATAAGATTACGTCACTGGTCTTCATGGGTTTCCAGATGGCAGACAGAAAATTGGAGTACTTCTCAACCTCTATAACTGAATGAACCAATTTCTATAATCAATTTCCTCAGAGAGACCTATCTGTGTTCATCTGTATATCCCACTGGCTCTGTTTCTCTAGAGAACTTGACTACACTCCCTTAGGGGTTAATTAGAAAATACATAATGGCTAAATCTAAGTGGTTTGCACTGTTTACACTCAGATAGTTTATGGGACATTTTGCTATGGTTGTAAGGAGCTTTGAAATTCATGGGGGTAGGGGCTATCACCCCTTCTGTAGAGACGTGGACTCTGGATGAGGGAAGTTAATGGCTTGCCCAAAGTCCTGCAAGTAGGTCTTGAATATGAAGTTATCTTTGCAGTATGCCAACAGTATCTTCAACATAATATGGGAAGATCCTACCCTTAGCTAAGGATGTAGGGATCTTCCAGGGAAAGTTACAAACTGGACTTGGGGTCCTAGCTCTGGTGCTCTGTTCCTATTTGAAATCTGCCATGAGTTCAGAGAAGTCTTTGCATTTAGTAGATGTTTTCTCTCCCATATTAAATATACTATATTTAATTATACAATAATAATTGCTACTTGGGAAAAAAAGTATTCTTTCACACATTCTGAATGCTTTGTGTATAAAATGTCTCTGATCCATTGTTCCTAGGGCTTCCCAGAAAAAAGGACCTCTTGGAAGGTCTGAGAGCTATGTTTGTTGCCAACAAGATGTTAGCCTGTCCAGTGGCAGTGATTGTTAGATCATCTGAGTCTGGGCCCTTGGGCTGGGTGACTTAGCTGCCCAGTGCAGTGGGAAGAGGCCTGGTCTTCCCTAGTGGGAGACCTTCTGTGTGTATAAAGCTCAGTGATCACCTTGACACCCAGGCCACCTAGAAATAGCAGGGGCCCTTGTGGCAGAATTGTACCTAGAGATGTTAGTAAAATTTTCAGTGTTCAGAATGAAAGTTCTTAGGATGCTGTGTCTTTGTTTAAAAAGCACTGAAAGGATTCATTTTGCAAATAATGCTTCATTGGATGCTGTACTTGAGAGCAAGACCCTAGGATCATAGGTCCCAGGATGTGGCCTAGAGAATCAGAAGAGCTCTTGCTATTTAAGAAGATGCAGACACCTGGTATCCACCCCAGACTATAACATGAGATGCTCTGGGGGTGGGATCCCAAATGTCTGCCTTCTCATCAGATTCCTGTATGATGTGATGTACATTGAGGTTTGAGTACCATGGTCCTAATAGGTCCAAGATTTTAAGAAACTGACAGATTAATCAGATAGCATCATTATACTGAAAGTGATTAACTGCAGTTGGTAACAGTTTAATCCCTTCAAAGGGGAGAAAAGTGAAGTCAGAAAAAGGAAAAGAACTTAATAAGGATTAAAAACAGAAAGGTTATAGGGAGCAAGATTTTGGCTCAGCATGTCAGAAATTCTTAATAACTAGAGTTATCCCCAGGTAGGATACTTTGGAATATAGTGATTCCCCATCACTAGAGGGGTTTGAGGAAATCTGTTGGATTCTGCCTGATTTCCTACCTGCACCATTTGTCTGTCTTCTCCCCAGTTAGACCTACTTTGTTACCAAGGGCAAGTTCCATGCCTCATCAGATCCTGAACCAGTGGTTCTCAAATAATTGTTCCTAGACCAACAGCTTCAGCCTCATCCAGAAACTTGTTAGAAAGGCAGATTCTCAGGTCATACCCAGTTCTACTGAGTCAGATTGACTTAATTTTTCTCTAGATGGGGCCTAGGCATAAGGTTTTTTAAAATCTCTCAGATGATCTCCTAATACTCAGTGAGAGTAGAGAACCACTGTCTTAGGGCAGTCATTCTCAAAATTGGATGTATATCAGAATATTCCCTGGAGAGCCTGTTAAAACACTGGTCTCTGGGCATTCCCTCAGAGTTTTGGGTTCACTCTGCCTGGGACAGGGCTGATTCCCACGTGAGCATCACAGGAACTGTGACCTAATCCTCTTGGATGGCTTTTCCCCTGGCCACAGGCAGTATTCTCCTATGTACTTGATGATGTTCAGTTCTCTGCTGAGTGATTAAAGGAGTCTTGGTACAGAAATCTGGGCGCTCTGCCCATGTGGCTCTTGTCTCTCTACTTCCGCTGCCTTGGTCTCCCCAGACTCTGCTCTGTCTCAACTCAGGGAGTCCATTGGGCTCTGCCTGGGTCCCCGTCTGTGAGCCCTTGACTGGAAACAGTCTTAAGAGAGTTAGCTGAGGGAAACCACAGGGTTGGCTTTACTTACGCCCTCTCAGGATTGCCTGATGTTCAGGGCCTTCAAAACTGTTGTTTCATGTATCTTTGTTTCAAGCAGGAGGGTAAATCCATTCTGTCTCTATCTGGGGCAGAAGCACAATTCTCATTTACTTGAAAAGACTGCTCTTGGCTGTTGGCGGGGAATGAACTAGAAGCAGGGAAGAAGTGAAAGCTTGTAGCTGAGTTAGGGGTCAGCCTGTGGTAGTCCTGGTGGAGGGGGTGGGTGGTGACCCCCACCTCAGTAACAGCAGACGAGGTGGACAGCAGAGACATTCTGCTTTGGAGGTGTTGCTGATGCGGGGTGCTTGTGTTCTTGTCTCTGCAAACCTGCCTATCTCCCCTGTTGTCTACCAATGGGTTGAAGTTATGGTCTAGTATCAGATTACAGACTTAATAGAGGGAGAGGTGATTCTCCCTGGTTCATAGTTAGAGAATCTAGCTTACAGAGTAGATGCCTCACACACAGTAGGAATCTGTGAGCATTTGCTGCAGGTGCAAATACTTCCTTACAATCATCTTCCTTGAATCTGACTGCCTTTCAGCCTCTCGGTCTCTTTTTCTGTTACTTGCTCACAGATTCTCCATTTTATTAGCCATGTGTGTCTACCTTGCTTAAAACCCAGCAGCAGTGATATTGCCTAGGAGTTTGTTAAAAATTCAGAATCCCAGCTCCCACCCTGGACCTACTGAATTAGACTGTGCATCTTAAAGAGGCACTGGTCTAGTTACTGTTCTTCCAGAGCCCATAATATTTGGATTCTGTACTATACAGCAAGGAGTAAAGGGCCTATAGAGAAAGATTACCCAGGTAATTTTTTTTTATATGTATAAGATTGACCTCAACCTTTCTAATGTCTCCTAATATCAAATTCGACATAGGCTAGAACTCCATCTTAGTTCCTGCTTCTTATTTGAATATTCTCTGTACTCTCCCTGCCCAGTGAGCGGTTCCCATTTCAAGTCAATATCTTTACAGATGGGTCTGTCAGTCTTTCTTTCTGTGTGTCTATCTCTTTCTCTCAGCTGACATTTTAAGATTTCTCTTAGGATCTGAGGTCCACAAGGATTCCCCAAGCCCCAGAAATAATAAAAATGGGAATAAATACGGCAACCCAGGAAGAGGAGAGCAAGGGACAATATTCTGTGGCATACAGAGAAGGTGGACGTCACAACCAATTAGAAGCAACAAGGTTCAAAAAGGAGAGGGCACCAACCTGAAAGGGCTCCGAGCTCAGGGATTTGAGGATAAATGACTTTTTCACAATGGGTAATTAACTCAGGGAGTGGGTTCCAAGAGGCAGCTGGGAAAGCTGATCGACAGTGACAAAGCCTGGGAATTGCTTTCACAGCTCTTTGCCTGTTTGACTCAGGAATAGAGAGGGAAGTTGTAATAGAAGTCATCTGGGGGACTACTGCCTGGCAAGGGGCTGAAGGAACTTGAGAATGGGTGACTCTGGGCCAGGAAGTACATGCCCTGCAAACCCCTTCAGTGATCTGAAGGGCTCACGTAGGGGACCCTCCTTTAACCCTTCCATCTGTATTCATGTACTGTGGCTAGTAAAAAAAAAAATGCTTTCACTCTCACAGTTTTATTTGATGCAGTGACTATGACCTATGCAGCCATGGTAGTATTCTCACTGAAGCCTTATCCTTCTGTTTTACCTTTTCAGTTTAAAAGATGAGGCAGTTGTGGCTCAGGGAATTAAATGAATTCCCTCAGGGGTCTAAGTAGTGAGTCAGAAGTAGAATTTAGGAATTATGACATTTAATCATCTTCTCTCTCTACCGTGTTGTGTATTTATCTGTTGCTCTATGCAGCAAGTAGTAAAAGTCTTGAGAAATAATTAATTTTTTTACTGGGTGGGGTACTCTGACCTCTACATTTCTTTCTAACTGGAACAGCTGTATAAAAAGCTGGAATGTTCAGGACCCAAATTATGAGACTAACATTCTGCTACTGTTGATCATATGCCAGGCTCCATGTTAAATATTTTAGACACTTTGTCATTTGATCCTAACAATGACCTAATGAAGGAGATGGTATTTTTATCTCCATTGTACAGATAAGTAGATTGAGGCAGGGTGAATTGTTTTCCCAAAGGTACAGATTTAAACCCAAGTCCCCCTGACTCCAGAGTCTGAGTCCTTCCTTGTTCCTTAAACCAGCTCCCCAATAAGACACAAAGTACGGTCTTAGGATCTGCTGAGGTTTCTAAACTGTTAGCCATTCTTGGTGACATAAAAAGCTTGTCTTAGCAGGCAAATCATTAGGCCAGATGTTTAGGTCAGATAACATTTTAGGTTCTGGCTTGGGTGCAACCTTTTTGGTGAAGGAAGCAGTGCATTGATCTATATCCAACTAAATATCTCTTCATAGATGGATAGCAAACATCTTGGAGACTGGCATTTTTTTTTTGAGACTGGCATTTTGAATAGTATTTCCCTAAATTTTACTCCTCACAGTATGTCAGAAGCAATTTATTATAGACTTCACCTTTATTCTCTTGTTTTGCACTGGCTATTTTCAACTTTGATCTGAAAAGAGAATGCTAAGCTATGGGGCTCAAGCTAATGAAAGCTTGATTGGACTCCTACATATTTCCATTCAATAAACTTCTCCTTTTCTTTTAAATTTATTTATTTAAATTCAAGTTAGTTAACATACAGTGTACTACTGGCCTCAGGAGTAGAATCCAGTGATGCATCACTTAGATATTATACCCAGTGCTCATCCCAACAAGTGCCCTCCTTAATGCCCATCACCCATTTAACCCATCCTGGCCACCAGCCTCCCCTGCAACAACCCTCAATTTGTTCTCTGTATTTAAGAGTTTCTTATGGTTTGCCTCCCTCTGGGTTTTTATCTTATTTTTCTTTCCCTTCCCCTATGTTCATCTCTTGTGTTTCTTAAATTCTACATGTGAGTGAAATCATATATTTGTCTTTGACTTACTTTGCTTAGTATAATACACTTGAGTTGCACCCATGTTGTTGCAAATGGCAAGATTTCATTCTTTTTGAATGCCGAGTAATACTCCATTGTATATGGGTATGTGGTGTGTGTGTGTATGTACACATAGGTATGTATACGTGTGTATATACATGTTTATGTATAGATATATGTATATATACATATATACACACATACATACATACCACATCTTCTTTATCCATTCACCTGTCAACTTTAGTTATTGTTGATAGCACTGCTATAAACATTGGAGTGCATACGCCCCTTCAAAATAGCACACCTGTATCCTTTGGATAAATACGTAGTAGTGCAATTGCTGGGTTATAGGTATTCTATTTTAAATTTTTTCGAGGAAACTTCATACTGTTTTCCAGAGTGGCTGCATCAGTTTGCATTCCCATCAGCAGTGCAAAAAGGGTTCCTCTTTCTCCACATCCTTGCTAATGTCTGTTGTTGCCTGAGTTATTCATTTTCACCATTCTGACAGGAGTGAGGTGGTGTCTCATTGTGGTTTTGATTTGTATTTCCCTGATGATGAGTGATGTTGAGCATCTTTTGATGTGTCTGTTAGCCATCTGAATGTCTTCTTTGGAAAAGTATCTATTCATGTCTTCTGCCCATTTCTTCACTGGATTATTTGGTTTTTGGGTGTTGAGTTTAATAAGTTCTTTATGGATTTTGGATACTAACCCTTTATCTGATATGTCATATGCAAATATCTTCTCCCATTCTGTTGGTTGCCTTTTAGTTTTGTTGATTGTTTCCTTCGCTGTGAAGAAGCTTTTTATTTTGGTGAGGTCCCAGTAGTTCACTTTTGCTTTTGTTTCCCTTGCCTCTGGAGATGTGTAGAGTAAGAAGTTGCTGCGGCCAAGGTCAAAGAGATTTTTGCCTGCTTTCTTTTCAAGGATTCTGTTGGCTTCCTGTCTTACATTCAGGTCTTTCATCCATTTTGAGTTTATTTTTGTGTATGGTGTAAGAAAGGGGTCCAGGTGCATTTTTCTGCATGTCGCTGTCCAGTTTTCCCAGCACCATTTGCTGAAGAGACTATCTTTATTCCATTGGATATTCTTTCCTGCTTTGTCAAAGATTAATTAGTTGGCCATATGTTTATGGGTCCACTTATGGGTTCTCCATTCTGTTCCACTGATCTGAGTGTCTGTTTTTGTGCCAGTACCATACTGTCTTGATGATTACAGCTTTGTGATATGTCTTGATGTCCAGGAATGTGGTGCTTCCAGCTTCGGTTTTCTTTTTCAAGATTGCTTTGGCTATTTGGGGTCTTTTCTGGTTCCATACAAATTTTAGGATTGTTTGTCCTAGTTCTGTGAAGAATTGTGGTGTTATTTTGATAAGGATTGCATCGAATGTGTAGATGGCTTTGGGTAGTATGGACATTTTAACAATATTTGTTCTTCCAATCCATGAGCATAGAATGTTTTTCCATTTCTTTGTGTCTCCTTCAATTTCTTTCATAAGCTTTCTATAGTTTTCAGCGTACAGATCTTTTACCTCTTTAATTAGGTTTATTCCTAGGTATCATATAGCTTTTGGTGCAATTGTAAATGGGATTGATTCCTGGACTTCTCTTTCTGATGCTTCATTATTGGTGTATAAAAATGCAACAGATTTCTGTATGTTGATTTTATGTTCTGTGACTTTGCTGAATTCACATCTGAGTTCTACCCCATTCAATCAATCTCTTCTTGAGTGCCTTTTATGTGCTAGCACTGTAACCCCACCTGAATCCATTGAACTTATCTGCACCATTTTCATTTCTATGTATTAAGATACAATTAATGGAATTATATCTCAGGTTCTGGAGGTCATGATTGAATGAAGGAGCCACATCTCTGTTCAGTTTGAATATTTCCACAGTGAATCTGGTGGGTGCCCAGTACATTTCGTGGATTTACTAATTGGAAGATATAGGAATGCAGTTGGGCTATACCAGGTTAAGTACCTGGTGGGCAGGTATTACCTCTCTATTGGATTGGCTACTTAACAGGACCTTCTGTGAATGATGGTGATTAGTCCACATCCATGGGCCTTGTGGCCATGATGGCTTCTGGCCCTGTCTGTAAAGTGTCCTTATAGATTTCTCAGGAGTTAGATGGGATCTCTAAGGTAAAAAGAAACATTTCTACAGAAGATTGTTGCTTTTATTGTAGAGTCAATAACTTTCAACCCAGATATGAATGCAGTTAATAAACCAGAGTTACTGCTGGGAAACCAAGGCAGAGTGCAAACCAGATCACAAGGAGACATTATAATCTATATTAAATCTACAGTTTATTCTCTCAAAAAAAATTTTTTTGAATCAAATAGTGTTGTCCTTCAGGTTAAGTATGTGACCCTTGGAATCAGAACTGGCATCTCTTTTTTGTGGTCTTTGCCCTTTCTGGTTTTGGTTTCAAGTTTCATGCTTTAGGTACTTCCTAGAATAATACCTATATCCTGGAGAAAACTCAGGGCTCTATTTAAAGGAAAGGCTAGTTCCCTTACCTTGCAAGTTGTAAAAGATCATAACAGTCTGTAAAGTTGCTCAATTGGAAAACAAAGGAACCGAGCCAGTGGAAATCACCAGCTAATTAAATTCATGGAGACATAAATAACACCCCAACTTTAAACAGGGTATAAATGAGCAGTGCGACTTGGATGTTGGGGAGAATTTTCAACAATTTTCTCTCTGGCTAAGAAGAGGCAGGCTGTATTGAACATATCCTGACATTCTTCTTCTTGTCTGTCTTCTCAGCACATGTTACCAGATCCATGCCATTAAATTATCTTGAAAATTGTTCACTTTTTCAACCAGGTTTCATGAAGGCAAAGGCCACCTATGTCCAGTCAGAGCACTGGGCTTTCTGGCTGCTGTTCCAGACTGGATGCTTTACTCACTGATATTCCTCTTTAGTACACACGAGGGAAGGGACAAGCTAGCTTGAGTCAGGATGAAAATAGGGTAGGGACAGGGGCACGTTTTGAAGTGTGTGAAAACCCACCTTCCTTCTTGCTGGTTTTAAAGGAAAAGCGGAACAAAGCCAGTCCCCAGCCTCGTCCCTTTCACACCTGACATGGAATTCTCCTCTGGCCTTTTTGAATATTACTTTCCTAGTTCAGTGGCCAGCATTTGGCTCTGAAAGTGGATATGCACTTTTATTCAGAGGATTACCCACACCCTCATTTTGTGCTGCATGTTGCCTTCAAGATTTTTGTCAGTACTTGCTGTTTCATTATCAACTACCTCCACTGTGATGGATGTGTGACCTAGTCTCTTGCAACACAAATTTTCCTACGCTTTAAATGGCACCTGACAAAGAAGCAACAGGAAGGTCTCCATTTGCTCTAATGAGGTATTTCCAGCCAGTAGATCATTATCTCTTTTGGGGTGGAGGAAGAATAACAGCTTTGTGATTGAGGAAAGTCTTTTCTACTCCACTGACCCTGGAAGCTTGGGCATTTAGTGACTATGAGGCTAGCTTTGCTATAATCAAATGTCATGTTTATGGGTGGGGGCCTTCTCTCTCTTACTCTTCTGGTACCTTCTTTTTCTTCTTACTTGCTGCCAGCACACTTTGTTCTTGACAGGTTCTAGTACCCTGCCTTGAGCTTTCTCTTAACCCTATTAATTCTTCTTTTCCAATTAGACTGAGACCCTGAACTCTGGCCCCTTCCATAACAGGGTTTAGAGAACACGGTTTTCCATATGGGATGAACTGAGGGCAAGAGAAACCATGGAATCAGAGGTCTAAGCCATGAGTAATTGGCATCAGGGGATGTACCTCTGTGTGTAAGAGGCAGAGATTGTGGGAGTTGGACATTTGGCATTTGAGGTATACTGATTACCCTCAGTTCCAGGGAATGGGATAAAATAATGGCAATGCAGATTTGGGAAGAACTTGATTTTAGGTAAGAAACCAAAGCAGAGACTGAGATAAAAGAAGGGCGAGAAGAATAATCAGGAGCTCAGATTCTGAAATAGGGATCTAAGGAATGGTTTTGTTATGATGGAACTGGGAAAGAGCTGGAATAACTGGGCCAACGAAGCTCAGAGACCAACAGCTGACCTGAGTTTTTTAATGTTTATTTTTTTTGAGAGAGAGAGCGAGCACAAGTGGGGGAGGAGCAGAGAGAGAGGGAGACACGGAATCTGAGGCAGGCTCCAGGTTCTGAGCTGTCAGCGCAGAGCCTGATGTGGGGCTCGAACCCATGAACCGTGAGATCTTGACCTGAGCCTAAGTCGGACGCCTAACCCACTGCGCCACTCAGGTGCCCCTGACTTGATTCTTAACTAGGGAATATAGGTCTCAGAATTTCCACCATATCCCTGTATGTGAGTGGACATTCCTTCTTGAGGCTGGCATTGCTCTCAACTGAGGCGGGGCTAAGGAACAGCAAGCCCAGCCATTTTGATATTAGAATTCACTTTCCTGTCTGAGGCTTGCTCAGTGACTCTGATGTTTACTCAAACCCTACTCTGCTCCGACTCACCAGTTTAGGCAGCTTGATGGTATTCCTAACCTCTGGATTCCCAAAATTTTATCACACTTCCTGGTAAATAGTAGATTAACAAATTTCTGTGGAATTGAAGTGAAATTTTGTGTCACCCATTTCTTTGGGACCTCTAAACTTTGCACTATACCTTGTACACTTGCTTACTATTGTTAATTACCTTCTACCCCTCAATCAAGGAAGCTGATCTTTTGGGAGGAGAGGTGCAGCATTTGGTTGCTTGGTATCAAGCATATCCTGAGTTCTCTTGATTTGATCATACTGTTTTTCTTAAACCCAAAATCCTTCTTAACATTATAAATAGAATGACTGAGGCGTAATGCAGTTATGAGCAACCTTCTTGAAGCATAAATCTGCACAACAACTTGCCAATTCATAGCTGGAGTGGAGAATTGGATGGAGTTTGTGTGTAGCATAACCCACTAGTAGCAGTCTTTCTGGCTGTATGATGTGTGCAAAGCCCATAACATCTTGAATTGAGACTTTGACAAGTTCTGGGTTATCCACTGTTACATATGATTTCTCCCAGATGTAGACAACTTTTTACATTAATAAAAACAATGTTAAAAAGCAATTGTACTTAACGTGTACTGTACACATTGTAGAATCCAGGCCATACTGTAGGCATTTCACATGTTGTCTCATTTGATCTTGACCAAAATTCCTATTAAAATCCAGTAACCCCATGTTGCAAAGGAGGAAATGGGATTTAAGAGCTTAAAGTTGATGCTCCCAACCATTATTCTTGGACTATGCAATTGAGCAATGTGCCAGCTACCATTATATCTTGTGAATAAACAAAAGTAGGTTAAAGCATGGATTTTGTGGCACTCATGGCATCACTGGGAAGTCAGACATTGTATTTATGAACTGATTATAAACAAGATGTAAGATATGATGTAATGAAGTTCTAAATTGAATGTAATTAAGTGCTGAAATTGATAGTATAGACTCAGTAGTTCCCAAAATGTGGTTCCCCTGACCAGCAACATCAGCATCACCTGGGAACTTGTTAGACATGCACATTCTCAGACCTATTGAAACTCAAACCACCTCAGACTCAGATTGTGGCTCCTGATGTGTTTCACAAGCTTTTTAGGTGATTCTGACACACACTAAAGTGTGGAAACTACTGGTAGACCATAGGTGTTAAGAGCAGGGTGTGAGTTTCCTAGAGATGCTATTTAAAAATTGCAATAAATTGGATAGCTTAAAACAACAGAGATTTATTGTCTACAGTTTAGAATACCAGAAGTCTGAAATCAAGGTGTTAGTAGAGTTAGTTCCTTCTAGACATTCTGAGGGAGAAACTGGTCTTCACCTTCTTTAGTAGCTTCTAGCGGCTCATGCCAATCCTTGGAGTCCATTGACTTGTAGCTGCATCCTTCCATCCAATCTCTGCATCTGTTTACACATGGTTGCTTCTCTCTGATTCTATGTCCCTTCCTCATTGGACACCAGTCATTGGTCTTATGGCCAGCTCTGCTTCAGTATTACCTTATTTTAACTAACGAAATCTGCATGCCTATTTCAAATGCTGCATTCTGAGCTTCTAGGTAGACAGGAATTTTGAGGGAAACAATTTGACTCATTATAGGCAATTAAGATGAAGACAGGTAAAGTGGAACTCTAGGGGAAAGCTTTAAAAATGTTGTGTGTGGATGAAGTAAGTGAAATAATGAGACTTGTTGGGGGTCATTGTAAGAGTGAAGGATAGTGAGCAAGCATAGACTAGTTTGATGAAAGGGGCACCTGATACTGGGCCCGGACTAGGTTGAAAATAAAACACATGGATGTGGTAACACTCTAACATAAAAAACCTAGTAACCTATGTCTCTTATTCTTTAAGTTAACCAAATAGTTTAAACCTGTTTGTCAGTGAGTTTATAGTAAAAAACATTCATGATATTCTAAAAATTTCCACACTGTTTTTAATAACACAACTGTTGAGATCTTTAATTTGATCTATCACTAGCTAAATAATGCTCCAGTCTTGAGTCATGATTTGACACGGGGAACTGCATAAATCCTTGCAATGACTTTTCCATTAATGTGCATGGTGTTCAATCAGCTCAGCTTCTGCAGAACTCAGAGCAATTATATTCAAGATTTCCCAGCTGTTATAATACTGTCTGAAATTTTAAATACTCAATATCTCTATTATCAAGCATGTCACAAAAAGTTTATTGGAATGCTATATTTGATTAGGTCAAATCTCACCCTTCAGAGCAAGAGAGGAAAGACAGCCCTGTTGCTTGAGGGCCTGGTTCACATCTTGGCTCTGTCTCTTAAATTTAAATAACCTTTTTGTGCCTCAGTTTATTTCTCTATAAAATGGGGATAATCATTGTGGTGTTTATGGCATTCAAGTAAGTTAATATGCAGTTAGCATGACTCATGCTATGGATGTGGTAGCTATTATTTTTATGAAGAAAATTAATGTTAATGCTTATAATAGGTGAGAATTCAGAGGGTTATTAACAACTCATCCCATTAAATTGAAGTGAAATTCAATGGATACAGTGTAAAGGGGGGGTCTACACCTAGCATGCCACCTGATGTAAACCACTCCTTTGAATCCTGTTGCATACCTTCTGTTGCTGAAGCACCTAATAAAACCATCTATACTGATAGACCCCACAGTGCTTGGCCAGTATCTGGGCTGAATATTATTATTAGCAGTCTGTCTGCTCTTCCATTTTTCCTTGTTGAACCCAGACTATCTTAATGCTGAAGTCTCCCAGAGGACACAGTCACCACCGGTAGCTACATGATATCAACCTCGGGGAGAGCAGGCTGGTGTGGATGGTCACAGCTTCAGAGTCTACATGGATATCACACCTTTATCTAGCAGGATGTCAGTAGCAAGAGCCAATTTCAAGGATGCCCCTCTGTTGAGGTCCTCAACTTCTCTGGCAAAGGCCACACAGGAAGCAGGAGTTTTGGGGGAATGATTGGCAGGAACACTGATGAACCAGAATTTATGCTTGCAGAGGCCTGAAACAGGTCATAGAGGTCTCTTGGTTATGCCAAACATTCAACTCCTAGGTTGGTGGATTGTAGAAGGGCAGGAGGTGTGAAATCTTGAGGAAGGGCTATTTGCCTAGCACAGACGCATTACAGTATTTTAACAACTGGAGGAGATTTTCCTGAGTCCTGCTGAATCTCAGCTCTGGGCGTGGAGAAGATGCTACTATGCCAATAAAGCAAAGCCAGTCTCTAAAGACCTTGAGTTCTAGACTATGGGGTTAGACTTCATCCAGTAGACATCAGGGAGTCATTGTTGGCAGCCCATGTCTGTCTTTGATTCAAGCAAAACAGAGTTCTAAGCCAGGATTGATGGAGCTAAAAAAGATGTAGCTATTTTTTCAAGGAAGGCTTTTGATTTACAATGTTCTTGTTTGGTGTTTGCTCTGTTTATCTTTTGGCACTAATCTTTTGGAGGTTAATAGGACTTCTAGAGAAATGAGAATGGATCACAATATTTAATCCTTCACAGATGTAAGTGTTTTCTAGATAATGAGTTGGGATTTAACAAGTCATTAAAAATTCCCCAACAAATGCTTTGCAGGTGGATTTATTTTTTTAAGGAGGCTAGGAAAAAAGTAAGAATGATCCTTAATGTAAATACCCGCCCAGTTTTGGAGAGACAGAGTCAGTCTTGATGCTATTCATTGTTCCTTGTATTAAAAATACTGGCTCATCATTTGGACATTGAATGTCAACACAAATACAGAAGCTGCTTAATTGACATCAGCTCCCTTTAGTCACTGGTCTTTAGCTGTGTCCCTTTTATGGTAGCAGACTGCCAAGTTGGATGTGGGAAGAATTTTATGAAGACCATAATTCCCAGAAATCTAAGGCAAGCTAGAAGTCTCTATTGGAAGTTACTTTTACCCTGACCTGTTCCACCAAATAGCTACGATATGTTGAAAAGTGGAGGTTGTGCAAATATTCCAACAGTGCAGAGCAGAGTTCTTTGAATCAGTTATCCTTGCTTTGAATCTTGCCTTTTATGAGGGGAAACTAAGAGAAAATGTTACACTATTCCTTAATCTTTCTTTTTTAATTTATTTTTTAAATTTACATCTAAGTTAGCACATGGTGCAACAATGATTTCAGGAGTGGGATTCCTTAATGCCCCTCACCCATTTAGCCCATCCCCCCTCCCACAGCCCCTCCAGTAACCCTCTGTTTGTTCTCCATATTTAAGAGCCTCTTCTGTTTCATTCCCCTCCCTGTTTTTATATTATTTTTGCTTCCCTTCCCATATGTTCATCTGTTTTGTGTCTTAAAGTCCTCATATGAGTGAAGTCATATGATATATGTCTTTCTCTGACTAATGTCTAGTCCATCCATTTAGTTGCAAATGGCAAGGTTTCATTTTTTTTTTTTTTATTGCGGAGTAGTACTCCACTATATATATATACCACATCTTCTTTATCCATTCATCCCTCGATGAGCATTTGGGCTCTTTCCATACTTTGGCTATTGTTGATAGTGCTGCTATAAACATTGGGGTGCATGTGCCCCTTTGAAACAGCACACCTATATCCCTTGGATAAATACCTAGTAGTGCAATTGCTGGCTCATAGGGTAGTTCTGTTTTTAATTTTTTGAGGAACTCTATACTGTTTTCCAGAGTGGCTGCACCAGTTTGCATTCCCAGTATAATCCTTAATCTTAAATAACTTCTCCAGGTCTGGGGAGACACAGCTAGTCAGTCTTGATGGTAATAACTCTGGCATCTCCTATGGCTTTGGGACCTTCGGTGAGTAATTTTACCACTTTACCTGTCAGTTCCCCATCTGTAAAATGAGGATAAACATATTTGTCTTACAGAGATACTATGAGGATAAAAAAATGGTGGTTAGCAAAAATGTTTTTGTTGTTGTGGTGGTGGTGGTTTTGCTAGGGAATCTTCGAAACAGTTAACACCCATTTTACAACTTAGGAATGTATGTGTACGTGCATATGCAGTGCTGTATCAGAGGCCAATCAGGAGATAGCATACAGTAGCTTGAACAAGACAGTTTAATAAAAAGAATTAACTGATACAGGAGGTTGGAGTAATAAGTGAGGGGTTAGTAGGAGTAAAGAAGACAGGAATATTAGATAAAAGAAACAGCTACTGTTCCAGGGCTGAGATAGAGTATGTGAGGAAGAGACTCTCCTTCAAGGTAGAGACCCAGACTTTGTTGGAGAGGACCTGGTTGTGACTCACTGAGAGGCAGAGAAGTTGTTACGGTCCTATGCTGGCAGAGTGTGTTAGTTGTGTATTCTCTCCGGTGTGGGGCAAATCTGTCACAGAGCAGGGTCTCCCTGGAGACTGATCTAAAATTTCCCAAGTACAACTGACCACTGCATACTAAAGGTGGCTAATGTTCAGGAAGCTGCTTGCACTGCAGGAGCTGAATGCTGGAGCATCTGTGCATGCTGTAAAAACCAGAGGCTGGAGAAGCAGCTTGCACAGCAGGAGCTGGGCAAGGAGAAGTCAGTTGAGCCACAGAAACCTGCTCAGTGAGCACACTGGAACTGGGAAGAAAAAGCCCTTCTTGCTCAAGTGTCTCTTCAGTCCCCTCCACTGACAAAGTATAACATCATGCCAGCTGGCAAAAGAAAATTATTGCGAACCAACTTAATTTTCACAGTGCAGGCAACAAAGGGTGATTTTTAGAGCTGAAAGGCAATACATTGGTAAATGGTATAAATGGTGAAGAAACAAATTCTTAATTCTGAGGATCTGTTGTTGTGCTCAGTTTTATGATCCCTTGACATGAGTGCTCTTTGAGTAATCTACAATAGTAACTAATAGCATCCCTTACTAAATATTTTCTTTTCCCTTTTGTGTTTAATTAAGCTTATGGTTTTAAGTAATCTCTTTGTTAAGGTAATATGTATTGGAGACTATTCATGTAATCCATCATGAAAATGAACCCCAACAGTAACAAAATTATGCTGAGTGCCACAATTAATAAATTAAGCCAGGAAAAGAGGGTTTTGTTTGTTTTGCTATCTTATTTAATTAGCAAGGACATTTTTTTAGGACCAGCTTTGTTAGAGATACAGACAATAGGGTACTTACAGTCCACATGTATTTTTGTAATCTGATAATAACCTTTTAACTGAATGCATCCTTTTGTATTTTACTTTTGCTTTGTTTTGAATGAATTAAAGGTGTTAAGTGCAAAGCAAATTAAATTTATTCTTTGGACAATGTGGAGCCAGATAGGATTTTGAATGGAACTGTGATGTGATTGAAGAAGTTCTGTTGGAAGGTCAGCATGATACCTGCCTTATAGGTCTTAATAAGTAAGTGATGGGTTCTTAGGTTGTTGCTGATGTGGTTCTCCTGTATGTCTGAGTGATGAGTGGCCACTCTCTGAGCAAGGTCACAAAGAGCCCTGGCAGAAATAATCAGAAGCAAAACCAGCCTAGTTTGTTTTTATTTTACTTACATATTTACAGTTAGCATCAACTAAATGCAAATAGATGAAGGGGAAGCTCTGGTGGATTCCTTGGTCCAGACCCTGCCTTAAGCCTCTACAGCTCACAAAAACTTGTCTAGGAATAGAGACCTAGGAATAGAGAGGTAGCAAGAAAGGGTATGATTAATACCTGGAAATGAGGGGGGAGATAGACAAATGCCAAATATGGTCAATGAGCAGCTGTGAGCATCTTTTATTCTCTCCTCTCTCAAGTAACTTTTACAATGCTTCCAAATGAGGTGTTTGGAAAGAGAAACATGAGTGTGTGTTTATTTTCTATAAGTCTTTATTGAATGCCTCATGTGTATGAGATACTGTATAAGGTGAACAAGTGCAGATCCTGTAGGTCCTGGATTCGTTGGGAGTCTTTCAGGAGTTCCAGGACACACAGAGCCCGACTCTTGTCAAGGTGTGTATGAAGGGTGTCACTATAGGTGCAATTGGTATCTGATTGCACCACTCCATACAAACACCTTCTCCATGGTCATCTGTGATTTCTTTGTGCTTAAATCCAAAGGATGATTGCCTGCCATTGTTTTACTTAACTTCTCAGCTGTCTCTCCTTAAAATTCATTTTTTCCTTGGTTTGCATGGCATCACCCTCCCTGAGCATCTACATCTGGGACTTCTGCTTTCCTGTCCTTCCGAAACTTTTTCCCATTGTCTTCAATTTTTATTCATCATCGCCTCCTCTGTCTTCATGTCTGAAATTTTATCTGGGTTGATTTAATCATGTATAATGCTTTAATGACCATTTACCTGTAGATGATGATTCCCAAATTGAAAGCTCAAGCTCAGGTTATTCTCTTGAATTCCAGATTCATTGGTCTACCTGTTGGAGAGTAAGACATCATACTTTGAAAATCTCATAGGCATTTCATATTCTATTCATTCCAAACTACTTCTACTCCAGCTTCCCCCCTCTCTGTAAATGGTCCTCCTATACGAATAGTTGTCTAAGCCAGAAACTTGACTGTCACCCTTGACACTTGTCCCCCACTTTGACCTGGTCATTAGCCAATCATATTGATTGTACCTCCTTCATAGCTTTCAAATCAGTCTACTTTCTATCCTCATGGAACTGTATTAGTGGGTCTACCTTCATCTTTCATCCACTTGACTACAACAACTTGATAATTCACACTTTGCAGAAAGCTTTCACCATATACATATAGGATTGTGAACACCTCTACAATTTTCCCCAGTTCCCTCAGGTTCAAGTACTAGCTCATACAGATGGCCCACATACCTCTTGATGAGCTGATAGGTTTCCTTTTCTAGCCTTTTGTCACTACTCCAGCACCTCTTTGAATTCTTTTCTCCAGCTATATTGAACCATATGCATTTCCTTGAATACATCATTCTCTGTGCTAAATACTGATCCTTCGCTTCTCCACTTCTTCATTTGGATAATTCTCACTTACCCCCAAAGGATTTAACTTGGATGTATGTATATCATTTCCTCCAGGAAATCTTGGCCCCATCAAGCTTTGATGGGATCACATATGTGGATTACCCCTGTCATATTCCTTACTAATTTACTTTCCACCCCATTCTCTTTGTTATTTCTATGATTCTACCTAGTGCTTAGCATAGCGTCTCGCATATAGATGCCTCTCAGTAATTATCTGCTTATATATGAATTAGCATTGCTACAAAGACCTCGGAGGGTGTGGATGTGAGAGTTAAAATTAGATAGGACTTCATGTAGTTAGCAGTGTATCATCTGGCACTGAGATTGTGGGGAGTTAATGGAATAGCCAGCAATGAGGAGAGAGTATTCGAGGTGGTAGAAATGACTTCAGCAATGGTGCAGAGGCAAAGAAGCCTGAGGCGAGATTGGAGAATGCCTGTCTAGAAGGGAAGAATAATAGGAGATTCTAGAAAGGTAGGTTTTGGTTGAGGCCTTGAGATCCAGGCCAGGAACCTGTTTAGGTAATGGGGATCTGATGAAAATGAAGTATATTTGTGAAATGACCAGAGAGATGGTATAATATAACATTAAGCTGGTAGGCAGTGTTCAGGATGGATTGGAGGGGAGAGAATTTGAAGAGAAAACATAGTTAGGAGGCTGCTATGTTGACTCTCTAGTGGAGATGAGTAGGAGGTAGGTAGAGTTGAGGCAAAGGGAATAGAAAAGTGGGGACAGATGTGAGATAAAGAAGCCTGGAGCAGAAACCCTATGTTTGAAGAGTGTAGGAAGGGCCTTGTGCTCAGAATAAAGTGGTAGAGTTGTTCTAAAGTCTTGAAATAAATGTTAAAGCTTTCAGCAGTTGCAGTTGGAACTATAACTTGTAGTCAAGATAAAGATGTCCATGTGGTCTGGTGAATAAGGAGATCCATGCATTGTTAAGAGCAGAGAGGACCCAGCTGAGCAGCCCAGCATGTACCAGTAGCAGATCTAGCCCCACAGATTTTCTGTCTCCTGCAATATTCTTCTCCAAGAGCATGAGAATCGGTAGGATTAAAAGGAAAAGGAGCAGGTCATTTATTCATGAGACTTGGATGCTTATATAATCTGTAACGAATGATACTTTTCAGATTGACTCAAGTAAAATATTTGTATACTTGGATAACTATGATAATGGTGACATTTCATCATTTCCTTTTGTGACTAGCAGGGTACCCGTGGGGTAATAGAGATAATGGATTTGTGATGATAAATAGTAGAGCTGCTGTTGGAATTAAGGCCAGTGTGAGGTTTGTGTCCAATACTTGGACCACATGTCTTAGTATACTGTCAAATATGGCCATTAGGGAACTATCTAACCCACATTTTCCATATGAGATCTAGGTTCTGTATTTGGAATTCCTTTTTTAGCAGATGGTATCATCCAATGTAACCAGCCTGCAGTGAGCTTTACCTATCCAGAGGATTCTCCCAGCTCCAGGCAGGTGAGCAATGGTATGAAAAGTGGGTATGACCACCTCCCTTGAGAGGTCTGTGGTGTGCGTCTTTCTCAGCTTCATTTATGCCCAGAACCACCAGGTTATCTATCCTTGAAGGCTCAGTGTGGTGAAATTCTGACCTTCTTTGCGCTAATTTTCCTGGATGTTGTTTTGGTCTTGAGTACCATCTCCTGCTGAAAGGGTCTATTTCCCTCTTAATCTAAAGAGTTGAAAACCTTCTAAATCATTCTACATTTTGGGTGCCTGGGTGGCTCAGTCGGGTAAGCGTCCGACTTTGGCTCAGGTCATGATCTCACGGTTTGTGAGTTCGAGCCCCGCGTCAGGCTCTGTGCTGACAGCCAGCTCAGAACCTGGAGCCTGTCTTCGGATTCTGTGTCTCCCTCTTCTCTGACCCTCCCCTGATCATGCTGTGTGTGTGTGTGTGTGTGTGTGTGTGTCTCAAAAATAAATAAAAACATTAAAAAAATTAAATCATTCTACATTTGCCTTACATATCAAATCATCCAAAGGACGGGTGGTTGCCAATTGCTATTTTTAAATGGAAGAAGAGTTGAACGTTTTGTCATTGAACCCCCTTTTTCAGCATCCTATTGTGGCTTGTGTTGAATCTTGTTTCTAATAATTGTGTAACTAATAGCTTCCTGGGATCACAAACATTGATTGTGATCTCTCAATAACTGTGACACCTTCCTTAGGACCGGACTGGTTTATAGAACCTTTATGAAATTTAATTGTTCTAATTTGCCTGCTGATACCAAAGGTCTGGGATATTAGATCTCCAGCTCATCTCACAGGAATAAGTACTAATTTTTTGATGTTTTATGTCATCCTCCACACAGCAATGACTTTCAGTCCCGAGGTAATCCCTTCACCATGTCAACACACCTCTTACTGTGAGCTGAGGGGCAATTATTAGGATATACAAGAAAAAAATTCTATAAATGTAACCTTCTTCCCTAATTTAGAGGCATTTGTCCTCCAGGAGCTTATCTGGTAGTTACTCTTTTTCTTGTGGGTTCCTGACATCTTAAAAGATGTAGTCCAACTATTAGTGTTAGAAAAGTGATTAGAGCTGGCTTAGAATGGACTGGACCAAGAGTTTGAAGTGTCATCAGGAATGACAGATTTTTTAATTTCTATTTTCTTCTCCAGCACTGTTTCTGTATTCATTTGATTCTCTTCAATATAAGGTTTTTCTTCATGTGGTAAAGGGAAGTTCAGACTGTAATAAAACAAGGTTAGTTACCTTTGAGGAAAGAGGGAAGACCTGGTTCCCACTCTTGGTCCCACCCTCTCCCCTTCAGTATAAAAATGTATCAGGGAAGGATTCTACCTGAGTCACATGACTGTTGCTTAGACCAATTGAAGATCATGTGCCTAACCCCTCTGGCCATGGAGATAGACATGTTTTTTAAGACAGGAGTAAGGGGAATCATAATAGGAAGACAAATAGCAGCCTTTACTTGGTGGAAAGCATAGCAATAGAAAGGAACATCCTTGCTTTGGTGTTTAAGATTTTACTGCTTCCTTACAGATTGATTTTTCTCCTAAAGAATATGTAAAATATACTGCATTCTATCTAATTAAATGACTAGGGAAAGATAACAGTTTCAAAAGTGGAAATGCTGTCTAAAGCAGTCTTTCTATCTATCTTTCTCTCCCAGTCATCTACTCTGATTTTTAAACAAAACTGACTAACTTCTCCTTATGGAAAGACAGAGAGATGATTTTCTTCACATTATATTTGAGTGTCATGTACTTTTTTTCTTAAGGGAATACTGCAGTGAAGCATGTTTTGTCTTCAGGGCACAGGAATCACCCTAGGTGTCTAAATGGGAAGTTGCAGGATTGTAATCTTGCAGCCATGAATAGGAAGATGGCATTACCTGCTTTGAAACTGCTTCCTGGTTCACTTTTGGGGAGAGAAAGTCCATACTGACTTTCTCTCTTGGTCATGTGAACCAGAGATTGTGAAGTGGTTTAGGCAGATGATACATGAGTAATGTGACAATTTCCAAGCCAATGGAGGCACATGCTAGACTTGAAGACTGAAGGATTTGAAGGCCTCACATAAGTTCCATTCACAATTCTTGATTGTTGTGTTATTTTTGAGTGCTACCTTGTCATCCTGCACTTCAAAGGACCTGAAATTTAAAAATGACAATGTTTGTAATGCAATTTAAGATGTTGGGATGAGTATCGCAATAAGACCTACTATAACTAACACCAAATTTTTGAAATGATTTGATTACAGTTGCTGGTATGTTACTTTGAGCAAACATTACTGAGTTAATGATAAGGGTGATGATAGTTAATAATGATGATTTTGGTAGTTGCATAGAAATTATCATTTCTTTTACTCCCCTCCATCTTTTGAAGATATAGGCACTTTAACATGTACGATCCCTCAGAAGCCATGAGAATAAGCCTTTTGGATCTCCAGCTTCAGAGAACCCAATTGTTGAATTGTCCCAGCTGCTATGCTTTGAAATCCATCAATGCCTTCTTGCTTGTAACCTGCTCCCTATGGGCTGCTCCTAGTCAGTGACTGAGAGCAGCAGGGGCACTAAGGAGGTCCATTCCTGGGAGACCCTGAATCCCCTGATGGCCTTGGTGAACTTTACTTACAACTGCACTACAGTTTAAGATTCTTTGATTCAACATTCCTTTCTGTTCTTTATTTGGGGTCATACCTGCATTATAGTCTGATGGCTTTCCTAGGTCCCCCTCCATTTGTCTCAGAGGTGTTTCTCTGAAATTCATTTTTTTTTTGCAAATTGTGATGAAATAAAGCAAGAAATTTGCCATTTAAACATTTTTAAGTGCCCAATTCTGTGACAGTTAAATTTACAACTTGTTTAACCATCACCACTATTTCTAATTCTTTTTTTCATTCCAAACAAACTCTTTACACTTGTTATCATATTCCCCATCTCAATAAATTTTTTATACATTTCTGTCTTGGCATCTACCTCTCAGAGGACCTTGACTAAAAATCCCATTCAGTCTTCATAACAGTTCATGAAAGAGACTATCCTTTACTCCAGATGAGAGAACCGTAGCTCAGAGGTGTTAACTAACTTGAACCAAAGCCTATAACCAGTAAATGTTTGAGTCAGAATTCATTCAGAACTGTGTGACTCCAAAGTTTATGCTTTTAAACACTACGTTTTGATAATAATTCGTGCTAACATGAGCCTTAGAAAACCAAAGGTGATCACCCAAACCAAAGGGCCATAGTGAGGAGGAGGCAAATGGGGACAGCTAGGAGTATGTCCCCATGACCTGAGAGGTAATGTCCAGACTTAAGCTTGCAGAAACAATAGTCCTCCTAACTCCACTTTGTACCAGCTTATGCTGTGCCTTCCCTATAACTGCGGCTTACAATCTAGTGGCATGATGCTAAGTCTTTCATTTACATTACTTCTTTTAGTCTATGTAAGAACCATAGGATATATATCATTACTTTCCCCATTTTATAGATCAAGAAACAGGGGTAAAGTGAACAATATCTGTTGATAGAAAAATGATTTATTGGTGTTTCTTGGAGTTGGAAGGGCAAGGAGAACTAGGGATATTTAATGAAGTTTTCTCCTATTCTTATCACTATAAATTAATAGTGATGGTTTAACCAATCTATGGATAAAAAACCCAAATAGTGCATAATGGCTCATATTGAAAAGCAATCTCCCACTCCACCCTTAGTCTTGGTCTTCAGAGGTCACTTTGTCCCACTTCTCGAAGACATTCAAAGTGTTATCAATACTATCCTTTTTTTCTTTCACATTGTTTTTAGTGATTATACCTATAAAATCATAGCTTACCCCTTGAACTGACTCAGGGACCTCTGTAAAGAACTCTTTTCTTTCAGGATCACAAATACTGTCGATTCTCATTGTGACAACTATGTTCTATAAAGTTGAACATTGGATTAGTGAAAACTGAGTTATTGCTTCTGGGGGAAATACAGGGTCAGGTTCCTGAGAGCTTCTAGTCACAACATTTCATCAACACATCAATACATAACCTTGTTTTGTGCGTGGTTTTGTTTAGAGATGCCTTATTTAACAATATAGAGGATTCCTTAACATTAAACTCATGCACAACAACACTGTAACTCATGCCTCGATGAAACTGAACACGCATTTTCTCTGTAAGGCACACTGTCTTCATGTGCTTAGGAACACTAAACAGTACTTCAGAACCAGGCTTGGAGGCTATTTCAAAGAGTGAAATCACTAACAAAAATGTAAAAAATGTGGTACTAAATAGAGTGTGAAAAGGACACTTGTCTCCAGTATGAAAGCTGAATCAAGGAAGCAGAGCATCTCTTTGTATGACTGCATGTCAGACCTGTATCCTGGGCAACTCATTTTCTTTCTTTCTTTCTTTCTTTCTTTCTTTCTTTCTTTCTTTCTTTTTCTTTTTCTTTTTCTTTCTTTCTTTCTTTCTTTCTTTCTTTCTTTCTTTCTTTCTCTCTCTCTCTCTCTCTTTCTCTCTCTCTCTCTTTCTCTCTCTCTCTCTCTCTTTCTCTCTCTCTCTCTCTTTCTTTCTTTCTTGCCACTCTGAGCATGTCTGCGAATAACTGAAAAAGCACCATGGGTACTGGTTTTTGGTTTCCTCAAAATTTAATAAATAGGCAAAATCGCAAATAAGGAATCCACAAATAATGAGAATAGACTGTACATTGTGAAAGGAAAGTGGCTGAGGAGAGCACCCTTCTCTCTGAGTTGTTGAGAATCTTAGAACATCAGCCAAAGTCAGTCAGTCATTGCCTAACCCATTAACCCAGGTACTTATTGGTGTTGAAATGATTGAATAGGGGATTTGAATAATAGGCAACTTGTGAATTCACCGGTGTGGCCCAGTCTCTCAATTTTATACATGAGCTGATAGAATATTGCTTGCTGGATGTCACATAGCAAGTTATTGGCAGTCTGGAAAGCTCCAGGACTCTTACATATCAATACCGTATTGTCCATATAGCTTAATGCTTCTTGAAGTAGCCACTGAGAACTGATAGGTATCTGCTTGAGGCTTCCAGTAATTGACTTGTGTTTGCGGTAATTCAGTTTCAAAAGTCAATGAGGCCCTACTTGGTGACTATGAGTTGCTTGTGGGCAGGGGCTGTGTCTTTTTCATCTTATTCTCAGCATCTAGGATAGTGCTTGGCCTGTGAAAAATTCTCAGTAAATTTTAGGTAAGTGAATAGCATTGAGAAATCAGGAGTCAAATTTAGGTCATTCTACAATTTCTCTCACTGAAAATGAAACCACACGAGAGCACATGGTTCTGTGAGAGATGCAGGACATTTTTAGGCCATGGTCACTCCAGTAAAGTCACAGGATATGGACTCAAGCCTGGTGGTGTGACATTGAGCAAGACCCTTAACATTTTAATGTCTCAGTTTTCCTCAACTGTAGCATGGGGATAAGACTTGGTGCTACCACATGAATCGATTTTAAGGATTAAATATAATAGGGTTTATACTAATGCCTCAATGTATCAAGTGCTCAGTAGATACCAGTTACTGATTTTCTTATCTCATTGGATTGACATATACAGATTTTGGGAACCATTAAATCACAGGAGAGCCCACCATAAAATTCAGGGCCTAAAGAATAACTCAGAAGAAAGTGTATAGATTGAGACCTTGGGAAAGGCTTCTTTGGGGAGGAAGTTCTTGACATGTTTCTGAAGGATAGTAGAGATACTCCTAGAGTAGAAGAGGAGTCTGGGGGTGCTAATGGCATGAGAAGACTGCACCTGTCATGTTTGGGAGATGTGGAGGAAGATGGCTTGCCCATTATGTGAGGGAAGCATGTGGTATGAATGGGAAGAAATGTGTTGAGACATAAAACCCATTCACTGGGTGGAGGCATGAGACCTGCTCCTGGAACAAATGAGAAGCAATTGAGCTGCTTTAAACACCACTAGGAAAATTCACAAGTAATTCTTCTGACCTAAAAGTGTGATTTTTATCTCTTCATAACTGGAAGACAGTTCTCTCTTCTTAAAATGACCTTGTTTTTGAAGTTGTCTGAGTGAGGAGTGACCAGCATATTTCAAAGGGATGATTCAGCTATCTTCAGAATTTCTTCCTTCCTTCCTTTTTTTTTTCTCCCTCCTCCTTCCCTCTGAAACACTGGTTTTGGTCTGCAGGCTTTGGGGGAGGTACAGAAATAGTTAGGCTTGTAATGTGAATCATGTATTCAAGGCCGACCAGATGCTATTTGCTACAAAGACGCTCTGACACTCAAGGCTGCTTTTGAACTGTGGGCATATTCCTGCTTCTGCTGAGTTTGTCAATAGATTCAACTTCTAGTTCCTGGGATTCACAGACATATCACTCAAAGCATTGGATATGCCTTCATCACCCCCCTTTATAGGAATTCTCCTTCAGTCTAGGCTGTGTGCGGTACACTGGGGGGTGGTATCATTGAAATGGGAGAATCTATCAGTGTTGCTGGAATGTACTTCTCCTATTCCTCTGTGTACTTTATGTATGGATCCTTTTTCATGGTGGCTCATGCTACCCATCAAATCTCTGACAGCATCATCTGTCACTGTAAAAGGCCAGTATGCACATAGATTTTTTTTTTTTTTAAAGAAGTTGGTTTGTTTGCTTCAGGTCAGTGAGAGGGAGTACAGGTCTAAGGAGTGAATGCCTCTGATACATCACTTATATCCATTTCTCCTGGGACTGTGGAATTGTAAACCTTAAAAGGAAGTGAAGAGACACTTCAGGTTTTCTCTCTGCCTCCACTAGGATTAGCTACAGGAACCCATAAAAGGAAAACACAAAGCAATGCTGGGTGCAATGTCTGCTCAGCACTGCACCAGGCTCTGTGCAGTGCTGAAGATGTGGAGGGGAGCATAACATGTAACAGAGAGCATAAGACGTGACTCACTAACTGAGCCCTTGCTCATAGACCAGTGGTGGAAAACTGTAAACCATCTAAATAAAGCAGTAGATATAAGTGTTGTAATAGAAGGGAGTGTAGTGGAGGTGGCAGCCAATCCCCATTCTATCCATGTACTAAATTTTGTGGGGGTTTTTGCTATCACCATGTTACAAAAACATTTTTTTTGAAAAATGGACCTCAATCCCCTTTTCATGACACATTTTTGTTTACAATGATTATAGCATATTTTCATATTAACTAGAAATTTATTAATTTGTTAACTAGTTTACCTGAGGGTTTTTTTTTTTGCCACTTTCCCCCACCCAACTTCGTTGAGTATTTGACAAGTAAAAATGGTATATATTTACAGTGCATAATGTGATGTTTTGATATACATAGACGTTGTAAGAACATTTTTAAATTTAACTAGGCATACCATCATTTTTCATAGTCCAACAATCATAAGCTGGAACACATGTTTTCTTCATTTTCTTAGTTTAGCATTGAAGTATGAGGTTTAGGTCATTCTAGAATTTTCCTCACTAATAATTCTGTGAATTTGAACAGAATTTTATCTCCTGCCACCGCAGGTCCCTTTTCTCCATGATAGTTCAATACAGGTGACTTGAAAAATGTTACGCCTATTTGTGTAAGGGAAAGCAAAGCACAGACTGATGAGTTTCTAGCCTTGTGCTCTGCACACAGGGTCAGGGCAAGGGTTGATGAGGATTTGTGAAGACTCCTGTTTGTCTCACAGGAGAGAATGATCATAAGGAGCTAAGCTTGGCGATCAGAACAACCTGGTCTGGAATTTCTCCTCTGACTCCTACCAGCTCTACAGCATGCGGGCAATTGCTCGATTTTTCTAAGACTCCATTTTCTCATCTATAAAATAGAACAATTCCTCCTTTGTACTTTTACTTCAAGGATTAAGTATCAAAAGTAACCAAAGCATTTAATAAGATGATAGGGCATAGTCAATACTCAAAAGTAGTCCTTAGTCTTGTTAGGAAACAGAAGTTTTCTGATTGCCAGTTCAGTGTCTTGTCCTCCAGACCCAGATGCCTGCCCTTCTTTATGCTTGGTCATTGCTGTGACATGAAGACTGCTTTGATGACTGTCAGAAAAGGGGATAGAAGAACTTTGGGTTAGCATTTTGCAGCTGGCCATTATAAGAAAGCTCTGGAATTTAGCAGATGTACTTTTATTGTGGTGTGATGTTGGCCAAGTCACAACATCTATGGTATATTTGGTAGTGATATAGTGCTTATCTCACAGGGTTTTGGAAAGATTAAATGAGATCATAAAGTGTGGGGCACCTGGTGAGGCACATTCCATGTGCCTGTGGAAAGGTAACCATGGTTAGTATTTCTACCAATATTCTGATTTCTTATCCTGTTTACCTTTCCATGATTGCTAAGAGAAGGCAATCCTGGGCGCCTGGGTGGCTGAGTCAGTTAAGCGGCTGACTTAAGTTCAGGTCATGATCTCATGGTTCACAAGTTCGAGCCCCAAGTCGGGCTCTGTGCTGACAGCTCAGAGCCTGGAGCCTGCTTCAGATTCTGTTTCCGTCTCTATCTGCCACTCCCCTGCTCATGCTCTGTGTCTGTCTTTCTGTCTCTCTCTCTCAAAAATAAATGAAAAGAACATTAAATAAAAAAAAGAGAAGACAATCCTAATTTCCTTCCAGCCTTATGTAAAACAGGGAGCAGGCTTTGGGCCAAGTCTTATGGCTGGTGATAAGAGGATGTGAACCAGAGTTTTAAATACAGACTCTTAGAACTGTCCCATCTTGTGTCCTGTCCACTCCACTCCAGAGGCCCTGTTAGTGTCTCCTCTGCCTTTTCTCAACCCCTGGACCTGGTAAGGTCCTCCCTTCTGGGGAGGAACGTTTTGTACAAAAAACCAACAACATCAGATTCTCCTGTCCTGTGGCATTTTCACCCACTGCCAGGTGCTACCTGGCATGTGGTTTTGATTGACAAGATTACTAATCCATTGTAATCATATTTTCATAATTAGTCCCTGTGAGGCCTGGCTGGCTGCTCTTGCCCAGGTAAACTCCTGCCTGCTGCTGAGTATTTTCACCAACTGTCACCTCCCCAGGAGGGAGCTGTCGGTCTAGCACCCACAGCTGTTACTAAGAATTGCTTCTGTGTTCTTCCCCATCTTCCCTTTTGGGTGCTTGGCTGCTAGAAATCCTGGCTTGATTAAAAGTTACAATTATTGATTTGAGACTGGATCAGATACCAGAAATGCCTTTAGTTTTTCCATCTTGCTGAATGTACACTGCCCATTCCTCTTTCGTGGTTCCTTCTCTTATAGCCTCTCTGTCTACCTTCCCCCACAATCCCTGCAGCAAGGGCGAGGGGAAACTTCAAAGGCGTTTTTGAATAAAAGAACACACGGCAAGACATCAATTATTTACCAGGCAAAGCTTTGGCAGGCACAGGGGCCTTGCCCTGTTTGTCTTGTTGAAGACAGCAAGAAAAGTGTTTTTCAAGGTTGTGTTCACAGGGACTACTTTGTCCACTAAGGGTTGGTGAACCCTGGACCCTTCCCCTGCACTCTAGCCCTGCATTGATTCAACAGACAGTAACAAGGCCGTTTCAGTCATTGAGCCCTTGCCATAGGTCAGACACCATGCTAAGGGCTTTTATTCATCTTGTTTAATCTTTGCAGCACCTTAGGAAGTAAATTCTAGCCCTTCTTTCCTTGTTAGAGATAGATGAGGAGCCAAGGTACAAAAGGTTAGGTGACTTGCCCAGGGTCCCTCAGTTAGAAGGCAGTTGGTGGATGTAATCACTGTGCTCTACTCTGTTGTGTGTGAACTAGACCAGGAACCAGCACCACGAAAGGACGCAGTGTCTTTGAGGAGAGAAGAATCAGAAATCTACAGGGAGGAGGCCTTGGTGACAGGGAAGACTCTGAGTCCTTTTCTGGTGACTGGAGAAGTGGAGATAGGTTTGTTTCCTCTGAGCCTTGGGCAGGGTCAGAGGAAGAAACGGCCTCAGGACCAGCCCAAGGACTCCTGGTTTCCATCACTTGGATCAGGTACCATCAAATCCTCCATGTGGGCTTATGTCCCCAGACTCCTCAGCCTATGGCTTTCATGAGATCACCTCGGCAGTGAAAAACAGAGTATCTCTGGCCCTTGCTCTCATTCACAAAACCCGCTCACCTGTTTCTTGGAATCTCCAGAGGTTTATACTGGCATACATCCAGCTGCCCCAGCCTTCATTACTCAGGGGATGGGATTGAATTTATAGGGTTCTCTTAGGTTCCTCTGTATTTGCTAACATTTGTGGAGTCCTCACTGAATGCCAGACACACTCTTATAAGAGTTTTACATACATAATCTCATTTCATTACTCTTCCACCCTTCTGGTAGACAGACACTTTTAGGCTTGTTTGGCTGGTGAGGAAACTAAGGCTTGGCAAGGTTAAGAAATTTGACCAAACAGATAGTAAGTGTTGGAGACAAAATTTGAACTTTCCTAGATTCCCTGCTTAGTACCATTTTCTTAAGGGTGTCCTGGCTTCATCAAATGAATAAGGAATCTCCTCATCAATGAAATATTGACTGTTTAAATCTTACTTTTTCAGTGAATTCTTCTATCTCCTCTATGCCTAAAGTTTGTATTATTAATAGAACAGTGGCTTCTAAAAGTTACTAACTTCACATTTTTGGGTGAGCATGCCCAGATGAAGTTTGTATACATTTGGGCTTCCAAAAATGTTCATACACTGACCTTAGCAGGGCTTATCTCTGTCTGGTTAAGCACTCAGAAGGCTGAAAGTAAATTAAGGAAATCACACTGTGAAAATAAGGAGAATTGTTGGTTCCTCACAGTGACCAAGGTCAAAATTTCCCTGGGAAGATCTCTTGTGAATTTGCTTTGTCCAAAAAATAAAAGGGCATTGTTGTCTCAGCAGAGACCACTGAGCTATATAGCTCAAGGCATCAGAGTGGTTGAGAAAACATGGTGGTTAATATCACCTTAATTTCCTAGAAAGGGTGGTGAGCCCAGGAGCAAATGTTGAGGAAATTAAGTTGGACAGGTGGCGCCCAGGTTTAGCCTGGGTTTGGTTCTGAATACGTCATCTACTTGAGACTGCATTCAGAGCATATATGCAAACAGAACAACTTCCTTAGTTTCAAATGACCTCATAATTTGAGCATGGAAGTATAGCTGGCCTTCCCAAGTGCCTAAAATGCCACATTAACCTGGATTAGGTTGGCATCTATAGGCTTCTTCATCTGCAGTGCGAGGGGAGCCGGTTAATTGTAATTATTTATCTTTTGTTTCTTGTCCTCCTTCTGACCTGCACAATCTGGCCCCATGTATTTATGGTATACAAAGAGATACTTGATGTACAGCAGACCCTTGAACAACATGAGTTTAAATTGGTGTGGGTCCACTTAAAAGTGAATTTTTAAGTATAGTCTTGTGCTATAAAGATAATTTTCTTTTCTCTAACTTTATTGTAAGAATATAGTGTGTGTATATATATATGTAAGAATATAGTATATATACATATAACATACAAAATAACTGTTACTTGACTGTGATCAGTAAGGTTTCCAATCAATAGTAGGTTATTAGTAGTTAGGGTTTTTGGGGGTCAGAAGTTACATGCTTTTTTCAACTGTGCTGCAAGTTGGTTTCTTAATCCCATGTTGTTCAAGGCTCAACTATACTTGTGAATAATCCCCTCATGTCTTCTGCTCTTTTTATTTTTTTTTAACTCTCAGAGATATCCATCTTTTGCCATTATTACCAGTGACCTTTTTAAGAATCTAGCAAATTCAACCAAAGTTTGTTGTAAATCTATTATGTTTCAGGCAGTGTACAAACACCCAGAGTCCCTTGCCTTATGGACATTCTGATAAGGAATGGGATACATTAAACTGACCTATCCCTGAAGAAAAGGCTTTCTATTGAGATACCAAAGGGTACAAATCCTCATCATATATTAGCAAGACTGTGTTCCCTGCCCAAATGTCTTTTCTCTTGCTAAGCTGCATATTGCTGCCTGGTCCTTAAATCAGCTCCATGTACCTTTAAAAACCACTTTCCCAGCTTCTGCCTGTTCCAGGCTTCTCAGATAGAAATTTAGGTCCAAGCCTGGGGCAGGTGTGGGTAGATAGGGGTCAAGGGCACCAAGATCATAGACACCATATTCCTGTATTGGCCCAAGATTTTCCCTCTGGGTTCCCTCACATATGATTTCTTAGGGCCATTCCAAACTCTTACAGATATGCCTAGAAGTTGAGTCTAAATTATTGTGTTTGCGTGCATCTGTATATGTGTATGTATAAAACACATATGCTTATATGTGCGTGCATGCACACATGTGTGCACACACACATATACACACATACATATATAGCATATGCTCTCTTACAGTTGCTTTGGGGGAATTTCTATGAAAAATTCTAAAGATGAAGGATGATCTCTTGACAAAGAAGCAAAATGAAGCTTCATATCATTAGCCAATCTACCTCGGCAGTGCTTCGGGGCTCCAGAGGATTAGAGGAGTAAGCTCCTTTGGTACCATGATTCCTGAAGTATTAGTGAGCTGTGGATAGAGACTCCATCATGGAAGTATCATGAATAAAACATGCACTTCAAATAGAGGTGGTGGGGTTTCTCATACAGGCATAACCTCCATTCTGTCCTGAATGCTCTTTCCCCAGAACTCTGCACAACCAGCTCCTTCTAATTAGTTCTTTAGTTCAGATGTCAGCTTTTGAAAGAGAGACTTTCCCTTAACCCTCAGACTAAAACCATCCACTGTGCAGTCTCTATCCTATTTGTATTATTAAATTTTTAAAAAATGTTTGTTTATTTTTGAGAGGGAGAGAGACTGAGTGTGATAAGGTGAGGGGCAGAGAGAGAGAGGGAGACACAGAATCTGAAGCAGGCTCCAGGTTCTGCACAGTCAGCACAGAGCCTGATGCGGGGCTCATACTCACAAACCCGTGAGATCATGATCTGAGGTGAAATCGGATGCTTAACTGACTGAGCCACCCAGGTGCCCCATATTTGTGTTGTTTTTAATGATTATTATTGTCTGAAATTACCCTGTTTTATTCAGTCACTGATTCCTCTCACATCTGTCTTCCAGGGCACCCCTACCCGATACCACACACTAAAAAGAAAATTCTGCAGTCTTGTCTGTTTTGCTTCTACCACCTCAAACAATACCTAGCATATAGTAAGTGTTTAATAAATATTTGAATGAATGAATAAATGAGTCCCCCCCCCACACACAACATATTTGTCAGGTGACTGAAGAGGGTATTAGGCATGCAGCATCTATCATCTTAGACGAGTCCCTTCCCTCTTTGGGAGAAAATAATTGGCTCATTCAGGACCACATCTACATTGGTGTCACATTCTGCACAGTGGAACCAGGCCACCAAGCCTAAAATATTAATAGCCTGGGCGACTGTCCCTCTCTGTCTTGTAGCTACTTTAGCTGTACTAACTCTTGAGTTGGGAAATGTTTGCCATTTCACTCCTCATCTGCTCCTTCGTGGAGAAGAAACACTGATGGTGGCAGAAATGCCTTAGGAGTTCTGTGATTGCTTTTCAGGAGATGGCTGAATTCCCTGAGAGCAGAAGCATATGTGAGGTGGCTGTGAATTTGGGGAGCCGAGCTGGAGTTGTGGCACCCACCCCATGAATGTGACAGGTGAAGGAATGTCTAGGGCAGCAATGCAGACTGTTAGAACCAGAAATGTATCCTTACAGAATTGAACCCTGTCATTTCCAAGGGTTCGAGAAACATCAAGAAATCTTGGTTTCTCCCTTCCTCTTCTCTACTTTTCTTTTTCTTCTCACTAATCAAGTTCATAGTCCAGATGCTCAGCCTTCCTGCCTTATAGAAGATCTAAAGTCGCATTACGTGCTAAAACTTGGTATATTATGCACTGGTGTGAAAATTAGATGAAATCCCTGGGTTTAGGTTAACCTCTCAAGTTTATAGAACAGAAATAATTTTTGAATGCCTTATAGCATACATAGTTACTATATATTCATTATTGCATTGAAGTTTTAGAAAAAACGCTGTGAATCATATAGTGATTTTTTTCATTAATCCCCACCTTAAGGATGAGAACACTAAGATTCAGAGAGAATGACTTTTCCTGTGACAGGTAGAAAGAGGCAGGGCTGGAATTGAAACCTTAGTAATGAGACTTCATGGCCAGTATTTGTATTAGGCCCCAGCTGCCTTCTAGAACTCAAATTGGAATATACAGTTTTAGATGTTGGCCTATTAGGAAGAAGTAATTCTTGTAGCTTAATTCTGTAAGACATTTGAAAGGCATAAGCAAATAATGAGAAAAGCAACATTCAGGAGCTCCCTGAATGGGCCATGCAGTAGCCTGAGAGAGAGAGAGAGAGAGAGAGAGAGAGAGAGAGAGAGAGAGGGGTGGAGGGATGTATGGCAGAGGGATTGTTTCTGGGTGGTCTTGAGGGTCAGTTGGGAAGAGACAATTTCAGATATAGGGAAACATAATAAAAGCTCTCTTCACATTGTAATTTTCATTAGGCCCAGGCTTGGACATCTTTGCCATTTCCTTCCTAAAATGTTTCATCTGTCTACTGCTAATTTTATAATGGAATTATATATGTGATAACTACTTTTGGAGATAGAACAGTTCTGCAGTTAAATTTCTATTAGCCTAAGTACCTCAACTATATAAAACTATTCAATCACCCCAGGGAAAATTCATTGTAGATTATACCTTTGTGGCTAGTGCGTGTGTGTGTGTGTGTGTACATACGTGTATGAAGATATGGAGTGATCATTATGTGTTGCGTGCTTTCAGATACAAATATAAGTTAGGTACAGTACCTACCTTCAAGGAGATTTCAGTCTAGCAGAGGTATTAATATAAGTAGATAAATGATGGTAATGCATGGTTGGTTGAGTTGTTTTTGACAAGATTTGCAAGGATCACCTGGGTTTCAAGAAAGACATTAGCATTATATCTAATGGGGTGAGGAGTTTTTGAAATGGTCCCAGAAGGAAGTATATTTATACAGCCAGAAAAGGAAAGGTAGTCTAAGCAGAGAAACTGAATTAATAAAGGCGCAGAGAAGCAGGAAAGCAAACAGACTTATTCGGAGAACATACTATCTTAGTTTGATTGGAATTTAGCCTATTCTGGCAGCAATGTTTCTTAAGCTTTTTTTTTTT
>CM053572.1:100065423-100081838 GCA_028646485.1 Cryptoprocta ferox | reverse complement strand
GTTCATGCCTCTGCTCCCCAGTGCTTCTTTCCTTTCACTTTTATTATCCTCACCACGTGGTGTTGTGATTTCCTTGTCTATAGACCCACTTGACTCCTCATTGGCAGAAAAGAATAGATGATGATGTAGGAGGATGTCCCTTAAAGGTCAGGTTTTCCCAAGTGGTAATTGTCTAAAAGCACAAAGCTGTATCCATGTATCTGTGTTAAGTGGATAAGTTTTGGGTTAGTAAACCAGGAAATATCCAGGTATTTCTTAATAGAAGCAGAGAAACTATTCAGAGGGAAATGAAAAGCACATCACAATTTCATGGGCTTAGTTTGTTAGGGAATGATGCTTAAAAGAGCCCTCTTTTAACTTTCAAATGCTTTTGAGAAAGTTTACAAACTCTTATCAGTAACTAATACCACAGAGTAAAGGAGTTCAATAAAATACCATCTTCTCTGCTGGCCACCTGAGAAAAAGAGGCAATACCTGGGTAAGTTGTCAGCAGTGAGCAGAAATAAGGGAGATTGTGCCACCAAAGAAAAGGGGAGCCTGGGAATTTTAGGTGTTGGATGAGCAAAGGTGATGTCTGCTTTATAATTTGGTAAACCTTCTCCCTGCCGAGCAGGAAGTACTAAAAACTCCTGTGCCACTGGTCTATCTGATCCAAGCCTAATACCACTTCCCTTGTACAAGAGCCTGGAGGCTGCTTTATGGGTAAAGCCATGGAAGTACTGAAAATTGAATAATGAGAAAGGATAGCTGAAGGTGATTGATTTGCTCACGAGGAGCTCTGGAGAACCAAACCTGCCAATGACTCCTAGTTGAAAGGACACTTTGTCAGCTAGGGTCAGGGTAACTAGCTCCTGGGGGTCTGTACAAATCTGTGTTGGTCACAGGGTTTAAGTCACCATTTCTAGTCCTCCCTTTTGTGATATACTGTGTAGTACTGATGGCTAGATCTGTGGAGGAGAAGAAAGTATTGAGGGAGACCAAGGATTTTCTAGAAGACACGGCTGAAGACAGGCATGAAGATTTCAAGCAAGATGGGACGAATATAGAAACTGATGCCTTGGGCGCCTGGGTGGCTAAGTTGGTTAAGCGTCTGAGTTTGGCTCAGGTCATGATCTCATGGTTTGTGAGTTCAAGCCCCGTGTCGGGCTCTGTGCTGACAGCTCAGAGCCTGGAACCTGCTTCAGGTTCTGTCTCCATCTCTCTCTGCCCCTCCCTTGTTCACACTGCCTCGCTCTGTCTCTAAAAAATTTTTTTTAATGTTTATTTATTTTTGAAAGTGTTAAAAAAAAAAGTGATGGCTCAGTTATCAAATAGACCAATACTGCAAGTGAGGCTGGCAAGATCTTTTCCTGGACTAGAGAAAGTCATGGGGATGACATGAGAGAGGAGAGATAAAGTTTTTATATTTAAGGCTTATATCATAAATTCAATTATAATTTCCCTCAAAGGGAAATTCTGCATGTGAAGGGCCTTGTTCACTCCAACATGGTGAGTTGTATCCTAAGATGGTTAATTTTGTGTATCAACGTGGCTAGGCCATGGTGCCAATTGCCTGGTCAAATATTATTCTGGATGTTTCTATAAGGGTGTTTGGGGGATTAGATTAACACTTAAATCAGTGGACTTTGAGTAAAGCAAATTACTCTCTATAATGTGGATGGGCCTCATCCAATTAGTTGAAGGCTTTAATAGAACAAAATTGACCTCTCCTGAAAAAGAATGAATTCTACCAGCAGATGGCCTTTGGACTTGAACTATACCATTGGCTCTCCTGGGTCTCTGAGCTTCTGGCCCACCCTGAAGATTTGGCCTTGCCAGTCTCTATAATGGTGTGAACCAATTCCTTAAAGTAAATCAATCAATCAATCTCTCTCTCTCTCTCTCTCTCACACACACACACACACACACACACACACACACACACCCTATTGGTTCATTTCTCTGGAGAACCCCCACTACAGATTCCACTAGAGATTCTTTTTACATCAGTTAGGATAGGCTAGGTTATTCTGTGGTAACCAACAACTTTGAAAATTCAGTGACCTCATACAACAAAAAAGAATGTTTCTCACTTTTGCTGCATCTTCAAAGAAGGTCATCTCAGGAGTTCTGCTTATCAGTGACCCAGGTTATATAGTCCTGTTTTGACATTAGAGGGATATAATCATCATGGCAAGGGAAGGGGATATGACTGCCTCTTAAAGTTGCACCTGAATGTGGAAAATGTCACTTCCACTCATGTATCTTTGGCTGATGCTAGTCACACAGCCACCTTTTCCTTCAAAGGGGGCTGGGGAAGTACATTCCTACCTTGTGCCCAGAAGGAGGTCAAAAATACTGTGCAAAATATTTCAAAGTTTCCTCATTTACCTCTTAAGGCATTGTTATGTGGGCATTTCTGAGCCTGGGGTGTAGTAAATGTGGAGTTGCTGGGTGGTTTTCCTGCCTGAGAAGGAATTCCACATGGAGAATAGTAAAGCTGAGCGGAGAGAAGATGATTTTTGATAATAGATTGTTGGATGTCCTGAATCTGGTTATGTGAAATTATCTCTGAGTTTCTGAGTTGTATGAAATAATACAGTCCACTTTTTTTCTCAAGGCAGTTTGCACTGGGATTCTGTCACTTGCAATCACAAGCTTCCTGAGGAATACAGTGATGATAAAACCCACTTCACTTCTGGATTCTCGAATACTTTTTGTTCCTTGAGCACCCGCTGTACTTTTCTATTTTAACATTTGCACGGTTCCTTCTGCTTAAAATATCTTCCTTTTTCCTTCCATCTATTAGCCAAAATGTTTCTGCTACTTCATTTGGTTATTGCTGCCTCTACAAAGTGATTCCTAATCTATTTTCCTTCTCTATTCTCAGCCAAAATCAATCTTTTCCTTCTATATTCTTATAGTAATGAACTTGAACTTCTGTTACAACATTTGTTATATTCTGTCTTGTACTAGCCAATGCTTAGGGAGCACTATTGGTGTATTGGGTGCTTAACATTCCTACAGGAATAAATTATTTTATTCCTCAGATAACTGTATGGAGTAGGTACCATTATAACCAGTTTACACATAAATTATAATTTAGAAAAATTGATTTTCCTTAGATCACATAATGGGGATCTGGGATTTGGAACCCAGGTGATCTAACCCTAGATCTTAAGTCTTTCATCTTAATGGTTATTGGAAGACCTGGTTTGTCTCCTCTGCTAGACTGTATCTTGTGTGGTAGAAATCCTACAGTCAAACTGAGGATCACACCTAGCAAGTGTACAGGATCTTACAGCCTGCAATTTGGGTGCTAACTTCATTCCTAACTTCACCTTATGCTTCTTGTCCTCATTTTATTGATTTCCTGATTTCTTCACCAGCTTTTCCCAAGTTTTAGCTTACTGCATTCTAGCATTTACATTTTTGTAAGTCCCTTCAATCCTTGGGGGGGAAATAAATGAATAAAATGAAAATAAAATGGTAGATTGTAAGTTTCTTAAGGGTAAAGATAAGCTTTGGGGTTTTGTTTTGTTTTGTTTTTTTAATTAATTTTTAAAATTGACATCCTAGTTAGTTAGCATATAGTGCAACAATGATTTCAAGAGTAGATTCCTTAATGCCCCTTACCCATTTAGTCCATCCCCCCTCCTACAAACCCACCAAGGATCAACTTTGTTTATCTTAATATTTTCTGCAGTTTCTAGCTCCAGAACTTAGAAAATATGTCTTGAATTTATTTAGGTGAAATCTCCAGATTTTGAGGATGAAGAAGTATCAGGTGTAAGGAAGGGTGCTGTGGCATGACTATGCCTAAAATTTCTATGGAGGAGGTGGGTGGGGCTGGCAGGGTGTGATGGGGGTGGCTCTGTCCCTTGCTGTACCAGAGAGAATAAAATAAGACCTTTTGCTACAGCACAGAGAATTCACTTCGCCACCCAGCTTTCTGGAGAGCCGAATATTTTACCTTCAGCAACATTCTGAATTCCTTGTGGAAACTGGAAACAGTGACAAACTATTTTTGAGTCTTTTTGTCACCCAGGAAAAACTAAGGTGCTGACTGGCAAGAAGGGCTGGAGGTGTCTTTTATTACAGCCCTCCTTCGGGTGTGTGACTTGGTAAGAAGGAATAGAACACAGTGGGAGCCGCCCTCAGCTTGTGCTGTGCTGTGTCCTCCTCTGAGAATAATTTGGAACTTATTTTCTTCCATTGTTAAGCATTTCTTAACACAATGGAAGGGCAGACACAAGTTGAGTTGAAATGCCTGTGTTAATGCTCATTTACAGCTAGAATTAGAAAAACAGCCATGTTTGTCTGGCTTCTGAGAAGCAGCTCTTCACAGAATGGAGAGCAAGAAAAGGAGCCACGGAAGGGAGTCTGATGCCCGAATAGATCATGCATTGTGTTTCTCTCAGAGCCCCTCCATCTCTCTTTTTCTTCTCTCTCCAGCACAATTCCACTGTTCTAGCACTTTCCAAAATCCTGCAGTCATTCAATTGTATCTAAAAACATTTCCTGAATGCCTGCTGAGTGCCAGGCACTGTGCTAGATCCTGGGGCAGTCAGAAGACATAGAAAAGCTGCTCTGATTGAGTAAATTTGTCATTTGGGGTATGATTGTTGCAGTGTTTTGGGCACAGTTGGCTGACAGGGATCAGTAAACACCAAAATAGCAATACAGAGTAATTTGCATGGGGAATGTTGACTTCTTATGTATGTGTATCTGGGTGAGGAGAGGAATATGGTGACCCATTTAAAAGTTCTCTTCTTTGGTGCTTTAAAATACTCAACTTTAAAATAAACCACTCTCTGTATTTTGCCTTGTGCAGAATAAGATATACCAGAAAATCAACAGTTGAGTGAAGCTCAGGAACAATTCCTGCCTATCAACAGGCTTATGGACTGGGTTGTCTCTTGTGGTTATGCAGTTTTGCAGGTTTATGTGCAGTTTATCAAGCTCTCATCCTTGCTGTCTGTTTCTTGTATTTCTGTCTGACGATTCCAGTATTTTCCCACATGTCCCTCAAGATAGGCAAATGCTTTGAATATTTTCTTTTCTTTGGAGCTTCCTGTGTGAAGGGATAGAGATAATCCCAAATGTGAAAGATAAGAATTATGGCAACATGTTCCAGCCATCCTGACTACCTACATAAGACTGAGACCCACAAAGGACATTGCCTTTGGTGTGGATGGAGAGAAGCTGGTGTTTGGAAAAACACTTTTATTCTTTGACTGAAATTGAAAGAGTACATGTGGGCGGTGAGTTGCAAGTAGAAGATTGTAAAGTCTGTCTTCCTCAGAGGATGTTATTGAGACTATTAAAAACATCTATATAAGCCTCAATTAAGCAATAATCGGGGGTTAAGACACACTGTAGCTCAGTCATAGTTGTGGTAGGAAAAATAGGGGGCATTCAAACCTGTTAATTCAGGTGAGTGTAATAGAGGGACGTGCTAAGGGAAACTAACAATGGATGGTGCAGCTTTTTAGGGTTTCGCAGCAGTCAAGAGATGCATGATACTATCTTAGCCCTAAAAGATGGAGGAAGGGGTAACTGGAACTGGAGAAAGTATGGGCTGTCCAAAGGTGCTGCGGCATTTGATAGAAACACTCTTCAGGAAGGAATCCAGAAAATACATGCTTTTACCTCACTCCCTGGTGTGTTGCTGGTGTTTCCCTTTGACTCCAACTAGAAGCTAGAAGCCAAGGTATCCTGTTAATTTAATCAGCAGTCATCCTTCCAGGGTACAAACTAGAATTAAGAAGTGTGGAGAGTAGCCCGGGAGGGGCAAAAGGGAAAATAAGAGGTAGTTTGCCTATAGGGAAGCAAAGCAATATGGCAAAAAGGCAATTGGATTCTAAGTGAGAAGTTACAAATTTTGTTACTGGCTTTACCATTTACGAATCAACTGACTTTGGGAAACCCCTTCATTCTGAGCATCAGTTTTGCTAGCTGTAGCATGGGAAGAAATAGCTCTTGGCACACGAGGCAAAATAGTTATGAGACAGTACTTGTAGGCCAATGTTCTTTGAAGATGGAGTTATTATAAAAATCTGTCAGCAACACAATTAACATTTAATCAAATTTATTTTATATTGAGTGGATATAACTTAGTTCATGGTAAGATCTTCATATTCTATCTTTAGCAATGGAACAAAGTGGAAAGAACAAGCCTATGTTGACTTCAAATGAGTGTTTGTGCTTCTGCCCTAATAGGCACTTTGCAAAGTGCTCAACTTATTTATTCAAGATGAAAAGGAAGGATTCCAAACTTCCAAACTCTGCCCTTAGTAGAGGAGAACTTAAGGATCTGTTCAATCCAGGCTTCCTTATATCCTCTGAACACACATGAGAGATGGTGTTTGGGTTGGAACAACACAAACCTCTTAGTTACATTATGCTTGAGGAAGGAAGAAGCTATAGGTTACAATCCTTCTCTGAATTTGTTAAAATTTTTAGTCAATGGTTGGTCCTCAGCTCTAGAAAATAGAAACTTCCTATCTTCTATATCTCAGTGCAGTAGGTATCTATTATCTGCTCAGTCTATTATCTTTCTCTGAAAACAGCCTCAGAAGGCCCTGGCACCATGTTGTTACCATGTGGCCCAGTAAACAAAGATGATGCACACCTGACACAATAGTGTCTCACCTGAAAGGCCAGTTTTCTGCTAGCTGTTTGGACTTAGGTCAAATTTGGGAACTGGGGTGCATTCATCCCCTGCCATGTTTGTGAAGGAGCAGAGGGGCCCATCTACTGAGAGAGGACAGAGCAGCTGTACAAGGAGGTGTATGAGAAGAAGGAGGCCAATACATTGCTTCTTGAAGGCATTCTCTGTTTATGTTCCTGTCAATTGGTGAGGTCTTACCACATCAGGATCACCTCTTTTCTCAGCATCACTGGTTAGACTAGGTTTCTGATGCCAATAGCTGAACACTAAAATACACAGGCTTATATGAAATGGACAATTCTGGGAATGGAGGAACAAGCTTGGGAAAACAATGAATGGGATCCATTCCTTCTGAAGAGCTTTGTTTCCTCCTCCTGTCCCTTTCAAAGAAAATTCTGCACCCAGAAAATAGAAGGTCATGGTCAATGCCTCCCAGAGGGCATCCTCATGGTTGGGAAGCAGGTTATGTTCCCTGCCTAATACAGAGAAAACCTCCAGCCCAGTGATTCTTCCCATTTCACAATTACATGAAATTACCAATAAAAAACCTTCCTGCCATAAAACAGTGTGAACTTATCTACCTCCTGAGCATATTTACAATCAGCAGCTTTAGACTATCAATTAAGTTCTTGGACATTACTTCAGCCTCTCTCTTAAACATCCACACTTTATGACTTTGTACACTCAGAGCAATGACAGAAATTCTCCATTAATTAAACCCACCCTGTACCTTTCTCGAGCATCTGTGTGCATGCACACAGGTCAGTGGCAAAAAGGTCTTGTGGAGTTTGCATTTTTTCCCAAAAAGTCATTTGTTTAGTCTGCTATTCCTAATAGTAGTAATAAGAAAACACTTTTGTGTTTATATAATTCTGGTTACAAAGCATTTTTTTTTGGTCAACCTTTACAAATGTGTCACGAGGTAGATGCAATGGAGACTGTTTGCTCTGTTTGACATGTATTCAATCTTGGTGGTGATACCTTGTCTTCATAAAGGGTTTGCTCTTTGTTGGGCAATGTGCCATGTCTTGTCCAGGTTTTGTCTCATCTAACCTTCTGCAAGCTCAGTGATGTACATGTCACTTATGCAGATAAGAAAACTGGGGAGTAAGCAACTTGTCACAGGTATGGAAACTGGTTAGTGATGGGGTCAAGGTTTAAAGATGGATCAAAGCAACCATGCTGTTAGCCTCTACTCAACACGGGCAACTTCTTATGTTTTCTGGACCGACAATCTCTAGTCATTTTGGCCAAACAACATTTTCATTAAAAATGATTTTTCTGATTCATTTAATAAACATTTATTAACTTTCACCTAATATATTAACATTATATAGGATATTTTTCCTATTTTAACTTGTTAACTCAAAATGAGCCTGAGTAAGGTATTACCATCCTCATTTCATAAAAGAAGCTGACTCAGATTTTTCTTACTCCAAATGCTAAGTAGTGAGGAGTATTGAATTTGAACCCAGGACTATCTCACTCCACAGCCTGCTTTCCTTCCATCACATGGAAGGAATGAACACCAGGAGTGATGGACCTACTGGACTGGATCTTATGAGACTCACACTAGCTTCTCGTTGGTCTTCTTTCCACTAACTAAAGAGCCTCTCCATTCTTATTTGCTAAATGAGTGATGAGTCAGAGCCTAGGAAGAACTATGTGGGTCTTCTTCAGAGGTATTCATTCCCTCTTTGGAAGGGAGTAGACTGTGATGAGACAAGTACAGGGCTCTATGAGAAGTGAGAGAGACCAAGAATGGGTTGTCCTTCAGTTGGGAAAGTGGAGTGAGGAGGGAAAGTGGGGACAGGTGGCCAAAGAGAGGAGAGAAATGTAGAAAAGTAACAAGAAGACAAGAATGTAAATACAGTGTCTTAAAACATGCAGGCTAGTTCTGGACAGTGAGTCAGCATGAATCAAGGAATAAGAGGGTGAGAGAGGTTCGATCAAGAAAGCAATTCCTTCCATGGTTTCATTGGGGCTAGAAATAAAAACCTCATCATTATCCAAACACAACACTAACATGAAGGGGTAAAACAATTTATCCTTAAATAACAGGCTGACCTATTCAAAATTGTAATTTTAATGTAAGACTAACCTTTGAAAATAGATCAAGTGATATAAATTATTAAGGAGAAGACATTCATCAGATAGATGGTGTCTATTAGTAATTTTATGCATGAAGAGTTACCTCCCGAAGTATAGTAGGGGCTGTCTCTGCACAGAAAAAAATGAAGAACCCAGTTACCTTTTTGTGACATGTGTGGCTGATTTTAATCAGTATTTCTCCTGTCAAATGCAATGAAAAGACTGAGATATAATCTCTCGTGTGGATGTACACTCACTGCCTCCCACCTCCTTCCAGGCAGATGCACCAGGAGTTCTATGGGTGTGGAGAAAATGGAGATACACATTTCGAGCATTTTTTTTCCTTCTCTGAGGGGAAAATATGTAAATCAGTTGGTCAAAGCACAAACTATTTACCTAGAATCTTCTAGCTGTGTAGCACCAGGCTGAGAGTGATATGAGAGAGGGAGGAGGAGGAAGAGTCCAAGACATTTAGTGTCTTGCAGATGTACAATTTGATAGTTGGGAAAGGATCCGAATTAAGTGCACCCTTGCTATTCCACTTTCAGCTGAGTGAGTCTGGGTAAATCACTGAGCCTCGGTTACCTTGACTGTAAAATGGGGACAACATTGTTACCTACCTCATCGAGTTGTTGTGAGGATTCATGGGGGTTATGTCTGGAAGAAACAGCTTACAGAGCCTGGCAGATACTCAGGTAAATGTGGAACTACATAATTATTATTAGTATTTCTGTTATTCACTGTGTTATTTTGGGGTGCTGCTTGCTTTTTTTTAATGTTTTATTTATTTTTGAGGGAGAAACAAGACAGCATGAGCAGGGGAGGGTCAGAGAGAGAGGGAGACACAGAATCTTAAGACAGGCTCCAGGTTCTGAGCTGTCAGCACAGAGTCTGACGGGGAGCTCGAAACCACGAACCACGAAATCATGACCTGAGCCGAAGTTGGATGCTCAACTGGCTGAGCCGCCCAGGCACCCCTGATTGCTTTTCTTCCCACACCACCCTTCAGCACCATGCTTCAAGGTATTTAGAGTTTACCTTTGTCTCAGGAAGCTGTAGGCTGATGATGAGTACTCCCAAGATGTTGAGAAAAAGTTGTCCATTGGGGGGGAGTGGGGGAGGAGGTTGGATGGAGACTGAGCCAAGTCTCAGGGTCCAGGAAGGTGACATTCATGCTGGCTATGATGAATGGGAATTGCCTCAGAGCAAGGACAACTTAGGAAAGCCCCTTGGTATTGGCCATATAGAGGATAACCCACATAGGGACTGGGTGGTCAGTGGGCTGGTGCCCCAAGGGCTGAGAGAAGATGTTTGCTTTTTCGAAGGGAAGCTCCATGATCCATTTTGATGACGGTGATGACATCATTAGGTGGCTCTTCCAGGTTCAATCTTTTCAATGCCAAGCTCCACTGTCCTCTGTCTCTTCCCCTTGTGGTCTCTTCTCAGTCTGCTCTGTACTTATGTAGAGGATCACTAAGTACAGCATTTTTTTCTTTCACTTTTTTTTTTTTTGTAGGACACAATTTTGTGCCTAGTACTTTAGGGCTTACATGTGTGAACATCAAAAAGCCTGGCTCTTAGGTCTCAAAAGCTGTGCCTTAGAAATTGAAAGAGCTTCTCTATGTTTCTGCCCTATCATCCATCCCCTGTTATAAAGAATTACTTGGTGTAAATGGTGGTGGGGAGAGTGCTTGGAGGATATAGAGAAATTGGGGGTGAGGACGCTCTCTTTATATCTTCAGATATTTTTCTGCAAAACTAATGTCCCTTTTCCTATTCCTCCCCTCCTCTTTATTATTACTATGCTTGCTTTAAAAGAAAAGTCACCAGAGGTTTAGGCAAGTTGGCCCTGTGTCAGTTGCAGGACAGAGACACTGAAACTGAGTTCAGAGAACAACCAGTTGGTAACTATGATGAAAGATAGAAGGAGGAAGCAGGTTAGTTAGAAAGAGCTCCAGATCCTTGTGTTCATCTTCAAACTATGATAGGAAAAGTGGAGGAAGCAGGATTTGGGGTAGTGAAATCCTCAGACCACAGTGCATATCTGACAGAGGTAGGGAGCCCTGGAGCACAGGAAGTACATTAGAGAAATATCATGTTGAGAAGAAGTGTCTGGACCCTCCTACGCTCATTGTGTTCAGTCACTGACTGGAGACTACCCAGGAAAAGTGTCACGTCCTTAGCTCAAAATGGATCCTGAAGCTGCTGTGGTTCAAGGCTGTCAGACGATTACAGTCCTTGCAACTAAACGGTAAGTCCCTTCTTAAAGAGGGATCCGTGTGGCACACTTACATGACTGTTGTACATGCCCATGGTCATGGGGGCTGGAATGTGGTACCTGGATTCCTGTTCTATGTTCTTTCCACTCAACTGGGAAACTTATAAGACCATAAGATTACTACCACAAGGCATATAATTATACATTCAATTGCAAGGTATAAACACTGAGATCTGCTGAGTTTCAGAGATTTGAGAGATCTACATGGATTACTGTAACCAAGAACAGACTCCTTTGGAGGATGCTACCTTGAGGCCAATGAATCACTATACCTACAGCTACAAATACTCAATTTGTTTGATTTCTCTGATAGTGCCACATTCCATGCCAGGTTCCCTGCCTTGGGAATTTCAAACCGTCTGATCAAAAATAAAGATTTTTGGCAGCTTCTCTGAGTCCTGAGGTTTGCCAGAAGTACTCTTAGGCAGCAGACCTGTGGATGACAAAATATGTTTTCTCCTAATCATTTGGACGGAATCCAAATGACAGTGGATGGACCTTGAGAGTGAATGACTATGACTTAATGTGTGACTAAAGAGTTAAGTTTCTTGAAAGATCCCCTTAAAGGCAATGGTGAAGGGTGATGCTGGAGAGTGGCCAGGCTTGGCAGCATTGCTGGAGTTTGTCTAACCTGCCATTCTGTCAGCACCCAAAGTTCCACATTTGTCCAATTGAAGCCAAGCCTTATACTTTCAGCCTATGCTTGGGACTACTCAGATACACTCACGTTTCTGCATTTTTATAAGAATAGTGATAATAACAAAACAAAAACCATTGCTGTTGAAGGTCAAATCTTTACATTGCTAACATTTTTCAAGAAGCATTCAGATATGGCTTTTGGTGGGAAGGGCATTATTACCCTTGCAGTCACACAGAATTTTAAACTTGATTAATAGTGCTAATAAAATAGTGATGGTTAACTTTATTTTCCCCTATTGCTGGGAGAGAGACTGTGCTCAGTGGATTTTCTCATTTAACCCTAGCAATAGCCCTAAGAACCGAGGACTGTGAGGGTAAATGACTTGCTCAGGGTAGCATATATGGAGTCACAGTTGAGCTGCCAATCCAACTCTTTGTGATTCCAAAGCCCAGGCTTCCTTTCACTATGCTATATAACCTTTTTATTTAATGAATCCAACAAAGTCGTACAGTCTTCTTTTGCCGTTTTATAATTGGTAGCATGGGACTCAAAGTTAAAGGCAGTGTGAACTAGGATTTCACTCTCTTGCTCCCATCTGCCAGCCCTTTGCCTCCATTACACTGATTAAGCCCAGCAATTTCATGGCTAGAGTGTATCTTCGATGCTCCCTGGGAATACCAATGGGACTTAGAGTTCTTGGAGGCTGCAGGCATAAGCTGGCACAGACTCCTCACTTTTGCTCTGTTTCAAGACTACTGCAGCTTATTCTGGCATTGAAGGGTTCCCAAGCCTCTGGAAAATTGCTGGGAAGTTGAACAAAGAGAGAAAATTGTCCGGATGAGGTATGCACATCAAACTATCATCCGAGCTAGTATTTATTACTTTTATTTTTAAATTTTCAAAGCATTCAAGAAGGAACAGCTGTGGCTTCCCGTGCCACCAGTCCAAGATTTTTTGTGTTTGTGTGATAAACAAAAGTACACTTTGATTAAGAAACAGACTTTGAAAATTATCATCAAGTATTGATCCAAACTTTTTGTATGCCAACACATAAAATACTGGGCCAGGACCTCCTCTTCCCTTACCTTCTGTCCATTTAAGTAGCCATGTAGTCTTTGCTGCTGTGCATTGTTATTTTTATCTGTAATTTTTGAGAAAGTGAAGTATCAGCAGTTGAAGGATGACTTGGGGAGAAACATTTTTATTGCTTAAATGATTCTTTTCAGGGAGACAACTGAAGCCAAAAAGGGATCATTGCAAACCTAAAGGAGCTTGAGAAAATTTACACCCTTTAAGGTATTTTAAGCCTTTGGAATTATTTTGAGTAGAAAGACTTATTTTTGGCTTGTGGAGAGTCCTGTTTCATAAGAGCAGAGCTAGACTCTAGCCAGCTGGTATGGTGATTGGGAGTGCTGGCTGTAGAACCACACTTGTCTCCACCAGCTGGCTGGTGACTTGACCTCCCTGTGCCTCAACTGCTTATCTCAAAAAGAAGAGGACAATGCCTGCTAAAACTTATCTCATGGTATCGTTGAGAGGGTTAAATGAAGTTCATTTACATGCTTATATTGATGAGGACTTCTTAATTTGAGAGTGGCCAAAAACCTGACCCACACCATCATGAGCCAGGAGGCAGTTTATTGTTGACTGACGTGAAGTTCAGGAGTAGGACTGGATTCAGAGCTCCAACAATGTTATCTAAACTTTACATCTCTTCAGCAAGATGGCAACAGTAGCTCCAACCCCTCTATCTTTTCAGAAAAAGTCATGTTATTGGCTCTGACTGGCATCATGTTCATCTCTGAACCAGTATCAAGGCCAGGTTCTGTTCATATATGATGTTCCACTTGGTGTGAGTTTGGGTCCCATGGCTTGCCTATGAGCTAGGGTTGCATTCAGCTTGGAGAGAACCATATGGCCTGAAAATGTGTGCATGTAATTACCCAGACAGCAGTTGTGTTTGGTTACCAGAGGAGGTTAACCCAAGCAGATAGTTACCAGTGGTGCTTTGCACTGTGATTAGCTCATCTATAAATTGCCCAGTGAATGGTGATAGTATTGTTATTGTTGTTGTTAGCTTTCCATGAGAAAGGGATCCTCAAAGAAAATCTCTTTGTGATACTTACTATATTCCATGTTGGGAATTAAGAGAATCCTGTGTCACCCTAGCCAGCTATTTGTCACCACCACCCCTCCATCATGCTTTCACCTTTGCTCTTCCTCCATCCCATGCTTCCCTTGGTTCTCTTAATTACTAAAATACAACCTATCCTTCAAAACCCACCTCATCTATGAAATATTATCCATTGGTTATAGCCCTTTATCATCTCTCTCATCTCAGAAGTGTTTTACCTCTTAATGTCGGTACGGATGTACTCCAAATGTGAAATTTCTGAAAATTATAAAGTGCTGTAAAGCAATATATCTTCCACTCAATATGTGACTCTAAAATATTACTATGTAATCATTCTATTCCATCATGGTGGTTTAGAGTATGGGCTTTGATATCATATCTGTCTTCTTCACTAACTAAATATTGGACCTTGGTGTACATCATGGAAACTTCTGAGCCTCAGTTTCTTCATCTGTAAAAGGAGGACTACCCCCACTACATGAGGTAATGCATGTAAGATGTGAACCAAATATTGTACCACAGACTTGAACACACATTTTATCTTCTTGTAAGCAACTTGAAAGTAGGGAGTATATACCCACCCCACCATCTTTGCTTCTCTAAACTTTAGGCTATTTATATTATTATTTAAGCTCTAATAACAAGAATCACTGGCTATAAATTAACACGCGACCTTCATAGTTAAAGCTTAAGGGTTCATTTTGTTTTGTTTTGTTTTTTACTATAACATTTCTGTGACTTTGAAGTTTCAAGGTCTCTTCTTGATCCAAGATTCTGTGAAACACAAGATCGGGAAGTTTGTCACATTGTCTTGGGTTTTATCCTAGCACCTCACTGATTTTTCTGCCTCTGTGGATGGTGTACCTAACTCTGTATCTGAAGGGAGTCGGTGAGGGGAGATGTGACAAATGACTGAGTAATGTGTCCGGCCTGGGCCATGGAGCAAAATGAAGAGTGATACATTTCAAGAGCATCAAATGTTCCTTCTCTGCAGATTAGATTTTGCTGAAAAATGACGTATGCACATTGGAGTCATTAAGAATTCTCACAAAATCAGGGAAGCGAAGAAGCTTGCTAACATTCTCTTAATAAAGTCTGGTTTCTGCTGACAGGACCCAAAATAAACATAATTGCATGGCTGCTCCCCACCTATTGACAGGTTTGGGGAAGCAGCCAGCTCTCTGTTGAGGAATTGCAAAAGCCTTCCATTGTCCATGTTAAGTGAGGGCATGGTATGGAGGAGAAAGAGCTCCACAGTTGTGGAGCCACAAGTTGTGTCCAGGCCCTGGCCTCTATGCGTTGTGTGTCTTGGATAAGACATTTAACATAATCACTTACATCAGTAATTTTTAATTGTCACAAACACAAACCTACTGAAACCAGCTTTTTCAAAGAGCCACATAGACCTCTAAGTTTCTTTTCAGGATGAAATTCACACTAAAAAAGTTACCACTGTAACCATGTTTTCAAACTTTTTTTTTTGAGAGAGAGAGAGGGAGATGGGGAGAGAGAGGGAGAGAGAGAGAGAGAGAGAGAGAGAGAGAGAGAGAGGAGAGAGAGAGAAAGAGAAAGAGAGAGAGAGTCTCAAACAGGTTCTGTATCCAGCACACAGAACCTGACTCAGGGCTCAATCCTTTTACCCTAGGATCATGACCTGAGCTGAAGAGTCCCACACTCAAGTGACTGAACCACCAAGATGGTCCATTTCTTCCCCATCTTATAAATGAGTACCTTGATGCCTAAGCCTCCATTTCCTCAGTGATGAAATGTACATCCTTATGGACCTAGTAAATACCATGATACTTGAATGCTCCTGAGAAGCTCAGTTGTCCATCCCTGACACTTTCACAGAATGTTCATTATTCCTTTCTCCAGGGCTGTACTGTACTTGATTTGCACCTCTGTTCTGTCCCCTGCTATACTATATTCTTGGTACCCTCTTTTGTTGGCTGGTGTATCAAGCTCCAGGTTGTAAAGAGGGCAAGCAGAGCATCTCTGAGTACCTGGAACCCAGATGGAATGCCTTGCACATAGTAGGTGCTCACTGAATAGGAAGCTAGTGAATGATGGAAGAGCTCTCCATCCCTTCCAGGGCCATGAACAAACACCCCACAGATTTCAATTTCATTTCCTGGTACGAAAGTTGATGCCACACCATGCATGCAAAAGTGCTGATGGTTTTCTCCCAGCCCCTGTTTAGTTTTCCTCCACCTTGAGCCCTCCCCCTATTCAGCATTCTCTGGAGAGATTTTAGAAACGAAATGGGTAGACTGAAACTCACTCTTCCTTGGGAGATGGCATCGGGGTCCACGGGAGAATGAGAAGAGCCCAAAGCTGTCTGCTCTGTCTTCCCGGCCCTGGCATTGCTGGGTAATGAGCCTAGCCTTTCCTTGTGTCTGTGCAAAGACCTCTCTCTCCCCTCACAGGAGCAGTGAGCATGCAGGGTAATGGTTACCTGGGGCTTAGAGCTTACCAACCATCGTTACAGCATATTTATGTCTGATATTTATCAGATTATCTAATGGGTGGTTCTGGAGTCACTAGATGGCTGTTGCCTCTTCTAATGACTCTCCAGATGCCAGTCTTTTTGCATTTCCACAGTCAGCTTATTTTGGCAAAA
>CM053572.1:100006286-100065323 GCA_028646485.1 Cryptoprocta ferox | reverse complement strand
CCCCCCCCCCCCCCCCCCCCCCCCGGACTACAGCAGGTCTTTTTTCCTACTGGTGCTTCTCCCTGATGGTCTAGCAAGGATGTAAAATCAAACAGGTACCAAGGCGAGTGAAAGAAATAGCCATGGGCATTGGGATTGGGTTTGGGGTTAGATGTTCTGGAGCTTTGTGGAAGAGGCCACTAGAAGTTTACAGGGGTAGAAAGAATAGGGCAGGAAACCTTCCTCTGCAGTAAGATCTGAAGATGAGATCCCAGTGTCAAAAGGGATATTAGAGGTTGTGTAGTTGAGAGAGGTGCTGCCCAATATTGTAGCCACTAGTCTTATGTGGCTACTGAGCACGTGAAGAAGGGCAAGTCTGAATTGAGATATGCTGGCAGGTGTAAAACACTAGATTTCTTGGACTTGGTCCAAAAAAAGGTAAGAAAACAAAAACAAAACAACTCCATTTGTATTGACTTAACTTTAAAATTAATTTTTACATGTTGCAATGACAATACAGTCTATATAATCCAATATCAAAAATATTAAAATTAATATTAATAACTTTTAAATGTGGCTTCTTTACTTTTTAAATGTGCCTGCTAGAAAATTTTAAATTACATGTATGGGTTTTTTGAATATTTTTACTGGACAACACTGGTGTAGAGGTGAAGAGTGTAGGCTCTGGAAGAAGATTATGTGCATTTGAACCCTGGCTTCACGAATCGCTAAACTTGTGACCTCCAACAAGTAGTTAACCCAGTGGCTTTCAATCCTTTTACAGAGTCCCACATCTCTGGTGTTTTACCATAGTATTGTAATAGCATGAAGTAGTATATTACAAGACTATGCCTTGTACACACAAAAAGACATGTCCTAGAAACAAATGGAAGAAGTAATACTTCCATGTAGTTGCCATTCTGATCTGTTCTGTCTTATTCCCCTCCCATGCTCTCTTCTGTGTACTCATTTAAAACAACGCTTGCTGTGACCTGATAAAATATGGATCCATCCTCCAAATGGATCTTCAGTTTTCCATGTAAACACTTAGCAGTGTGGGGTCTGTAGGAAAAACTCTCTTATAGGTTGGCTGCTTATATTACTGATGGTATTTTAAATGGGCCTTTAAGATTTGTACTAATGATTTTCCCCAAAGAAAAATCTTTGGTGTGAGGCTATCTGGTGTTTCCATAGTGGGAAAGGTGACTTCCGCCCGCCTTTTGATGTTATCAGGTCAGTACTGGATAAGAACTCTTAAGTTATTTTTCCCTGTGAGTATTCTCTCTTCCCTGAGTAGGCTGTAAGGTCTCAGAGGAAAGGTACTGTGCTATCTGTAGTCTTTGTTCCTCCTCCATCATACCTAGGACACGGAGGGGATATTTGCCGCATAGACTTGGGAGCCACAGAAAGTGCTAAGTGGACCTCTTGTCCCTCCCCCACTGATCCCGCATCACCCCTGGTACACAATTGGGGCATCTGTGATTCTAAGCACTAGAACATACTTGGTGCTACTTCTGGTGTGACTGGAATCACACATATGCCCAGAACAAGGCTTCTGAGAATGCATCTTTTCATTGCACCAGGCTCAATTTCTCAGGTGTGCTCTGGCAGAGAGAGAAGGTGACCTGAAAACTGCCCAGAGCAGCGCCCTGTGGCTGCTGAGCCCCTGGGCTCTGGCAGAGTTGGTCCAACAGGACCAACGTATGGATCTATCCCTGGCGATCTGCTCACCCAGCAAGGGCAGCTCTGTGTTCTCCATGGACATTGTCCCTCTGCTGTGGGCTGGCAGCCAGCAGACCTGGCAAGTCATGTCAACTCGTAAGCCTCATTTTTTCCATTTGTCAAAAAAAAAAAAAAAAAAAAAAAACAACCTTCGGGGGTTGTTGTGAGGTTTCAAAACCATTCATTTCTATGTGTCTGTAATTGCTCTTCCAGTGCCCTGGGCACACACCAGGCTCTGAAGAGGACCATAAGATGGACAGAAAGTCACCTCACATGGAGCTCGCCATCCAGGGTATTTCTTTGTTGGTGAAGGAAGGATTCCCACCCTCAGGTCATGGGAATAGCTGAAGACGGGACACCTGACACTGGACAGATGAGAACGATGGCAGTTTATTACTCATGTATACTCAGCATATGGAGTGGGGAAATGCACACTATGCGTGACCACTTGGGGGTTGGAACTCGGGACAGAGTGAACAACTGGGGATTGTAGGAAGCTGCTTCTGTAGTTTCAGGAGGGTAGAGGGATCCCTGGTTCTCACAGGAGATGTGACTGGCTTGTTTGAACAATTCCATGAGCTGTCAAGAAGCTGAAACCTGCCTCTCAGGGATAAACAGGAAGTGTGTCTGGTCCCCCTTGATAAGGAGGACCTTCTCTCTGGGAGCAGATTTGGGAGGGGAAGTTCAAGTACCTCCCTGTTTCAGATGTCAAGGTGGCACATAATATTGGACCTTAATTTTAGGTCTTATATTTCATAGGAGAAGAGACACGTGTGAAGCCTGCCTTCATGCTGCAGTGTGATACTTGTTCTGTAGGTGATAGGTACCTTTCAGAATACATCTAATGCAAAGCTCAGGAGTTTAGGGAGAAGATTCCTAGAACTCATGACATCCAACCTGGGATTCCACAGGACCGAAGTTCAGAAGACAGGGGTGTGGTCACCAAGTGCTTCACCTGTAAAAGGGTGATGCTCACAGTGTTGTATGGAGTGTGCCATACAGAAGCTGCTGTGAGTATTCCAACCCATTTCTCTCCAGTGCATTCTGTCTTCCACCAACCCACGTCCATCCTCCAGGTCATCCTCTGTCGATCAGGTCTTGTCAAAATGTAATCCCAAACCAGCAACATCTGCATCCCCTGGGAACTTGTCAGACATGCAAGTTCTAAAACCCCATTCCAGAGCGCATGATTTTCCAGTTTTAACCTCCCATTCTTGTTGCACTCAGTTTAGTATGCTGTGTAGATCACAACCTTTGACAAGATGGGTTTGGAATATGGGTATGGATCTTGTTTCTACTACTTGCTGGCTGTATAACCTTGAATGAGTCACCTAAATTGTCTGAAATCTCAGTTTACCTACCTGTAGAATGGGTGTCTTAATAATAGTCACCTCTTCAGGGCGGCATGAGGATTAAATGAAATGTGGTAAAGGATTTAGCACAGTGTTTGGCATTTAGTAAGTCACCAATAAATGCTAGCTATTATTATGGAGCTTCTAGACTTTGAATCCCATATTTACCATTTATTGGTCATGATGCGTTAGGAAGTTACTATCTTGGATGGATGGATGAAGTGGGATGATAGTAGGTATTAAATTAAAAGAGTTATCATGAGGAATAATGAGATGATAAATGCAAAGTGCTGGAATGAAGGAAGGACATGGTACAGATCAACTATTACTTTTATAGTCCATGGTCCTTTTATGGAAATTTCTTGGCTCCCTACCATGGTGTCACTTGGAAAGTGCCAGCTGAGACAAATTGGGTGACACCAACCCTAAACAGAGAGACCTCACCTTCATGGAGAAAGGGCCTCCAGGCCATCCATTCTTTTTTATTTTCCTTCCTAATTTGGTGTCTCTTTAGAGACCACTGTTGCCAGGCCAATCATGATTTTTGCTCACATTTTTGGCAATAACCTTTTTTTGTTTTTGAATTTTAAACAGGGGAAAAGATTCTTTGTAGCTCTCTGCTCTCCTCCTCCCATCCCGCTCCCCTTCCTCTAGGCACCTGGATCTTATAGGAGTTCATGCATTTTAATTAGAAAAGAAACCCACTGATAAGGTGGGAACATTTGTCTACCTCAGGCAAGCCTGAGATGCTTCAGGCCCACAGATAACTTGACTCAGTGTGGGGGAGACATCATCTCCCCATCCCTTAGCTGCTTCTTTTCTCCAGAGAAATGATTTTAAAGCAGTTGTCCTGCATCTCTTGAGCTGAGTATATAGTCTTGGTTATTCAGGGTTCAGGTTTGTTTTTGTATTTTTACTCTTTTATGGTCTTACTATTATTACCGTTGTTTTTTTTCTAAATTAGCCACCTCCAGTGGTGCCTCAGTGGCTCAGTTGGTTAAGTGTCCAACTTCGGCTCAGGTCATAATCTCACCATTTGTGAGTTTGAGCCCCATGTTGGGCTCTGTGCTGACAGTTCAGAACCTGGAGCCTGCTTCAGATTCTGTGTTTCCCTCTCTCTCTGCGCTTTCCCAGCTCGTGCTCTCTCTGTCTTACTCTCAAAAATTAACATTAAAAAAATTTAAATTAGGCACCTCCACAAGAAGGAAAGAGAAAGCCACTCTTACTGTCTAATGCCTACTATGTACCAAGCTCTCTGCCAGGTGCTTGATTAACGCCGCTTCACTTAATCTTTAACCAAGCATAAGAGATCCATGGTGTTATGTCCATTTTGCAGGTGGGAAGACTGAGACCCAAAGGGAATGTGGAAATCGGGGCATGCTCTTGGCAAGACATAAGCAAACAGAAGCAAACCTCATCTGTCAACCCCTCCTAAGACTTTACTTTTAATAAAAATTTTTATTTTGATTTTCTAATTTTTTAAAATGTTTTTATTTATTTTTGAGAGAGAGAGAGAGAGAAAGAGAGAGTGGGGAGGGACTGAGAGAGAGGGAGACACAGAATCCCAAGCAGGCTCCAGACCCTGAGCTGCCAGCACAGAGCCCGAAACAGGACTCAAACCCATGAACCATGAGATCATGACCTGAGCCGAAGTCAGACCCTCAACCGACTGAGCCACCCAGATACCTCTAAAAAGCATTTTTAAAATGATATTTATTTTGAGAGTGAGTACATGAGCAGGGGAGGGGGGAGGGGGAGGATGGGAGGGAGGGAGAGAGAGAGAGAGAGAGAAAGAGAGAGAGAGAGAGAGAGAGAGAAAGAGAAAGAAAATGAGAATATGAATCCCAGGCAGGCTCAATGCTATCAGCAGAGAGCCCAACACAAGGCTCAATTCCAGGAACCGTGAGTTCATGACCTGAGCTGAAATCAAGAGTCAGATGCTTAACCAATGAGCCCCAAGAGGGAGGTATTTTTCTGATTGTGTCTCCCTGTCTGAGTCAGTTGTCTTCAGGTTCACAGCATTCCTCTGCCTCCTGTGATCAACCTGGGCAGGCAGGTAGGACCCCATTTCTCCAAGCCAGCTTTTTCTCCAGCAGTGGACCATATTTTAGGCCGTTTTTAAACTTTAATTTTCATTAAAACTTGTACATTCTTGGCTCCATTCAGCATTATGTCTTTTTCAAAAGCTAATCTAATAAATGAATTCCAGGTCGAGTGCTGATGGTTTAACGCAAATTATCTTGTATAAAATTATTCTCTCCACTGAATGCTTTGTACTTCAGCTTTTAAGGTCCATAATTGAGGTGATGAGCCTGGGCCACTTGGCCAGAATGTGCCAGATGGGGACATGGCGCTTGTCCTGAGAGTGTGGTAGTTTTAATCCACCATCAGAGTGTAAATACTGTCAGAATCTGGGGGTATTTCAGACTATAGGAGCGAGGCTTTCAGAGGGCCAGGGATGAGCTGAGCTGGTGGTCCTGGGTGTCCTAACACCTGTGTGGTTAACTCTGCCCTCTCAGAGCTGCTTTTTCCCCTCTGCCTGCATTCGTTTTTTAGCATGAAGATGTGGTGATGCTTTTATGTGGCCTCATTTTTCAACAGAATGAGAGACACTGGGAAGTACCTCCCTTCCCAGAATACCTCATGGTGACCATACAGGCAGCCCTTCCCAGAGATGCTCCACTGCTCCTACTGGTTTGAAAACTAACCTCACTTACACAGCTGGTTGTCAAATCTCTGTCCCCCACCCAAGTCCCTAACATGCCATAGTCCTGTGAGTTTTATCTCCTTGAACTACCTGCGTTTGGCACAGGGGATAGTCTATCTCTTCCAAGGGTAGGGGTGCCCTGGCTTCCCTATCCCTTTCTGCTGGTTGCTACTTGCAGATTTCTTTCGAGTAAGTGCAGATTATCTGACACCTGCACCGTATACTAACAACTAATTAGAGCATAACCGAAATATTGCAGAGCTGCGGTGTGGCTCCCTGAGCTGAAAGCCCAGGCTTAAATCCTCTTTCTGTTGTAATTTCAGTGGTGTGTGCAGTGGATTTTATGAAGGCATTTTGTTCAAATATCACGTCTCCACCAGGTCCCAGATGCTATTCCAGCCCTCTGTATCTTCAGCATGCTAAGTCTTAGGAAGAGTCTGGCAGCTGAGGGTTGCTTCTGATTGCTGAGTCCTGTTTCAAGTGCAGGTTGGAAAGGGCAGTGACAGGCCTAGGGTCACACAGGGGCAAAGGGCAGAGTTCTTTGCCTGTCCTTGCATGGGCAGCTCATTGATTCCTGGACTCATCCTCACTTCTCAGCTCAGGGAGGATCTTCATCACTATCTTTCTACCAAGAAACTCCCTGCCTGTCATTCCCTAACCAACCCCAGCGGATTTCCTTTCTAGTATTCATAATTCACAGTCATTTATTTCCTCTCCCTGCCTACCCACTCCCACTAAGAATTTTCCTTCTATTCTGTCAACCAATATTAATTGAGCATGTACTTGAGCAAGGCATCATTCTTGGAGCTAGGTATATAAAAGTGAACAAACTGGGGGAAGGTCTCTGCCTTAAATTTTAGCAAGGATTAGGAGAAGAAGATAAAAACATAGCATGTGAGAAAATGGAGGGAAAAAAGAGGTAAAAGGGGACAAAGTGTAACAGGGATACAGGATGCTCTGTTGGGTAGGGTGCCTCTTAAGTGAGGCAACATTTGAACAGAGACCTTAAAAAAGTGAAGACCAAGACCATCTATATGACTTTACTCACTGGTATCCCCGGGGCCTAGCCCAGTGCCTGGCACAGAAAGGGTCTCAATAAATATTTTTGAAGTGAACAAATGAAGGAATAATTGAATACATGGAGAAGAATGGAACCCAGGTCTGTAGATTTTCTCGTGTTTTAGCTCCCCCGGGATGGGCATCAGGCCAGTTTGCTCTGAGAAGCTCCTGTTGTTATATTGCCATGAGGGCAGGCAACATTCTGAGAGGGAGATTGATGGGAAATGCAGATTTCCCTGCATCTGGCTGAACACCTGAATTTTGTTTCCATGGTGATTGACCAAACCTTTGCTTTAGCATCTCTACCTATGAAAAGGAAGGGGTAGTTTGACTACTAACTGTGCAGCATGGGTAAGAAAGAAATAATAAAAGAATAAATACATATATGCACAGATATGGAAATAATACCTAATGTGTTGGGACCTTGCATAGTTGATCATTTAGTTTTTATAATAACTCCATGATAGTGGAACCATTAGAAGTTCCATTTTACAGATGAGAAAATGGTATCTCTGAACAGTTAAGTAATTTGCTTAAGGTAATAAATTAGGAAAGAAAAGGGCCAGGGTTCAAAGTCAGCCCTGTGTGAATCTAGAGTCTGAAATTTTAGCATCCTTCATTCTTGCCTCCCTCCCTGGAAATGGGTCTAGGCTGCCTTACCCTCTGTAGCTCATTCTTTAAAGCTCCTCTTTAAGTAGAATTCACCAATAGTGGCAATTAATGATTTACTAATAACATTAACGAAGTGCCACAATGCTGGCATGATTTTTCTCCTGGCACCATGCCCAAGTGCTTTTCCAGCTTATTTGATTTACTAATTTAAGTATTTATGGGATGGAAAAGCCTTCCCATGACACATTCAGAAAATACAGACAGCAGACCATTTATCTTTATGCTGCTTAAAAGATTGCTGTTCAGAAGGATGAAGAGCATGAAATCTGGTCTCTTACCCCCTTGACCAACATTTCTAACTCAGTCTCTGATGAGGAGATGCCATCTGCCAGCCCTTCTTTTGTTCATATCAGGCTTAATGAATGCCTGATTCCCATTCCAACATTATTGTGCATTCAATATTTAGGCTGTATTTCGTAATCAGTTTGGGAGGTAGGTCTCACATTACATTGTGATCAGAGAGCAAGACAGATTTAACCCCAATTTGCAGAAGAGGAAGCCACAGTTGATGACTTCTTGGATGATTGTTTCTTGAAGAGTGGTCTGTGGGCTTAGTTGAGCAGTTTATTAAGTTAGATTCTTGGGTCCTACTGCATCCCCATTGGATTCTGTGAGGGTAAGGGTTCCCCAAAGTTTATTTTTTAATAACCCTCCCCAGTGATTTTAATGTTTAATAAAGTTTAAGAATTTCATTTTAGAATTTATACCAATATGTACTTATAAAGTTTTTTAAAATTTTTTAATGTTTTTAATTTATTTTTGAGAGAGAGAGAGAGAGAGAGACAGTATGAGCGGGGGAGGAGCAGAGAGAGAGACACACACAGAATCCAAAGAAGGTTCCTGGCTCTGAGCTGTCAGCGCATAGCCTGACATGGGGCTCAAACTCGTGAACCGCGAGATCGTGACCTGAGCCAAAGTTGAATGCTTAACCGACTGAGCCACCCAGGTACCCATGTACTTCTAAAGTTTTTAACAGATGATCTTGAGGGCTGATTCTGGAGCATGTCCAGAAAGAATGACCAGGTGTGTAAAGGGACTAAGAACTCAGGTGTCTGGGTGTCAGTTTAAGGAATTTGTGGTGTGCACTCTGGAGGAGAGAGGACCTGGCTTCTTCAAATATTTGAAGGTATGTCTTGTGGCTATAAGGAACAGAGCTAGGATAGTAAGTCTGTGTAAGTTATAGTCAAGCAAATTCAGCTAATCATAAGCAGGAACCTTCTAACACTCAGAGCAGCCCAAGAATAGAACAAGTTGTTTCTTAAGGTAAGTTCCTCATCAGTCAGTGGAGATGAGCATGTTGAACATGACCTATGGGTTTGCATAAGAAAGTATTCATGTAGACAAAAAGGTTAGCCTTTCACATTCTAATTCTGGCATTTTTTGTTTTATAATTCCTTTTCTCTTTTCAAAAGACGTAATAAAGGGTGTGTGTGCACTTGCACATGCAAGGATATGTGTATGCTTGTGGGTATGTTTTAAGGGGAATTGTGGTTTATTTTGGGAAAAATTAGAGGTGGATTTATTCATTATTCAACAAATATTTTTTGAGTGTCTTCTATATGTCAATTTCTGTGCCAGGCATTGGTGACTCAGAATTGCCTAAGACACAGTTCTTGCCCAGAAGAATGTCCTAGTTTAATGGGGGAGACTGACTAATAAACAGAAAATTATAATGACCTGTGGTAAATGCAATGAAAGCAGCAGGTACAGGGCATTTGGGAGCAAGAAGAAGGAAACCTTACCCAGAGTCTAGAGCTTAGGAAAGGGTTCTTGAAGGAAATGGGTATGATTTTGACCACTGAGGTCATTGTGGACGCCATGTAGAGGGAAAGGGAATGCAGAAAGATATTGGAGCAACAATCACTGGGAGATGAATGGAAATGTTGAGAAAGTCTGTGCTTTTGGAGAGAAAAGTATGAGGCTATGTAGGTGTGAGATGATGTTGAGTGTAGAGGTGTCAGATCACCAGAGACCTTGTTTTGTGTGTGAAGAAATATGGCTTCTGTCCTTTAAGTGATTGGGGTTCTTTTAAAGTTTTAACATAGTGGAGTGATGTGGACTAATGTTCTCATAAGTAAGATCACTCTGGCGACATTTTGGAGTTGTCTTACCAGTGTTACCTGGGGTTGAGCAAATGTTGGGATGGCATTTGTTATCCTGTTGGCTAATAATCCTGGACACTATATAGCAACATCAAAGGACTCTGAATCTCAGAAGACACAAATACTGTTGTCTCATAGACTCTCCTTATCAGGAACACCTCTTCATGGTATTAGCCCTGATTTTCTGCCACACTTCCCCATCACTACCACTATTGATCCAGTGTCCAATTAAGGGAGTCCATTGAGTAATTTTGGATGCAGACTTAAAAAACAGGGAGCAGGGCCCAGACTTTAGCCTCTACTACAAAGCTGTAATCATCAAGACAGTATGGTATTGGCACAAAAACAGACACATAGACCAATGGCATAGAATAGAGAACCCAGAACTGGACCCACAAATGTATGGCCAGTTAATCTTTAACAAAGCAGGAAGGAGTATCCAATGGAAAAAAGACAGCCTCTTTAACAGGTGGTGCTGGGAGAACTGGACACCAACGTGCAGAAGAATGAAACAAGCCCACTTTCTTACACCATACACAAAAATAAACTCAAAATGGATGAAGGACCTGAATGTGAGAAGGAAACCATCAAAACCCTAGAGGAGAAAGCAGGAAACAGCCTCCTTGACCTCAACCACAGCAATTTCCTATTCTACACATCCCCAAAGGCAAGGGAATCAAGAGCAAAAATGAACTATTGGGACCTCATCAAGATAAAAACTTCTACACTGCAAAGGAAACAATCAAGAAAACTAATAGGCAGCCGACTGAATGGGAAAAGATAGTTGCAAATGACATATTGGATAAAGGGCTAGTATCTAAAGTCTACAAGGAACTCACCAAATTCCACACCCAAAAAACAAATAATCCAGTGAAGAAATGGGCAGAAGACATGAATAGACACTTCTTCAAAGAGGACATCCAGATGGCCAACAGACACATGAAACGATGCTCAGTGTCACTCATCATCAGAGAAATACAAATCAAAGCCACACTGAGATACCACCTCATGCCAGTCAGAGTGGCTAAAATGAACAAATCAGGAGATTATAGATGCTGGCAAGGCTGTGGAGAAATGGGCATCCTCCTACACTGTTGGTGGGAATGTAAACTGGTACAACCACTATGGAAAACAGTGTGGAGATTCCTCAAAAAATTAACAGTAGAACTCCCCTATGACTCAGCAATAGCACTGCTAGGGATTTACCCAAGGGATACAGAAGTGCTGACACATAGGGGCACGTGTACCCCAATGTTCATAGCAGCACTTTCAACAATAGCCAAATCATGGAAAGAGCCTAAATGTCCATCAACTGATGAATGGATCAATAAGATGTGATTTATCTATACAATGGAATACTACATGGCAATGAAAAAGAATGAAATCCGACCATTCATGGCAACATGGATGGACCTCGAGAGTGTCATGCTAAGTGAAATAAGTCAGGAAGAGGACAGATACCGTATGTTTTCACTCATAAGTCTAACAGGAGAAACTAAACAGAGGACCATGGGAAGGGGAAGGGGGAAAAAAGAATTAGGGAGAGGGAGGGAGGCAAATCATGAGAGACTCTTGAATACTGAAAAGAAACTGAGGGCTGAAGAGGGAGGGGGACAGGGGAAGAGGGATAATGGATATGGATAAGGGAACTTGTGAGGAAGAGCACTGGGTGTTATATGGAATCCAACTTGACAATAAACTATAAAAAAACAAAAACAAAAAACAGATCAGGGGTCAAATCCTCAGCATGTGTTTTTCCTAATTCCAAGCACTTTGTAGGTATCTCTATCAGTACACTGATGGCCAGAATATCCTGGAACATGTTTCCTTTGGTGTTCCCTACCTCTCTGCCAAGCCACAATAAAAAGACCACACTTTTAAATTCATTCCAAATATTTCTTTTTGTTTAAGTCTCCAATATTTCATATGGATGTAGTGGGCTGAAATATTAACTAAGGGATTTAGAAATACTGCAGATTTGCTGGATCATTTATGTACATGGACTCTGTTGGCTTCCTGTTTGTACACAAACATCTTTGTCAACACCAACAGAGGAAACGTACGTGTGGTGGTAATTCTCTGTTTACTTTGCTTATCACTAAGTGACACACTTGTTGCAAGAAAATAAGTATGACAAAAGACCAGTTCTTTGCTGCTTCTTTTTGCTATGGGAGTGTTTTGTCATGTTGCTAAGTTACTACTGTTGAAGGATTCTACTTTGGGGGAATGGATGTTATGTTAAAACATCTAATCAATGTTGTACCAAAGACCATTCACAGTTTGGTAAGGGTCTGTAGTGGGCTTAGAAGGTGAATGGATGAAGAAAGAACCCCGAAGTTCTTGGAGACAAACTCCACAGACACATAAAAAGCATTCTGCTCACAATACATAGTTACAAACTGGAGTGCATCACCAACAAAAAGTCAAATTCGGAAGCTGCAGTATTTAATAAATTGTCAAGTGACTTCTTGAAATTCTTGTAGTGTAGATTGGAATAAAGAGAAGGGACAGTAACCTTTTTCAAAGGGTAAATGGCCATGATTGAGATATTTGCTAGTCCTCTTGCCTCTTAGCTGGGCCAGTTCCTGCTGAGGTATTTAGGATTCTTCAAAGATTTATCCACTCATTTACCAGATAATTATCAAGTTGGACACTAGGGGTGAAGAAATAATAAGGCAGATATGGCCCATACCCTCATGGAGTACACTTTTTGTTCCTGCTAGACCTTCTGTCTCGTATTTGTGAAGATTCTGTTTGTGTAAGTGACAGAAACCTGTGTTATACTGGCTTAAGTGAAAAGAGAATTAATTTGCTCTAGAAACTAGGAATCCAGGGCCTGGCTAGATTGAGTGTCTCAAATAATACTAGCAAGGCTATCTTTCTTCCACTACATCTTGTCTTTCGTTTTCTCTGTTTCTGAATTCATTCTATCATCACACAGACCAGTGTCTTTCATATAGTCGTGGGAGATGGTTGCTAACAGATCCGGGCTTAAATGGTTCCAATTTAGGACACACATGGCAGAAAGAGGCTTTACCCTTTTAAATGTCTATATATTAAGATTAGAAAGGGACTCTGATTGGCTCTGCTCAGACTGTGTGCTGAGCCATCAAAGCCAGCCATGACTTGCTGGGCCTAGTGCTTTGGATGGGAGATGATGGGTGGTAGCAGAGGCAGGTGGGTCTGAGAAAGAATTGGAAACTGGAAAGAGAAACGTATTGAGCAATTACCACCAACAAAACTTCACAGTATGGTCAGCTGAACTAGTCAATATAGAAACCTAAAGAGTTCTTTACACATTATTCTCAGAGGTCTAAACCAGCACCTGCCAGATATAGCCCTCCTGATTTCCTCTTTCCTGGTCTCACTCAAGTAAAAGTTACTTCCTAGAGGGTCTCCTGGCTTATCAGGGGAAGAAAATTAGGACTTTTCTACTCTTTGCATCAGCAGTTCCAGCCTATGTACAATGGCTCTATTATGTTTCCTTGACTCATTACAGGACTAATAAAAGCAAATCGAATTACTAATTTGGCAAGACACAAACACAAATGGTATCATCACTTTCTAAACTGAAGTTTTTATCATGAGCCATAGAAGGTAATAGGGATACAAATAAGAAGATTGGTTTCTTGACCTCAGTGAGCTTACAATCAATTTAGAGAGAAAAGATACAAAAGTAAAAAAAGCAAACTCTAGAACATGACAAATGTATTTGTGAGGATTCAATGATAAAAAAAATGTACTGAACTATCATCATCCTAGAATAGAATTGCAAAGAAGGAGCTGAGACTGTCTCTAAGAGTTTTCGTGGCCTTCTCTGTCTGGAGTTATACCAGTAGTCATTAAGGAAGGCTTTCTAGAAAGGATGGAATTTAAAGTGGGCCCTTAGAAATGAACTGAAGAGATTATGTGCAAAGGGTAGAATTTTTCCGTTGTACTGGCCATGATTCACTTAGTTTCCTCCCACATAAGCTTCATGATGTGACGCTACTGCCTCTTACTATTAAGGAAGGCCACTAGGGAGACTGGAAAGAGTCTAGCCTCTTCTGTGTGTGAGAAAGGAGTTTACTAGTATTAGAGACTAGAAGAGCATTTGGAACACTTACCATAAATGTATGATCTCCAAACAAAGACTTTTAATGGAAACAGATCTTTGGGGGCCATCCCTTGCCTTTGATATTAACTCAATGCTGATTTCCTTCCAAATAGGGAATCACGGTTGTCATAGCTATTCCCTTACACGAGTGACAACTGATAGGAGAACATTGCAGCTGGCCATTTGTGGAGCACCAGGCTGTCTCCCTATTATCTCAAACTGTGCTCAGGGTAAACATTCCAATAGGAAAACTGGTCTAACATAAGAAATCATCACAAGAATAATAGCTATCTTTCAGACCTTAAATTTTTTCCTCAAAGATCCTGCATTCTCAAAACGAGATTTTCATAATCTCTGGATTTTACCACACCCTTCTGAAATAGGGGTCCAGGCTGTGGTGGGAAAGCCTGCTTCCTACAGCTGTTCCAGGGAGGTGCTTGTGATGGAGACAACACTGGGGTGGGTGCTGGTGGCTGTGGGGCATGAGTGCTGCCTATTGTCAGCTTTTAGGTGATGCCATTAGACTCTGGCCTTGCTCTTTCAGTTTCTGGGGACAACTCCTATCCTGTTGGATTCTGAATGGATGCTTAACTACTTGGAGAGGCTTCTTTTTCTGTAGGGGGGGTGTCAGAAAAGAATCCTTCAGTGAGGTCTCCCTGCCTCTGATTTAGAAAGACTGCAAATAAATGTAGAGAAACACCAGGGATAAGCTCAGAGACATTCTAGTTTTGACACCATCCTGAAATAGATGTGAAACCTGGCTCTACCAGGAATGAATTATGTCGTTGGGTAAATAAAAGCTTCTACCTATTTGAATCTTGGTTCCTTCAGGTAGGAAGGGAGATTAAAACACCCATTTTACTGGCATAAAAAAGGTAGTTAGAATGGCAATAATCAAAAGCGTCAATATCTCTTGAACTTTCTTTGTACCATACATTGCTCTAGAGCCTTTAATCCTGTAATCCTCCTGAGCACAGAGTTACTATTGTAACCATTTCATAAATAAGGATACTGAGATTCAGGAGAGTTTAGTAATTTGCTCAAGTTCACACAGTTGGTAAAAGGCAGAGCCAGCTTTCCAGTCAGGGCAGCCTCACCCCAAAACGAGTGCTCCTAACCAATGCTGTAGATACTCCATAGGACCTGGGCACAGGTGCTCCATGAGAGCACCTTTTGGGAGAAAGGTTGTGGTGAGATATTTTTGTCATGGAAATGAATGAGGTGTTAGGCGGGCTTTGGGATTGGGGTATAAAGTAGGCTAGTTGCTGGGATCAGCTAACACCCATAGTGCCCAGTCTGAGTCAAAGGTTGTCTTTCTTAAAGGCTTTGGATCTCATTACAGCTTTGTTGGTCTGAGATAAATGCAGGGGCTTTCTGCAGAGGAACCCGTCAAAGGAGAATTGGTTTCTGAGGAATTAATTGGAATTCCCTCAGCATTAGCGTCAACATTGTTCATCCCCAGTAGATTATCATTAATCGGGTAAGCAGGGAGACAGAAACAGCCTCTGCTAGCTAATTTATTAACTTCTCCAGGATGAAGGGGTGGGAGTGGGCTGAGATGCTTGGAGTACTTTGAGGGATTTGGGGCAGAAAGCCCAGCGGTGAACAGTACCGTGACTGTGATCTAAATAGAGAGATTAACGACTTCTGGTCTCAACAAGGGTTAAGATGAGAGTTTCCTAAGACCTGTAATTTCTATTACATTTTCATTCTTTCTCAGCACTGGGTTTTCCCTCTTCTCCTTTCACAAATCCTCCCTGCTAACAAAGTCCCCTGTGTGTATGCTCTCTTATAATTGGTATATTTTGGGGACACTGGTTTTCTGGTAATCAGGAGTCATTTTTTTTCAAGTAGTAGATGTGACTTCTGATGTTTTATACTCTTCTGTTTCCAGTCCACTACCCATCCTTGTTTCTCAGCACAGTTCCCAGCCTTATACGGGTGGGGTGGGGCTGGGGGGAGATGCTTTGGATACCTAGCAGATGATTATGGGGATTTGGTGCTGGCAGACCTAGGTTTGAATGCCCATCTAGTCATTTTCTAGCTGTGCAACCATAAGCAAGTTACTTAACATCTCTGAGCATTTATATCCTCATTGGCAAATGGGGATAATCTTAACCGCTGCACAGGTCTGCAGTGTGGATTAGATGTGATCCTGTGCTTCATGTCAGCTTGTTTCCTCTCCATTTTTCCTCCTTGGGAAAGGGAAGGAGAGACTCTCGTGCCCAGATTTGAGTAAGAATCCTGACTGCAACCCAGCGTTGGCATGGGACTTAAGGAGTGGGCATAAGCTAATACCTTCTAGATTTCTGCCCTTTGTAGTCACACTTCTCATAGGCTGGCCTGAAAGGGACTGCTGCTTCAGCTCTAGTTAATGGACTCCAGGCAATAGATATCTTCTAATAGCAGGATCAGCAAAGCACCTTGAAGCCAACCTGCGAGGCATGATTTGTAGAGATGTGGGCCACTGCTGTCTCTTCCCTTAGTCATCTTCTGACTTCATCCCATGATACCTCCGCAGCATCCTGTCATGAGGTCCAGGCGATGCATGGATGAATCCTCACCTATAGCTACTTTTGTATCCCTTTATTCTGTTCATACTTGCCCCCACTCTCCACTGAAGATTATAGTCTTGTGTTTATGGATTTACAGCTGTTGGGTTTGACATAGGATTTAATTTTTCATGTTTTTAAACATAAGAAGAATCATGCTATGTAAATTACTTTACAGTTTACTTTTGTTGTTTAACATTGTGCCCCTGAGTCTCATTTATGTTGTATCCTGTAATGTCAATTCCCTTTTCCAACTGTGTAGCATTCTGCTGTATGAACATGGCACAAATTAGCAACTATTTATTTCATAGACATTTAGGCTGTTGCCAGATTTTTTATTACGGTAAACCATGTTTCCATAAATATATATTGAACCCTGTTTATATGTTTGTAAGAACTTCTTTTTATTAAAATTTTTTTTAATGTTTATTTTTGAGAGAGAGAGACAGTGTGAGCAGGGGAGGTGCAGTGAGAGAGGGAGACACAGAATGTCAAACAGGCTCCAGGCTCTGAGCTGTGAGCATAGAGTCCAACAAAGCGCTGGAACTCACAGACTGTGAGATCATGACCTGAGCCGAAGTCAGATGCTTAACCAACTGAGCTACCCAGGTGCCCATGTTTGTAAAAACTTCTTAAGAGCAGGTACCTGAAGTAGAAACTTGAAAATTGCTGGATATTAAGAAGACCCATCTTCAAATTTATTGCATGATGCCAGATATAGTGACTATAACAAAATCCACTTCCACTAGCCATATATAAATATTCTGTTGCCCTGTATTCTTGTTACCTCTTGATATTGCCAAACCTAATTTTCCCCTTCCATTCAGGTGTGTGTATGTGAAATAGTATCTCAGGATTTCATTTGGTCGGCATTTCAACGGTTTTCATTTCTCTAATTTCTAATGAGATTGAGCATCTTTTCATGTACTTATTACCCATTTGTATTTTTTCTTTGTAAAGTATCTGTTCAAGTCTTTTCCCATTTTCTATTTGGTTGTTTGTATTTTTCTCACTTGTTTTCAGGAGATCTTTATGTATTCTGTATGTTAGACTTTTTTGTAGTTATATTCATTGCAAATAGCTTCTCCACATGTGTGGCTAATCTTTTCCCTCTCTTGATGGCACCATTAATGAAGAGAACTTTTTAATTTTAATGCAGTCTAGTTTATAAATGACGAAATTGAGGCTTAGAGTCTTTAAATGTCTTGTTTTAGGTAGTAGCTGAGACAGATTTGAATCCAGATCTGAGTACAAAAATTAATCTCGTTCTGTCAGATTGGACCATCTCCATGCAAAAGTGTATGGAAGAGGATCAGACATAGAATAGGAATTTAAGAAAGTTTTGTTATATTATTCAAAGATATATTATTCCCTGCCACTATGATTTTCCAAATCAAATAAAGATTTTTTTAATGATAGTAGAATTCAGACATATCCCTTAACCCCTCCCACATCTAATCTCTTCTTTCCCCCCATGGCAGTGAGATTTTTTTTGTGTGAAAGCTCTGTTTATATAGCTCATAAAGAAGCAATTTCAACCAAATCCAGTTAGAAGCACTTGTGTGTCTCTGTGTCTGTATATAATCCTGACTGATAACACCCCAGATAAAGAAAAATCAGGTTGTCTCTCTAAATGACCATGAGGAGATTTGGGCATCTGTTCCCTTTAAACTAAGCATATTTTCAGTGTCATAAAATATTTGATACTGAGTTGGTGAATGAAAATACAAAGGAATTAGGAGTGCAGTGTTTCAGTGAATATCTCCTTAATCACAGAGAGTGGGACTTCTTAATTTGAATTCCTGATTAGGCATGTTGGGCTTGGACAGCCCCACTCTGATCTCATTAGCTCTAGTGATGATGTGCACTAATTACCCCTCTTCGAAAGTCAGGGCTTCATTTATTACGTTCATGAATGAACCTTTTTCTCATCCCCAGCATCAGAGTAAAAAATGAGCTTGAGAAAATGATGGAGGTACTGGGGAGAGCTAAGAGACTTGATGAGTGAAATGATTTCAGATTTCAGTGGAAGGAGCAGAGGAGCCAGGTAATTTGTGTTAATGCCAAGCAAGTGAAGACCTGACTTCTAGGTTTTACCTGTGGCCTGAAATGATATGCAACTTCTTATCTTGTTCTTTCTTTTTAATAAGTTAGTTTCTCCTTGGCCACTTGATATAAAAATGATAGCCAAATGCTAAAGTCTATGATGCAATTTAAGACTAGAAATTTTGGATTATAGTGATATGAACATCGCTCAACTTGGGGTACTCTGGCCTATTCTGTTCCTGCCCTCACCTTCTGGTCCTACCGGCATCTGAAGTTGGAGCCCCAGGGTTTAATGAGCCCATATTGACAGGGCTGTGTGTGGGATTAAAGGGGGTAGGAGTAGTAATAGAGAATATTTTCTACCCCTTCTAAACATACCAGGTGGGAGACATCATGTGAGGCACCTTATGGATTCACCTGGATTCTTCCAGAATACTAGGGTTATGATCTCAAACAATGATTTCTAAGTTGGTTTTCTAATACTTCCCACCCTCTCCCTGTAGGTATGGAATCTTAGAGATGTTCTAAGTTTATAACAAAGGGAACCAAAGCCCCCAGGAAAGAAGTTTTTTGTCTGGGTCACAGTCCTAACAGTGTTCTTTTCATCCCGTGTACATGAGAGTACATATTAGTGAAACATTTGCAGGGGCAGTCTGTGATCTCTATTGAAATTAATGATGCATGCCTATTAACCCAAAAATCTTACCCTAGAAATCTAGACTACAGAATATTTGCATAAGATTCAAAGATAAATATCATCTATACCCACATCTATGTCAACTATGTTACCGTCTATATCTCTGTACAAATAGTTATTGCAACCTTGTTTTCAGTAGGAAAAAACCCTTACTCTAATATCTATCAGTGGGAGAATGGTTAAATACATAAAGGTACATCTCCACAGTGGAGTATGATGCATATACTAAAAAGAATGAAAAATATTTTGAACTGACATGGGAAGGTGTCCAACACTGGTTAAGTGAGAAAAGCTGGCTGTCTTGGATATAGTATAGTATCCCATCTGGGTAAAGAAGTATACATTTATTGTTGTGTATGTCAGTGGTTCTCTGTAGTTATCTACAACAGTGGGGTGGAATGGAAGCTGAGAGAGAGAGGCAGAGGAACTTACAAGTTATGCATTTCCACATTTTTTGAAATCTTGCAACAAGCTGACTTTATGTTGGTAATCGGCAAAAGCAATAACGATAAAATGCTTGCCATACAGTGCTGTTAAAGATGGGGGTCTGCTATCCTGAGGCCAAGCACTGATAAGATGTCAGAATTGCAAAGCAATTGGAAATCATTGCCCTAAGCACACTCAGTGGGTCTGGCTCAGTGACTGTTAAAAAATAGCATTCCTCACAGAGTAAGACTGTCCCAACTACTAGATAACATCCTTAAAAGAGCTGTGTTTATACCAGATAGAAGGTATAATCTGTACCAGACACTGTTTAAAGTTAATGTGATCCTGTCACTGTGCTTGCCGTTTAGAGCCTATGTCTGCTTGTGTCAGTCTTTGTGTGTGAATTCACTAAAATATCCCCTCCCCCATCTCCTTGTTCCTCAAATCACTCTTCTGTTCCTCCTACACTTCCTCCCTCATTTTTTCTTTCTCTCCTCTCTCCTCCCTTCAGCAGACCTTTACCTAGTCTGTGCCACACACTGAGCTGGGAACAATGGGAAATGAAGAAATAAACTTGTCAGAATTCCTGATCCAAGGGGTTAGCTCATGGTCCACCAGGGAAGATGACCAAGAAAGCAGTGGATGATAATCTCTGATAAGGAAAAAGGCCTAGAGCCATATTGTATTAAGTGGCCAACAGCATGGTCTTGGCTCTGCTTTCTATGTGTCATGTGACCTAGGCTTTATTTATATCTCTAAGCCCAATTTGTCTTTGGTAATTCACAAATAATAGTACTTACCTTACAATAATACAGATGTGAAATAAGAATGTGTGTCTTTCTCCTGTCTCTGCTTCATCTTTTTGCCTCCTTCTTTTTAAATATGAATACTGATGATCAAAGGATGTATAAAGTGCTGTGGAAGTAGGAATGGAGGAGCCCTGCGGAAGAGACTTTTAAGCAGGAAGGGTGTTGGAGGAGGAGCAAGAAGAATTTGCATGATAAAGACAGGAGAGAGTCCCAAGTGGAGGAAACCCTTATAGGATAACCCACAGAGGCAAGGTGTGGTCTTGAAGATGAGGCAGGGATTTGCTTGGGGCCTTATCTGAGAAATGAGTGGAATCTTCCCCCATATTCTCCTTCTCCTCTTCTATAGGAGCCTCCTTCCTCCCTGTGTACTTTCTTCTATTCACATGGACTCTCAGGGAATGCTTTGCTATTAGCTCTTTCCTCTTTAACATGAATTGAAATCAGTGTATTTCCTCTCTCTGGTTTTTTTTTCATGTAAGTCCCATCTGTCATTGTGAAATAAAAGTTATTTTTTCCCTCTTTGAGGAGTTTCAGGCCTTATAGAGCAGGAAGAGTTGACTTCTCTCCTCCCCCTTTACCCAGGGAAGAGCCTTTCCCACCCACTGAAATTCCATCTCCTAGGCAACTGCCTACAGTGCTACAGGGATGAGCTTGAACTGCCTTTGAACTTCCAAGGTCAGGAGAAGTGATGTCTTGCAGGCATGTCTCTGAGAGACAGATGTTTAAGAAACGCACTAAATTGTGGCCCAAATCAGCCTTTTCATTAAAATGTAGTAGGGTGAGTATTTTACAAAGAGTCGAGCTGGTAAAAGATTAACAAGGCACCTGCTGTCACTCATTTGCTGCTCCCCTCATATTCAATATCATAGCCATTCATCACTTACAATTGCCTGCCTGCCTGCCTTCCTTCCTTCCTTCCTTCCTTCCTTCCTCCCTTCCTTCCTTCCTTCCTTTCCTTCCTTTGCTCCCTCCGTTCCTCCCTCCCTCCTTCCCCTAGAATCTAGTTTTATGGTTGGGGTCAGCAAAACTTCCTTTAAGAATTCACCGTTTGGAGGACTCACCATCAAGATTTATTCTAAGAGGAGAGAAGGTATACTGTCTGCTACTTCTCTGGTCGAGGACTGAAAGTCAAGTTGATTGATGACTACAATGACATTGTGATGGAAGTATTAACAAGTGCTGAGGTGGCTATGAGAGTGGACTCTAGTGTCACCCTGTCCAGGTTTGAATGCTGGCTCTGCCATTTTTCTTAATTCTTATGTGCCTCAGTTGTCGGTCTTAGAAATAATGATAGTAATCTAATCAAAGGGTTGATGTGAGGATTAAAGAAATTAATATACAGAGTGCTCAGTATAGTGCCTGGGACTTGGTAAGTGCTCATTGTTAGATTTTTTAAAAAATTAATGATGAGTGTTGAACTTTGACCAAACCTTAGGGTCTGTAGATTCCCAAATGAGGCTTGGAAGCAGTTGCTGACAATATGACTACCCATTATTAACAAGAAGGGCAGAGAATGTAGTGGACAAGCCAAGCAGACTTTTTAGCTCATCTGGAAACACACACACATCTGTACAGTACCCACCATGTGCTTATCTCTCCTCTAGATAGTAGAATGGGTAACTATCAGGTTTTCTTGGTTTATATGACCATCATTATTTGCCCTTTCTGTGCTTTACTTACCACATCTGTAAAATGAGACTATTGATAAGAACTACTTTATATGGTGATTGCTATTTTAGTAGTTAGCTATTACTTGGAAAATTGGACAGGGACAGATCTTCTATCACTCTGGTTGAATTGAGTTACATCTAGGAACAAACACACCAACTTGAATATGTAGGTGGAGGATATTTTTCATCCTCTTAGGCTTGCATGGACCAACCTATTCTCAGACTGCAGTCGGATATAGCTTATTCATTAATTACTTGGCATAGTTAGCCTCTTGACACTGAAAAGCACCAGGGTTGGCCTCAGTGTCTTGTGGTCATCACATCATCCAAACTCCTTTGCCAGTTATGACTTTTAAAACTTTTCCAATGCTTAGAGAGGTTTTACTTTGTACATGGTAAAAACAACTTGAGTTTGATCTTGGGTCCTAGGAGAAGAAACAACTAGAACTTTATCCTTTCCTACTTTTTCTACTCATTGCTGTTGTTTTGCATATCCTTACTATAAAAACTTGGCTTTGTTTCCCCTGCCTCTGTGCTCTATTGATCATTGGCAATTACCTTTGCTATAACACTTACTCCATCTTGCCTTTGATTATATTACCTATTTATGTTTTTTGCCTTGCCTACTCTTTATAACATATATAACATATATTCATGTTTCTTGAGAATTCATTGTGCCTGAGACACTGTGCTAAGTATTTCAGATGCATTATTCTCTATTATTATCACTCCCATCTAAGAGATGAGGAAATGAAGGCTTTGAAAAATTCAGTGACTTAGCTAAACTTTTAAAACTAATAGGATATGAAATCAGAAAGGAATGCAAAATCCATGCTCTTAATGACTAAACTCTACTATACTCTGAACCCAGGGAGGGGAACTATGTTGTGTCCTCTTAGCATCCTCCACAGCTTTGAGTACAGGGTTTTGCACAATTGAGAAACTTACTGAAATTTCCTGAATTAAGTGGATTCCCAGCCCATGTCCTATTCCAAATTTGGGGGTGTAGTTCTCCCTTCACAAACGTGACTGTGTATCCAGAAATACTGTTTTGGGTCTTGATCTTTGTAAAACTTCCGATAAGGTTCTAAATGTTTCTTCCAAGTGTGAACTTTCATATTATTTTGGATTATGATATTTCCACAGCTTGTGGCTAACCGAAACCAGTTCCTAGTGCTATTAGAAAGGTCACATTCTCATAGTTTGGTTTTATTGACCAAGATATCATAGTTTGAGCTGTTGTGTATTTTGGATACGGGTATACTTTTGCAAAGCTAGTGATCATACTGAAAAGACTAAAAGGATAAATTTTAAAAATGAGGACTGATGATATACTGATACAGAATATTAGAAATGGGAAAAACTAGGAAGGAAACTCTTAGTATCATCAGGATTAGCCAATCTCATCAATTTTAAGATGCAAAACTCAAGAACCAAGAAGAACTCGGAAGTCCTCTGAAGTCTGTGGAAGAGCCACAATTCATTCTAGGGAAGTCTTTTTTTTTTAAAATAAGTTTATTTATTTATTTTGAGAGAGAGAGAGAGCACATGAGGGTCAGAGAGAGAGGGAGAGAGAGAGAATCCCAAGAAAGCTCCATGCCGCTAGCCCAGAGACTGATGTGGGGCTCAAACTCACGAATCATGAGATAGTAATCTGAGCCAAAGCCAAGAGTCAGACACTTAACCAACCGAGCAACCCAGACACCCCATTCTAGGTAAGTCATAATAATCAAGTTTCCTTCTGACACGCCAGGTTGATGTTTTTTGGTTTATGTTTCAGAATTATTGTTATTCCTATCTTTGATTCATTACAAGCCAAAAAAGAAAGAAAAGTACTTGCAGCTTTTATTTTCTGTATACTTTCTTAAAAAATGATAAGTTATGTTCATCTATATTCAAGTATATGAAAGTCTATGAATCTCCTCTATTTCAGCAGCATTGTCTTCATGGCCATGAACAATATGCTAAGAGCTCTTACATTTTTTTATTCTTCAAGTGAAAACATTTCTTTGTTCAATGGATTTGGTGGAAGTTTTTTGGAGAAACTATAAATTCAACACCAGATCTTAAAATTTTGTTCATTTAGAATTTTTTATGTTGTGGGTGGGGCATGATTTCAGTTGTACTTGTGGGGTCCATGTGAAACCCTTATCTAACTGCCCTAACTACATAAGTGCTGATCTGGGAGCTGGGAAACACAACTCTGCTGCTGTCCAACAGTGTGGCTTGTCCCTGTGACACCATCTTCCTACTCTCAAGAGGGTAGGCCAGAGTAGGTCTGAGAATTTTCCTGACTCTGTATTTGTTCATGTTCACAGATACTTCTTGAAGATAATGATTAAAGAAAAGAAGAGGAAGAGGAAGTTGATGAATAGGCTCTAAGGTGAGGCAATCAACTGGCCTATTTGGAGGAATTTTCAGCAGTGGTGGGAATGTTCCTTGGCTGAGGTGGCTCTTGTCCTTATGCTTAAAAATCCTGCTCCCAGTACTTCAGTCCTTTGAATTATGTCCTGTCCCTTTTCTTGCATCTGTAAAGAAGGGGTATTACACACACCCCCACCCTCTTATGTACAGTCCATGGTGCCTGGCACAGGGGCTTCAGAGAAAAGAAGTGAAAACACCGAAGAAGTGATTAGGCCTGGAAACTTATATACCATTTTAACAGAGTGATAAATTGCGGAAATGAGACAAGATGACAGGAAAAGGGCTTTGGGCCTCCAGAAGGGGGAAATTGTGGGAAGATAAACATCAGGGGGAAACTAAAGGAAGATGAAGGTTATATCAGTAAGGTTTGGTATGGGAGAGGAGACTGGGACACTTTTGTGAAGGGAAATTAATGTTACCTTTACAAATGGCAACTTATGCCCTGCTTTTAGATAGGAAGAGAGAGGGTAGAGAGCTTTTTCTGATATTTGCTTTTGCTCAATTACCTTTAGCTTAAAATAATCCTAATGTTAAAGTGGCATATTTTGGAGTGATGTATTCTGATCCCTTTCATGATCTCTTTTAAAACCTGGATATTCTTGTCAACTAGTCTCATACTCCTCAGATGTTTACTTCAATTTCTCTCAAGAGTCTTTTTTTTTTTTTTTTTGAGGTTTTGGTGCAGGAAGTGAGTTGGTACATACCTGGTGGTAGGTGGGTGAAGGGCTGACTCTCAGTCCTCCTGTTTTTGCTCTACTCCCCTCCTCTTATCCTCTGCTATACCTAGTTTTTCTTAGCTTTTGCCATTTCTGGACTTTTTCTGGGCTGCAGCCTCCTCTTCTCTGCTCATCACCCAACACTTGTCCATCTCTGTGTTCAAGAGGTTTGTGAACATACCATTCTCTTTATCTGCTGTTGTGGGTTATAACTTTAAAAAATTATTACCATTATAATGGTGTCTCAGAATGGGAAAATGATAACTACCAATAGATTTGTTAATGCCTAAAATACACATCATTCACTGTAATTTGTATTGGGTATAAAGTGTGGTTTTAATATCTTACTAACTTAATAATAAACATTTCTCTAAATACTTATCTAAATATTTGTATGCCACTTACACACTTGACACATCAATGCTTACAACCTCCATAAAATATTTCCCCAAATATTTAAACATTGGTTACAAACTTATTTTAAAAGTCTCTAGCAGTTTATTACAATTATGAGCTGGTATATCAGAATATTTTAAATACTCTAAGTATCTAAGAAACAGATAATATACATAAACATTTTTTAATGATTACTAAACATTATTGTATTATGGTTAAAAATTCAATCTAAAATGTGAATACTGTGAATTTAAATTTGGATTTTTGTTATTGCTATTCTTTCTATTTCTTCCAAAGTTGACCTTCTTCAAGTTGCAGGATATTTGCTAGACACTGTTTTACATATTCCTAGGGTTATTGTGATATTTAACAGCCTGAAAAGAAAAAAAACCCACTGTTTTATATCAGTAGAAGTTTTAGAATCTGGATTGTTTCCAGTTGGTGAGGATATGGGCCTTGGTTATGATAGGTCCAAGGTGATTCAAATTTAAGCCCTCATCATTAGGCCAAATTCCCTATACAGTCAAAAGTTATTTGTTATATAATGACTTCAGCTTTTAATATAGATTCTCAATTTTTTTGAATCTGGTGTTTTTCCTAAAAATGGTATATTTTTAAGTTTTGCCTGGCTACCATTATCTATCTCATTGTCCTACCATCAGTGTATATTTTTCTGGTAGGTTAGAAATATTGGAAATTTATGCCTTCTCAAGGACCCCATTATAATTAATAGGGTCAGTTTGAGGTTTAATCTCCTAGGAGATAAGGAGTCACGTGCGCTTAGTTCCCCTTATTCTTTGGAATGCAGCTAATTTGTCATCTTGGAGCACTCTGCTGGACCTTCTTTTTAATTAGTTATTGTGTATGATCATTGGTGCTGATGAGAAGCAGGAATCTCCCTTCTTACTTGGTTATTAGGAATGACTATTGTCACTGATCATCTTTTTAAAAAAAATCTATCTCTTTGGAAACCATTTTCCTCACATTTTTGGGGGAGTTAACAGACTTAAAAATGTGTGTATGTTTATGTACATAAGATTTTTAAACAAAAATGCACTAAATACTCAACTATAATTAATCCACTGTTTATTAAAATCAACCAACAAATAAGTATGCCTTATTTATTTCTGTTTTGTGTTACAGCTCCCTTTTTGTATGCTTTGCAGCGTATTTTGTATGCCATTACACAATCATGGCATTATGGAGGCTCAAAAATTTTCAATTAACAGTGATTATTATTTTCTTTTTGTTGCTCAAATTGGATAGTGGGACACCCTTTAAGCTGACTCCTTTGCTTTTTTTTTTTTTTTTTTTTTTTTTTTTTTACCGTGTCTTCTTTCTGGCAGATATTCTCACTTTTTTCCTATCCCAAATTGTAAGAAACTACACTTGGAGGAGTAGTAATATAAGGAGTCCTGGCTTCTTTCAGTGAATGATCACCCTCGAGATCTGGGCTTATGAGTTCACTTGAGTAATGGCAGTAAGCAAAAGCACTGCACTTTGGGCCATGTCCGTGACCGAATTTAAAAAGACATTTTTAAAAGAAATTTCTAAGTTCTCACCAAATTTTCCCAATTTAACATGTTGTTCTACTTTATTTGTTTGTTTATAATTTACATCCTAGATAGTTAGCGTATAGTGCAAATGATCTCATGAGTAGATTCCAGTGATTCATCCCCTTTGTATAACACCCAGTGCTCAACCCAACAAGTGTCTTCCTTAATGCCTCTTACCCATTTAGCCCATTCTGCCACCCACAGCCCCTCCAGCAACCCTCAGTTTGTTCTCTGTATTTGTCTCTTATGTTTTTCCCCCCTCCCTGTTTTTATATTATTTTTGCTTCCATTCCCTTATGTTCATCTCTTCTGTATCTCAGTTTCCACATACGAGTGAAGTGATATGATATTTGTCTTTTTCTGACTTATTTCACTTAGCATAATACACTCTAGTTCCATCCACGGTGTTGCAAATGGCAAGATTTCATTATTTTTGATTGCTGAGTAATACTCCATTGTATTACACACACACACACACACACACACACACACACACATTCTTTATCCATTCACCTGTCAATGGATATTTGGACTCTTTCCATATTTTGGTTATTGTCGATAGCACTGCTATAAATATCGGGGTGCATGTGCCCCTTCGAAACAGCACAGCTATGTCCCTTGGATAAATACCTAGTAGTGCAATTGCTGGGTCATAGAGTAGTTCTATTTTTAATTTTTGGTGGAACCTCCATATCGTTTTCCAGAGAGGCTGCACCAGTTTGCATTCCCACCAGCAGTGCAAAAGAGATCCTCTTTCTCTGCATCCTTGCCAACATGTGTTGTTACCTGAGTTGTTAATATTAACCATTCTGATTGGTGTAAGGTGATATCTCATTGTGGTTTTAATTTGTATTTCCCCGATGATGAGTGATATTGAGTGTTTTTTCATGTGTCTCTTAGCCATTTGGATGTCTTCTTTGGAAGAGTGTCTATTCGTGTCTTTTGTCCATTTCTTCACTGGATTATTTGCATTTTGGGTGTTGAGTTTGATAACTTCTTTATAGATTTTGGATACTAACCCTTTATCTGATATGTCATATGCACACATCTTCTCCCAATTTGTCAGTTACCTTTTAATTTTGCTGATTGTTTCCTTCACTGTGCAGACGTTTTTATTTTGATGAAGTCCCAGTAGTTCAGTTTTGCTTTTGTTTCCCTTGCTTCTGGAGACGTGTTGAGTAAGAAGTTGGTGCAGCCAAGGTCAAAGAGATTTTTGCCTGCTTTCTTCTCTAGGATTTTGATGGCTTCCCCTCTTATGTTTAGGTCTTTCATCCCTTTTGAGTTTATTTTTGTGTGTGGTGTAAGACAGTGGTCCAGGTTCAATCTTCTGCATGTCGCTCTCCAGTTTTCCCAGCACCATTTGTTGAAGAGACTGTCTTTATTCCATTGGATATTCTTTCCTGCTTTGCCAAATATTAGTTGGCCATACGTTTGTGGGTCCATTTCTGGGTTTTCTATTCTGTTCCATTGATCTAAGTGCCATACTGTCTTGATGATAACAGCTTTGTAATACATCTTGAAGTCTGGGATTCTGATGCTTCCCACTTTAGTTTTCTTTTTCAGGATTGCTTTGGCTATTTGGGGTCTTTTCTGGTTCCATACAAATTTTAGGATAATTTGTTCCATCTCTGTGAAAAATGCTGGTGTTATTTTGATAGAGATTGCATTGAATATGTAGATTGCTTTGGGTAGTATCAACATTTTAACAATATTTGTTCTTCCAGTCCATGAGCATGGAATATTTTTCCATTTTTTGTGTCTTCTTCAGTTTCTTTCATAAGCTTTCTATAGTTTTCATTGTATAGATTTTTCACCTATTTGGTTAGGTTTATTACTATGTATTTCATGGTTTTTGGTGCAATCGTAAATGGGATCGATTCCTTGATATCTCTGTTGCTTCACTGTTGGTGTATAGGAATGCAACCAATTTCTGTGCATTGATTTTATATCCTGCAACTTTGCTGAATTCATGGATTAGTTCCAGCAATTTTTTGTGGAATCTTTTGGGTTTTCCATATAGAGTATCATGTCATCCGTGAAGAGTGAAAGTTTGACTTCCTCCTTCCCAATTTGGATGTCTTTTATTCCTTTGTGTCTGATTGCTGAGGCTAGGACTTCCAATACTATGTTGAATGACAGCAGCGAGAGCGGACATCTCTGTCATGTTCCTGCCCTTAGGGGGAAAGCTCTCAGTTTTTTCTCATTGAGGATGATTTTTGTGGTGGGCCTTTCATGATCTTGAGATATGATCCTCCTTGTATCACTACTTTCTTGAGGGTTTTTTATCAAGAAAGGATGCTGCATTTTGTCAAATGCTTTCTCTGCATCATTTGAGAGGATCATGTGGTTCTTGTCCTTTCTTTTATTGATGTGATGTATCACATTGATTGTTTTGCAGATATTGAACCAGGCCTGCATCCCATGTATAAATCCCCTTGGTCATGGTTAATAATTCTTTTAATGTATTATTGGATCCAGTTGGCTAGTATCTTGTTGAGGACTTTTGCATCCATGTTCATCAGGGAAATTGGTCTATAGTTCTCCTTTTTAGTGGGGTCTTTGGTTTTGGAATCAAGGTGATCCTGGCTTCATAGAATGAGTTTGGAAGTTTCCCTTCCATTTCTATTTTTTGGAATAGTCAAAAGAATAGGTGTTAACTCTTCTTTAAATGCTTGGTAGAATTCCCCTGGAAAGCCATCCAGCCCTGGACTCTTGTTTTTTGGGAGATTTTTCATTACTAATTCGATTTCTTTACTGGTTATGGGTCTGCTCAAATTTTCTATTTCTTTTTGTTTAAGTTTTTGTAGTTTATATGTTTCTAGGAATTTGTCCATTTCTTCCAGATTGTCCAATTTATTGGCATACAATTGCTTATAATATTCTCTTATTATTGTTTGTATTTCTGCAGTGTTGGTTGTTATCTCTCCTTTTTCATTCTTGATTTTATTTATTTGGGTCCTTTCATTTTTCTTTTTGGTCCAACTGGCTAGGGGTTTATCAATTTTGTTAATTCTTTCAAAGAACCAGCTCCTGATTTCATTAATCTGTTCTACTGTTTTTGTTGTTGTTGTTGTTGTCGTTGTTGTTTATAGCATTGATTTCTTTTCTAATCTTTGTTATTTCCTGTCTTCTGCTGGTCTTGGTTTTTTTTTTTAATGTTTTTTATTTATTTTTGAGACAGAGAGAGACAGTGCAAGCAGGGGAGGGTCAGAGAGAGAGGGAGATACAGAATCTGAAACAGTCTCCAGGCTCTGAGCTAGCTGTCAGCACAGAGCCCAAAGCAGGGCTTGAACCCGCGAACCGTGAGATCATGTCCTGAGCCGAAGCCGGACGCTTAACCAACTGAGCCACCCAGACACCCCTGGTCTTGGGTTTTAGTTACTGTTCTTTTTCCCGCTCTTTAAGGTGTAAGTTTAGGTTGTGTATCTGAGATCTTTCTACCTTCTTTAGGAAGGCCTGAATTGCTATATACCTCCCCCTTAGGAGGTTTTGGGTTGTGGTGTTATCATTTTCATTGGCTTCTATGTACTTTTTAATTTCTTCTTTAACTTCCTGGTTAATCCATTCATTCTTTAGTAGGATGTTCTTTAGTCTGCAAGTATGTGTTGTCTTTCCAAGTTTTTTCTTGTGGTTCACTTCAAGTTTGATAGCCTTGTGGTCTGAAAATATCCACAGTATGATCTCAGTCTTTTTGTATTTGTTGAGGGCTGGTTTGTGTCCCAGTATGTGATCTGTTCTGGAAAATGTTCGATGTGCACTTGAGAAAAATGTGTATTCTGCTGCTTTAGGATGAAATGTTCTGAATATATCTGTTAAGTCATCCAGTGCAGTGTGTCATTCAAAGCCATTGTTTTTTTGTTGATCTTCTGTGTAGATGGTCTGCCCATTGCTGTCAGTGGGGTATTGAAGTCCCCTACTATTATGGTATTATTTTCAATGAGTTTCTTTATGTTTGTGATTAATTGATTTATATATTTGGGTGTTTCATGTTGGGGGCATAGATGTTTGCAATTGTTAGGTCTTTTTGGAGGATAGACCTCTTCATTATGATATAATGCCTTTATTCTCTTGTTACAGTCTTCATTTTAAAATCTAGATTGTCTAACATAAGTATGGCTACTCTGACTTTCTTTTGGTGACCATTAGCATGATAGATGGTTCTCCATCCCCTTGCTTTTAATCTGAAGGTGACTTTAGGCCTAAAATGGGGCTCTTGTCAACAGCATATAGATGGATCTTGTTTTCTTAATCATTATGTTACCTTACATCTTTTGATTGGAGTGTTTAGTCCATTGATGTTTGGAGTGAGTATTGAAAGATATGAATTTATTGTCAGTGTGTTGCCTGTAGAGTTGGAGTTTCTGGTGGTGGTCTCTGGTCCTTTTTAGTCTTTGTTGCTTTTGGTCTTTTTTGTTTTGTTTCATCTTTTCTCCCCTCAGAGTTCCCCTTAAAATTTCCTGAAAGGCTGGTTTAGTGGTCACGAACTCCTTTAGTTTTTGTTCAGAAAACTTTTTATCTCTTCTTCTATTTTGAATGACAGCCTTGTGGGATAAAGAATTCTTGGCTGCATATTTTTCAGACTCTGAACATTGAATATATTCTGCCACTCCTTTCTGGACTGCCAAGTTTCTGTAGATAGGTCTGCTGTGAACCTGATCTGTCTTCCATCGTAGGTTAAGGACTTTTTTCCCTTGCTGCTTTCATGATTCTTTCCTTGCCTATTTTGTGAATTTGACTATGATATGCCTTGTTGATGGTTGGTTTTTGTTGAATCTAATGCGAGGTCTCTGTGCTTCCTGGATTTTGATGTCTGTGTCTTTCCCCAGGTTAGGAAAGTTTTCTGCTAAGATTTGCTCACATAAACCTTCTACCCCTTTTTCTCTCTCTTCATCTTCCAGGACCCCTATGATTCTGATGTTATTCCTTTTTAATGAGTCACTGAATTCTCGAATTCTTAAATTGTGTTCTTTTGCCTTAGTTTCCCTCTTTTATTCTGCTTCATTATTCTCTATAAGTTAGTCCTCTATATCACTGATTTGCTGCTCTGCTTCATCCATCCTTGCCGCTGTGGCATCCATTTGAGATTGTATCCCAGTTATAGCATTTTCAATTTCTTCCTGACTAGATTATACTTCTTTTATCTCTTCAGAAGGAGATTCTATGCTTTTCTCAACCCTAGCTAGTATTGTTATTATTGTGATTCTAAATTCTAGTTCATACATCTTGCTCATATCTGTGTTAAGTCCCTGGCTGTCATTTCTTCCTGTTCTTTCTTTTGGGGTAAATTCCATTTTGTCATTTTGGAGGAAGAAAAAGAATTAATAAAATAAAAATTAAAAATTAAAAACAACACAAAAATATCAAATAAAGGATGCTAGATCCTAGTTGTGTTTCGGTCTGGTTATTGAAAGACACTTGATAGAATAGAGGGAAAAGGGAAAGAAAAGAAAAAAGAAAAAAAGGAAAACATTTGAAATTTTAAAAAATGAATACAATAAAATGAAATAATTAGTATAAAATAGAATAAAAACTTTCCAAAAAAGTAAAAAATATAGTAGAAAAGATTAAAGAAAAATATTTTTTATAAAAACAAAATAAAAAATTTTTTTTCTTATGTATTCAAGAATAAGAAAAGAGAAACAAAAAAATGAATAGAGGGACTAGTAAGCAGAACGGAATATGATTGAAATTACATTCAGTTTCCCCTAGAAGTCAAACTATGAAGCATTTTATAGTCTGTAAACTAAGTAGGTGGAGAGACTTTTGGTGTTCCTCTATAATGCAGTTGGTGCAATTGGACAGGGCTTGGAGTAATGACTCCATACTCCACTAGATGCTGCTGCTTAGCTTACTGGGGTGGATTGTTGTGGGACACATACACATATATGCGCATGTGTGGGAGAGGTGAAAATGGCATCACCCAGCTACCTAGTCTCTGGTACCAGAACTCTGTGCTCTCACCAACTGGGAATCAAGCACCCCTCCTTGGTCTCCAGTCTCCATCCACTCCCCACCTCTACCCTGTATGTGACCAAGTTGTCAGCCTGCCAGGTGGCACCTCCCTCCTGAGTTTTATCTCAGAGGGGGTTGTGTTTCCAAACCCCTTACTTCTGGGGGCTCTGTGACTTTGACTGACTCAGACCCTCTGGGGGAGGGTCTTGCTGAGCAATGGCTGGGTGGGTGCTGGCCCACCCTCAGGAATATTCCTGTGACTATACCCCTGTAGATGCCCAGAGACTGCAGCTGGATGCCAACCTGCCCCAGAAAGAGTTCACATGATAGTGTAGCAGCAGTGTTTCAGGGATTATGGTAAATCACCACACACATTTGGTGCCAGGCTTCACTGTTCCCTAATGTCCTTATTCCAACACCAGCAAACATGGCTATTCTCTGGGGTCCACTGGGACCTTTGCCTGTGGGGAGGCCACACAGCCTCTACTACATGTCTTCTCAGCAGAGGGAACCATCTCTCCCCGTGTGGCCTGAGGACCCCTTGCACCTCACTGTCTGTTCCTGGGGATTTGCTCTTCCCACCAGAGCTCTGCCAGATATCAATAGGGGGAGTTCAAGACTCTGTGCCCCCCTGTTCATAGAGTCTTAATGGTATACAAACCCTCTCCTTTCTCCTTTCTCCTTTCTCCCTTTCTTGTTAATTACCTTATGGGTGTTTCCACTCTTTCTCTTTCTCTCCAGCTGTTTTTGGGGGGAGTGCTTTTCTGGTACTCTCCTTCCTGTCTCCATCTTCTCTCTACAATCAAAAACAGCTCCCTACCTTCTGCGGCTTCTCTCTCCCCCAGTTCACCTCTCCATGCTGTATACCTGCCAAGTACTGTGGTTCAAGTTATACAGATTGTTGAATTAATCCTCAGTTCAATTTTCTAGGTGTGCAAGATGGTTTGGTGTTGATCTTTGGTGTTGATGGTTTGGTGTTGGATGAGAGATGCAAAAAACTTCCATGCTGCTCTGCCATCTTGGTCCCTCATTACTTTATTTTTTATAATATGAGGTTTGAAAGACCACCAAGATTTTCTATTACAGTGAAAACAATGTTGCATATATAGTGTGCCATTTTGATCTAGAAAACCCTCTGTGTATGGTTCTAAATTTGCATCGTTGTGATCATTCTGAGGAGAAAATATTTTTTGATGACACTTAAACTTGTAAGATTTTGTTCATCTTTATCATACACATGATTTTAATGGTTATATAAAATTCTGTTGTTCAGTTAATACTTTTATTTCATTGGACATGACATATTTCCTTTTTTTGCTATGATAAATATCGCATTGATGAATTTCTTTGTGGGTAAAGATATTTTGTATTAAATGTTTTCTAAGGGAGGAATTCTTATTTAAATTATTGGATCAAAGGGTACAAACACTTTCAGAATTCTTAATATGAAAACAAGAATGATAGTAACACCTAGTTCATAGGGTTGTTCTGAGGATGAAATGAGTCCATGTGTGAAGCAATTAGAATGGTTTCTGGCACAGAGTAGTATTTAGTCAATGTTGGCTCTATTGTTGCTGAACTGCTTTCCACAGTGGTTCTACCCATTTATACTCCTATGAGCAATGTTGGAGAGAGCCAGTCGGGCAGCTTCTGAGCACAGAAGCTTTCCAGGAAGTCTGGGATTTTCCTGTGAATAAATCTCTCCCAGCTGGCTGGTGAAGATGGCTGCAACTGTGTTGGCTGCTCCCCAAGAGGGGCTGAGATTTCCCATTTGAAACCACCGATGTCTGACTCATTCTTTGCTCCTTATAGTGTTGGGTGATGAGAGAATTTAGCTATGGGGCCCCAGACATTCCTTGGTGCAGCATACTGGAAGAACTCAATTTCCTGAATTTTCACAGGGCAAGTAAAATTGTGAGAGGCTATGTGCTCCTGTAGGAAACTATACCGGTATCTCAAAGATCCCCTCCCCCCCCCAACCAACAGCCTGAGAGAAAAAGGAAGAGTGGATCTCATTTCCCCAGGATCTGTGATAAGGGTTGTAGAAAGTTAAAAAATCAAGAAGACCAGCAACTGCTCTCAAAGACTTTATGATCTTATAGACTTAATAGTATATGTAGCATGGTCATAGACTCTTTTGGCTCTGTACAGATCCTTTTTCCTTTCTGATGTGTGTACCTATCCCGAGTACCTATAACTTCTGTGGCTAGTGGAACCTTCTCTGGAAACTTGCCTTTGGCGGAGTCCACCAAAAGAGGTGATAGTCCCCATCCTTCCTGCCTCCCAGGAGCAGCCAATGACTGACTGATATAGCTTCAAGGGGAAAACACTCTCTGGTGTGATTAATTCTTCAGAGCACTCCAAACCTACCCACTCAACCCAAAGCTAGACTTGATATTACATTCCTTGCTTAGCACCTTCCCTGTTCTACTTCTGTCCTTCATTTCCATTTGACCGTAACCCTCACATCCACCCCAGCACTTGAATCTCTGTTTTTAGGGAAACCAACTTAAGATTAGAAGGTAAATTTGGTAGGGTGCCTGGGTCAATTAAGTGTCTGACTCTGGATTTCAACTCAGGTCATAATCTCACATTTTTGTGAGCTTGAGCCACAAGTCAGGCTTTGTTCTGACAGTGTAGTGCCTGCTTGGGATTCTCTCACTTCCTCCTCTCTCTTTACCCCTCCCCCACTCACACTGTCTCTGTCTCTCTCAAAATAAATATATAAACTTACAAAAGAAGTTTGGCTAGAGAGGTAGACTGTTTCTACAGATTCGCCATAGATATAAGGAAAAGGAAATGTGTGTGCATGTGTGTGCATTTGTGCATGTACTTGCTGGAGATGCTAACTTTTGAGCTAGATGTATATGTATTTATAATATAAAATGAGGATGAGGATATATATTAAATATAAAAGGAGCAAGGTAATTTCATATAATAAATGTGAAAAAAAAACCATGATGTTTCAGGGAGTGTGATGTAATGATTTAGAATAATTATTTTACCTTTTTGGTTCTGCTCGGCATGACTGACACTGCACTCTGGTACTCTTGCTGGTATCCTGATACCAATTCTATAATTAGAGCTGTCATTTACTTAACAAATGGATACTGAGCATTTACTGTGTGCAGGCATTGCATTGTGCACTGGGATAAAAAAGGGATTAAATTGGTTCACCTCTCCATTAATTGACTCTTGGGTAAAATAGAGGTAATAAAATCTAGCTGTCCTAAAGAAGTCTGGATCGTCCTCTACTCCTCCCCTCCCGTCATCCCTGAGGCTTTTCAGCTCTTGGTGCACAAAGAGGAAACTTGTTTAATGGCTTTATTTATCTGCTCTCCTATTATTAGTGAGGAGAAAAGCCCCTAGTGTGAGGATTTCTGTAAAGACTTAACAATTTTATTATGACATAAAAGAGTCATCATGTTTTATCAAACTCATCCTGCCTCTGTTACCTACACATTAGAAGGGGGAATTGAAAACTCCAAAACTTCATGCTGTTTTCCCTCCCAGGCTGGAAAGCCCACAAAAAAGCTATGAGAAATATTTCAAAACAAGTTACACAGTGTTTGATGGATAATAAACCAGAGCTCTGAGATGTATAAAGTATACAATTCAATAGAATTTGTTTTTTCAAAAGCAGCTGCAAGAAAAAAAAAATAACACCAGACAACAGTGGTCTCACACAGCTGAAAATCCACTCCATATCCTAGAGGAGGAAATCAATAAACGTTTCCCTGTAATTGAAGGTCTCCCTCCCAGAAGATAGAAAGGAACAGTTGTAGAGAGCTCAAGATAGCAGCTACAAAATATATTTCTTCTAAAGTTAATTTTAAGAAATAAAAATGTTAAGCTATATGTAATTGATATGTTAAGTGAGTGGGACTCACAAAGCACAGTCAAAAAACAACTTTATTCTGCACATACTCTCCTACTGTTCACCTTCCTTTGCTCTAGTAGACACAGCACATGTGTGCCTGTGCACAAACACACACCTAATCCAGTGCCAATAGATCTTTACAGGCCCCTGTGTGTGATCAGGCAGGTTCTGTAGCTTATCCTCATGCTCTTAGATTATAAAAAAATTCTGGACCTTTTAGTTAACCAAGACGTCTCAGTTCTATGATTAGTATGTCTTGTCCCATGGAATAGGAAAGACTTGGAACTTCAAAGTCAATGTTTCTCCCCTTCCCCAGCTCTAGCCTGGGCTGGCCTGGCCACTTCAGCAGGAAACGTGAGCATGGGGGCCTGATGAGCTTCTATTTCTCCACCTTGTTGCCACTCTTAACCTTTCACTTACCCTCTAACTAACCACTTGATCTCTCTCTAGCTAGTCCAGGGGAGGTAAGAGTAGAGAGGTAGTAAAGGACAAGAAAGCATTTGGGAGATTGGCATTGGTTTCTTCTCTCTTTTGCCTTTGCTGAATGTTTAAAATTGACTTTCACTTGGGTTTAGTGAGCAATCATAGCCGATTGCTTTTCTTAGGAGCCAGTGGTAGGTTCTTTGGTGGCTCTGAATAATGGGATAGATAAATTGTGTTTTCTGTGAAGCAGATGATGCTTTTTTATCTGCTGGCCTCTTGTATCTCCTCTGTCATTGCCAGGGAATATATGATTGATCCTGTTCTCTACTGTCATCTCAGTCATCCAGACAGCACTTGAGGCCAGAATTTAGAGAAAGCTGAAGGTAGGTTCTCAGTCTGTCTTCTCAGTGTACATGTCTGATACCCAAGAGAACTTAGTTATGCATGTTTGCCCCCTGCCCTTTGTGGATGGACAGCTAGATCCCAGTGCAAATGGGTTCATAGCCAAAGACTCTAGGTAGCTTAGTTAAGAATTTGACATTGGTCCTTTGGTTCTCCAGATCTCACACTAGGGGCTTTTTCCCTCCCTAATAATTGGAGAGCAGATAAAGCCATTTAATATTAATCTCTCTTGGGGCAGCTAGGTAATAAGGGAGAAGAGGGAGGGTAAAAAAAAATGCCATAAAATCCTATTGAATTTTTCACACAGAAAAATACTTTCTCCAGTTTCCTACCTTTCTGGTAGAATTCTTAGCCACAGCATAAGTACCTAAGGTTAGGATGGGGGGAAGATGGCATTTTTCTAAAGCCAAGTCTGATTGTAGAACATGATGTTACAGAATTAGGCTCTCTGATAGCCATGGCAATGATAGGGGCCTGAAAAATAGAAGCCAGGTGGTGTAGTGGCTCTGTTAGAAGCAAGGTGGATGCAGCTATCATAAAGAGTGGCAGGGTCAAAGTGGCAATAAAGTGGGCTTGATCCACAGTTAGGATATGTTTAGTGGAATACAGAGTCCCTGGAATTAAACTAGATGGGCTACCAACACATATACTATTCAGTCAATAGGGTAGCATTACAAGACATCTCAGGCAGCTAAGGACAGATGCCTGAATAAAAAGTCTTGATCATTTGACTCTTTTTCAGATTTGATTGAGGGTTTTTTTATATTTAGAGCCCATTAACTGAAGAGAAGCCTGGGTTTCCAGGAGGAAGGCCCTGAACACCTTGGCAAGTATGCATGGAAATGATCTCCCCAGTCTTTACCCAGAGAGGCTTTTCGCCACTTCCTCTGGTAGCTATGCACTGGTGAAAGGATAATGATAAACTTTCTGAGGACCTTTATATAGAGTACTTGACAGTGATATCTGGACAATAACAAAAAACTGTTGGAATGGAGGTATGTGAGATGCAGTGACAAATGGAGTCCTGGCCAAGGTCCAGTTTACAGCAGATTTATTTGGCTAATGAACCCACTTGGTAGTTTATTCCCTTCTCTCTGAATGCAAAGTTGGAATGAGCATACTTAGTGATTGTCACACCCCTACACTGGTTCCTTAGCCTCTGAGGCAAGGGCTATTACTTTCACTTGGAGAATGCAAGTGTCCACTCTGAAACTCTAAACCCACTTTTCCCTGGCTAAAAATAGAGTAAATCAAAGACATTATTGCATTTCAGAACAGTGGAAGGGGAGTGATCATGTCTGACTTTACTGTCACTCTGAAGGATCTAAAAGATGCTTGAGGGTTGGTCCTCATATCTTCAACCATTTCAACGGGCTAACTCTTGAAGAAACCCCATGTACCCTGAATAATTAAAAAAAAAATCTTAATGCAATCACCACATAGAAGACCTAATTGTAGCTGTTGTTCCAGATGTAGTATCTCTTCTAGAGTAGATCAACGTAACCTCAGCATGTGGCCATTGATTTGGCAAATGCATTATTTTTTTATTCCAATCAAAAAACAGAGTCAGAGTTTAGATTCACATACAGTGGCCAACAATATACCTCTTCAGTTTTGTCTCAGAGCTGTGTTAGCTCTCATGTCCTCTGAAAAGATCTGGAACATTTGGACATCAGGCAGAACATGACATTAATCTACTGTATTGGTTTTATTGTGCTAATAAGTCCCAACAAATAAGAAGTGGCTAGCATGCTAAAGGCTTTGGTAAGACCCATGTTCTCTGCAGTATGGGTGATAAACTCTATAAAGATTCTGAAAATTTCACATCAGTAAAATATTTAAGGGTCTGGTAGTCAGTCAGACCAAGCCAGGCCATTACTTTTAAAGTAAAAGACAAATTATTTTATCTAGCATTTCCCACCACTTGGAAGGAAACTAAATGTCCAGCAGGCCTTTTGGGGGAAAACAACCTCTCCCACACCAGAGAACATTGCTCCATCCCATATATGAAATTACGCAAAACGCTGCCAGTTTTGAGTGGGACCCAGAACAGGAAAAGGCTCTGTAGCAGGACCAGATCATAGTGTAAGCAACCTATTATTGGGGCCAGATAACCTGGAAGACCCTAGGGTATTGGAGGTATGGAAAAAGATGTCATGTTGAACTTACATCAAGCTTCAGTGGGAGAAGCACAACACAGGTTCCTAGGAGAGCAAGAATGACATGCCTTTACACACCTTCCAAAAAAACTATTCCTGCCATGTTAATGGACCCTGGTAGAGATAAAGCTACATGGGTTATACCAATATACTATGTGTCTGAAACTGCCCGTCTTTAGCTGTCAAACTCATCAAAAAATAATAAGGTCGAGAGGGCCCAGAGATACAACATAAGATGGAAGTGGTATATTTGGGATTGAGCTCAAGTAGGACTAGAGGGTACAAGCAAGGTTCTTAGGTAGCTCAAAATCAGCTCATCCACCAATGCTGCAGTAGGGCCCTCAGCCTCAGCTTATACCCCTGGCTGCATGGGGTACCCTTTGTGACCAGCTGATAGAGGAAAGAAAAACCAAATTTGGTTTATGGATCGGTTGACATGGAATAAGAAGACATGCTGAAAATAATGACATCTGCATTGCAGTCTTGAGACTGGGATTAAAAGGCAGTGGGAAAGAATAATCCTCTCAGTGGACAGAGATCTGGGCAGTGTTTCTGGACAGCCATTTTGTGTGTAAAGAGAAGTGACCAGAGGTTAAGATACATATGGATTTATAAGCACTAATAAATTGCTTGACCCCCAAGGATAGGGGAGCATATATTTTTCTTGGTGTCTGTCTTTATCACTCCCTTATTTCTTTCTTGTTCTTTTTTTCTTTTCCTTAGTATAGTACTTTGAGTGTATACATACCCATTATTCATTCTAACACCTACTCATGCTTACTTTTACTCTTCTTTCTCCTCTTCATCCTCACTCACATTTACCATATGCTTCCTATGTACCTGGCACTGTTGTTAGTGTTTTACGTGGGCATGATCTTCAATCCTCAGGAAAAAAAACATACAGATTGGTGGTGCTATGAGATGAAACTGACACAGATGCTTCAATAACTTGTCTAATATCTTACAGAGAGTAGGTGGATTGCTGATATTTGAACATAGGTGTTGTTTTGACAAAGAATTAATGCCACTATCCCATGAGGTTTAACACATGAAATGAGATCATCCATTAACACAATAACATAAACAAGTTTCATTTTCTTATTTGCATTTTTTAAAATTTACTTTAATGTTGATATGAGTCAACTGCTTTAAATGGCCTTTAAATTCTCTATTGTGTTGAAGGTTGATCATGCAGTGGTATCTTCCACCCTGCAAGACGGGTCCAGGTGGGTTCTCTTTAAGTTCTTCAGCCTGACACTTTCTAGTTCTTTCAAGAAAGTCTTTTTTTTTTCTTCCTTTTTTTTTCTTTTGGTCAGGGGATGGGGAAGTTCCTAGGAAGGTAGCAGTGTAACAGCTGCTTAGCTGTGTGATTTTCACATGGAGAGGTCAAATTGCTTGTCCAGGATAATTCTGCAGGCCAGTGATGGTGCTAGAAAATCTGGCTTTGTGCCTTTAGCTCTAACTTCTGGATCAAAGAGTCACTTCAGAAACAGGGGACACCTGTAAGCAGCTTAAGCATGGCAAGTACATTGTTTACTGTTGGAATTTAAGCCACTAGTCATATAATCTACAGATTTATTGTGTTTTCATTGGTATTTGGTAATATTTCCTATGCATTATAGTAAATGACATTGCTTAGTTTCATTTTCTTTTTTCTTTTTTTGACTATTTATTTATTTATTGCTTAGTTTCATTTTCTTACATGTTGTCATCATCATTGGTAAAAATACAGTATTGGACCTCAAAGAAATAGCATTGGTAGTAAAATAGGATCAAAATTTCTAGTTTACTTGTTAAAAATGTCTTAAATCAACCCAATAGTGTCTTCCTTGTGAGACAAATCTCAGGGTGGATATTGATCATCTACACTGCCAACGGTTAAGAGAATTTACTTAAAATGAAATGATTTTGCATAATTAGTTGATGACCACAAAAATCTAATAAATTGGCACATTTTAAGAGATGACTTTATAAGTGGGGAAGTGTATGTAGTCTGAACAATGAATTAACAAGTCCATGCTCCAAAGTATAAAAATCTTCTCCCATTCAGAAACAGACTGACAACTGTAGAAAAATCATAAAGTTTTGTCTGAAAACATGTGTCATGGAGGCTTGGTCATTTGCTTTCTTACTCTTTTTAATTCTTGGTTAGTGTCAAGGCCAGAACCTAGAGTAAGGCGAGTGAGGTACTTGCCTCAGGAACAAAATGTAAGGAGGTGCCAAAAAACTCAAGAATCAAGATAAATCATATTTGAATGCAACATTTAAAAAATTGAACTTAGTACCAAAAATCCCTTATGAACAACATGTTAACATTTTAAATAAAGTCAGGATTTGATTCTGATTTGAATGAAACATCTTAGTTGCCTCTTCCTGATCCTGGCCTATTTACCTGATTACTCAGCTGTATTTCTCCAAGACTGTAAACTGTGTGAAGAAAATCCATCTCTGCCCTTTTCGCCGTAGTATCTGCAGGGCATGGCACAATGGATATGCTCAGTATATCTTTCTTCAATGAATGAATGAAAAAATGCTATTTCATGGAAGAAGGGCTAGGCTGTGACTTTAGATGGAGGTAGACCATGTGACTGTCTCACTAGGTAGCCTTAATTAAGTCACTTCTCTGGAGGCCTCAACTTTGAAAAGAGGAAATTGAACCTTAAGAGCTATGTGGTTCTTTCCAGCCTCCATGTTTTATGATTCTTAACTGGCATAATGGCAAACTATCATCATGAGGATTAATCCAACCAGTCATCCAACAGCATTTATCACCTGACATCCAGATACCCAACAGTGGACTAAATGATAGAGAAAGCAAGATGAGAAGCAAGGGTCCCTGTCATCAAGGATTTCACAATGCAGCAGGAAGGTAGACATGTGGCACATATGGAAAATATGGACAGAATTGCTCTAGCAGAGTGCAGAGGGAACATTAGAAATGAATACCTAGGTCTCCCAAGAAGAGTCCATATCTTCACAGAGGAGTGAGAAAAGGGTAAGGAAGAGTTTGTCAGCCAGAGAAAAAGGGTGAAAGCATTCTAGTTTGGGGAAGAGCATGTGTATGTCTGGATGTGTTTTTCTTTCCCTTTCCTGGAGACTAGCATTGGAAGGCACTGGATACTAAGAATAGAAAGGGTGTTTAAAAATTAAACACAAGGGTGAAGGAGACAGTGATTCTTTCGTACAGTAAGTAGAGGAGTTGTACTAACCAGGTATTAATTTTTGCAGAACCAAGTTTTGATTATCTTTAATGCATCTTGAGGGCAGACCCTTCCTCATCTTGGGCATCTCTATGCCCTTTCTTTGCCCTCAGTATCTAAAACCTCTCCCAATCCCAGCTGAAGGAATGATGGCCTTGTTTGGCTAGAGGTGGGACACAAGAACAAGCAGGACCCATACAGGACAAAGAGTGATGTATGTGTGCTCATATGTGACAAAGTGTCATGAAAGAGAGTGTAGTTTGCATGATGAGAGATGTATATGCTAGAATAAAGGTATTTACTCAGAAGGAAAAGGAACATCGCCATTGTTGGGGAGCAAACAGATGATAAGAAGTGACCCAGTTGGTTCAAAGGGCCACAAAATATAGGCTGAGCTAATCATATAAATAGTTAGGTTGGATGGAGAAGAACTACAAGCATATTTATGTTGGGAAAGTTCCCTTGATGGTAGTTGAATTTTGTGATCTATAAGTCATTATACTTACTGTGCTAATACTACGTCAGCAGACAATCCTTGTAGTAACCCCCTAGGGTGAGATGCCAGAAGTAGAAAAACAAATGAAAGAGGGGGGACTTGGATGCTGTCAGATTGGCATAAGGACTGTGATCTGGGTTTTCCCTTTGTAATGGCTAACAAATCTATAACTCCATAGAAAAAAACGGAGCCCCAGACTAAGAAGAAACTTCTTTCCAGGGCTGCTGGATTTACACCTCTCTGTCAGCATTTCTCTCTGGAGAGCTCACCTCTGTGGAGAGCTCACCTTTGTGCTGAGGTGAAAAATAAGGTGTTGATACATTTTGAGTCTTCCCTGTCTAGAATTTATTTGGGAACACCCTCATTTTTTCCCCCTGAAGGCATTTGAGGTTGATGTGTTCTGGTGACTTTGACTTGAAGCTTCACAGGGCAAAGAGGAAGATAGAAGAAGGAGATGTTCACTCCCTGACCCCCTTCTCTTGTTTTTACAAGGGAATAGCCTTTGCTAAAGGTCAGGTGTTTTGTGCTCATCTGATTGTATTATTCTTCCCCTTGGAAGCCCACTCTCTATCTGGGCAACTCAGGTACTTTTATTTTATATTATCTTCTGGACTTAAAGTACTATCACTTTCCTTTTGTCCTGCCCTGAAAGGAAAGAACTTTCCAGCAATGATCATGAGGCTGGCTCTGTGCTGGGTAAACAAATCCTGTAAAGAATAGCATTTGCATTCAGCTTCAAATTGCTTTGGCTCAAATACAAAACAACATTAAATATTATATACCTTTTACTCATGTCATAACCTAAAATTATAATCTACTAAATCAAGGAGAGTAAAGAAAATTTATCTTAAGAACTAGCTATAATCAATTGGTACCTGGAATACTATATTGAGTACTGAGGTTGCTTCCCAGGTCAGTGGGAATCATGTCTGATGAGTATGGGCAAGGGAGAATGGAGGCATAAGTGCCAGGAATTTACATTACCTTGATCTTACTTTCTAAACTTTCTCTTCTTCCTGCAACCATCAGAGCTCTTTTAACATCCATTAAACCTTGCTTCCAACTTTCATGTGCTACCTTCTTAGGAAATTAGGTATACTCTTGGGTCACAGGGAAGGTCTTCCTCTATTAGAATTCTATAATCTATACCTTTTATTAATTTTTTTCATGCTTAGTCCTTAGGGTAGCAATCAAAGGATTGCCAATATTTAAATAAAGTATGATTTTTATCTATCAATTTGGAAAATATTGTGAAAATTATATTAGCCAGTGTTAGTGACAATATAGAATAAAATGGGCACTGCAACACATTATTGGTGGGAATGCAACTTTGTAAATCTTGTTTGGAGGGTGACTTGAAAATATATATTAAGAGTCTTAAAAACATGAAAATCTAGAAATGATTTTTCTTGGCATTTAACCTGATGACAAAATCATGAATGACAAAAATTTATACTCATGTGTATCCAGTAGAGTGTTATCTGTAATAGAAGTAGCAAACGAATATTGTCAGCAACAAGTTATATAATTATGGTGTAGTAAAAAAAAAAATTTCCTATCTGCATGCCAGATACGTAACACATTTTAGTTTGTTAATTCTTAGGTCAGATAAGGAAACTGAGGCTAAGAAAGGCTAAATAAAGGAGTTCCCATCATCATAATATGTGTACAATAGTTAATTTGAAAACTGTCATAAAACCCCTAGAAATGCTGGGGGAAATATGACAATGCTTAAATATCATATTTAAATGCATAGCTGCACTTGTAAGAATGTAGCAGAAGTCTTTAGGGGCCAGAAATGGAGAGGATATTGAAACAGAGAATGTCAAGCAGAAGCATTCACTGCTCTGGGGTAAGACTGGAGGTGGGATTTCTGCTCTCGACACATGGGGCTTAGATTTTAATATCTATATGTTGTAGAAGGTAAGTTATATTCCAGGAGGACTGTAGGATCTCACACTTTGAATAAAATTAGATTCCAGTGAGTGGGTAGATTGGGGAAAATGTCCATTCATTGTCGAAGGAAGTTGCTGAGGTAGTTTGTCATATGTTAAGCAGTGGCTGAAAAATAAGTTTATAATGAGATACCATAATCATTGACCTGCTCAATTTGGAATGGGGATTTGGATAGCAGCACCAAAATACCTGATCTATGAAAGAAATAATTGAGAAACCAGACTTTACTAAAACTAAAAACTGCTACTCTGCCAAAGACAATCTCAAAAAATTAGAACACAAGTCACAAACTGGGAGAAAATATTTGCAAGAGATACATTTGGTAAAGGACTGTGTTATCCAAGATATACAAAGACCTCTTAAAAACCAACAGTAAGAAAATGAACACCCTAAATAAAATATAGGTCAAAGACTTTAACAGACACCTTACCAAAGAAATAAACATGGTAAGCATATGGAAAGATGCTCCACATCATATGTCATCAGGAAAATGTAAACTAAAACAACAAGATACCACTACACACCTATTAAAATGGCCAAAATCTAGAATATTAACAATGTCAAATGCTGATGAGGATGTGGAGCATCAGGAACTTTCATTCATTGCTGATGGGAATGCAAAAAGGTGCAGACACTTTGGAAGATAGTTTGGCACTTTCATATAAAACTAAGCATAATCCTCCCCTATTACCTAGAAAATTAAAAATCATCATAAGAAAGAATTATAAAATGACAGGAGTAAACACATTGGTACACAATGACTGAAGTCAGCCTTTAAAGTCAGTTTTGACTTTCCAAATGGACAAAGCAAGAAGGGATTTGACATCATCCACATAGTGCACATTGTTCATAAGATGAAAGGCCCATCAGACTTATAAAACTAAACCTAATCTTACCAGAGGATCCAACAATCATGTTTCTTGGGATTTACCCAAAGGAGTTGAGAGCTATGTCCACACATGAACATACACAGAGGGGTTCACAGCAGCCTTATTCATAATTGCCAAAACTTGGTAGCAACAAAGATGTCCTTTAGCAGATGACTGGATAAATAAATTTTAGTACATCCGGACAATGGAATATTAGTCAGTGATATAAAGAAATGAGCTATCGAGTCATGAAAAGGCTTGGAGGAAACTTAGCACATTGCTAACTGAAATAAACCAATCTGGGAGTGTTACATATTGAATGATTTTTTAGCTATATGAGATTTTGGAGAAGGTAGAACTATAAAGACAATAAAAAGATAAGTGGTTTCCAGGTATGGGTGGTAGGAAATTAATTAGAGATGAATAGGAAAAACACAGGATTTTTAGGAAACTAAAACTACTCTGGGTATTGTAATGGTTGATCCATATCATTCTATATTTGTCCAAACCCATTGAATGTACACTACAAAGTTAGGTAAACTATGGACTTTGGGTGACTATGATGTGTTAATGTAGGTTCATCCTTGATTAAAAAAAGTCATATTCTGGTGAGTGATATTGATAATGGAGGAGACTATGCATGTGTGGGCAGGGCATATCTGAGAAATCTCTGTACCTTTTCCTCAATTTATTGTAAAACTAAAACTGCTTTAAAAATTGTCTTTAAGAATACTTTTTTAAAAGTGATAGACTGCCTGTTCACCCTGCTTAGGCTCTGACTCCTTCTCTAAAGCTTGCTTATCTCATCCACTTTGAATGCCTACATTGTTCTGTTATACTTCAAGATGTCAAGATTAAATTGTTCAGGAAAAGAAGAGGAAGGAGAAGTGAGGGCAGCAGGGTTTTCTCTTTAGGGGTGGTGGGTATTGTCAAGCTAATTGTAAGACATATAGGCAAATATAACAGAATAAGAATGATGCAAACCATCTTGAAAATGAACTAAGTTGTAGGCTTTACTGGCTATGAAAACTTACAATTAAGATACTGTGATGTTTGGACCAAGATAGGCAACTAGACCAATGGAATAGAATAAAGAATCTGGAAACAGATCTACACATGAATAGTTGATTTATGACAAAAGTAGTACTATAGAGCAGTGGGGAAAAGGATGGTTTTAAATAGTGATTTTGAGTCTATTAGCTGTCCATACACAAAATGAATCCTGATCTTTATATCACACCACTCATAAGTTTCAGTAACACTTCTATCTTCTTGTGGAAGGTTATTTCTTTATGACCTTGAAGTAGGATGAGTTTTCTTAAATAAGACATAAAAAGATTCCTACCCATGAAGAGAAAAGAGAAATTGGAGCACTTTAAAATGAGTAATTTTTATTGATTAGAAGAACACCTTAGGATAGTGAAAAACATGAATGGCAAAATATATTTCCAATAAATAAAACTGAAAAGGGCCCAAGTTCAGACTATATACTTAAAAAAAAAAACTTAGAAATCATGAAGTAAATGACAGACAACCCAATTTTAAAAAATGGGCAATATATAGGAACTTAACAAATGGAAATATTCAAAGAGCTGATAAGCGTATGAAAAGGTGCTTAACTCTACTAGTAATAGGGAAATACAAAAAAAATACCATTATGAGATACAACAAAAGTCTTAGAAAATAGATGGACATTACCAGGTGTTGACACAATGTGGAGATCAGAAATGCTTATGTATTGCTGGTAAGAGTATAAATTGGCATAACCCCTTTAGAAAAGAGTTTGTTATGTCTGTTCAAGTTGAATATATGCTTAATGTATAAATCAGCAATTCCACTTTGGGTAAATATCAAATGTGAATGTATAAACACACTATGTAACAATTTAGGTAAAATCCATCCATCCATCCATCCATCCATCCATACATACATACATACAAGAAATAATAAAACCAGAAGGCATATACAAGAATGTTCATAGCTATTTGTAATAGTCCCACACTGCAAACAGCCTAAATGTCCATCAACAGTACAGTGGGGGTCAATGCATTGTACTACATACATTGTAGTACTCTACAGCAGTAAATATTCACAAATATATATTGCTACTTATAATAACATGAATGAATCTCATAAACCTAATAATAAATGAAAAAAAGAGCCAGAACCAAGAGAATATATACTTTTATTCCACTTACATAAAATTTAAAAACAGATATAACTAATCTGTCATTTTAGAAGTCAGGATAGTAATTCCCAAAGAAGGAAGTGAGGGAGTAGCAATAGAAAAGAACATCAGGGGGCCTTCTGGGGTGCTGGTTATATGCTTGACCTGGATAGTGGTTACATGGGTCATCAGTTTGCACTTTTTAGAATGTACACTATGTCTGGAAAATAATTAACTAAACAAAAGGATTAAATAACAGATTAGTCACAGTCAAATAAAGAAATGGTGTATGTTTTGTAGGCATTGAAGAAAACGTATTGTGGCAGAGTGTTTTATAAACATAGATTAGATTCTATTGATTGATGGTGTTTTGAGTTTTTTATCTTTGCTGATTTTCTGTCTAATTGTTCCATAAATTGAGGATTGTTGAGGTCTCCAACTATAATTTTGTATTTATCAGTTTCTCCTTTCAGTTCTGTCAGTTTTTGATTCATGTATTTTGCAGCTCTGCTATTTGCTGCATTTCCATTTAGGATTATGACTCATCTAGGTCGTTTTGGTGAACTGACCTTTTTATCATTATAAAATGATAAAATTCTTTCACATTTCTGATGATTTTCTTTCTTTTGAAGTCAATTTACACGATGATGTAGCTACTCCTACTTTATTTTAAATAATATTGGTGTGATAATCTTTTTCTACCCTTTACTTTTAACCTATCTATACTGTTATATTTGAAATGATTTTTTGTAGGCAGCATATAGTTGGGTCATGTTTTTTAATCCATTCTGCTAATCTTGGTCTTTTAACTGCTATATTTCAATCATTTATTTTTAATGTAAGTATTGGTAAATTAGAGTTTAAATCTATTTTTTCTTTTGTTTTCTGCTATCTCTTCTTTTTTTGTTCTTGCCCCCCTGCCTCTCTGTGTGTTGCTGAAACATATTTTATAATTCCATTTTGATTCTCTATAATGTTCTTGAGGGGTAAGTCTTTGTATAACCTTTTTGGTGGTTACCCTAGATATTACATTATATTATATGAAGATAATATATATGAAACATATGTATATAACATCAATATCTACTAGTGCCATCATCTTATCAGTTGTAGTTAAGTATAGAAACATTATTTCCTTTCATGTTCTTTTACTGTCTCCTATCTATAATATCATTGACTCAAATACTTCCTGTACATACATTTAGAATTGTATCAGACAGTATTATGATTTTGCCTCTCAACTATGAAATATAATTTAAAAAATTCTAGAGAGTAAAGAGAGACTATTGTATTTATCTATATTTTTGCTTACCATGTTCTTTTTTACTTTCCTGATATTCCAAGTTTTTGTCTTTTATTGGGTCCTTTCTGTTTAGAGAACTACCTTTAGATTTTGAAGGTGGGGGGGAAACAGATTCTCTTAAATTTTTTTTTATCTGAGAATATCTTGATTTTCCTTTCATTCCTAAAGTATATAGTCTATACCGAGCAGGCATAAAACATTTGACCAATAAATATATTAGACAACTGGGTGGCTTAGTCAGTTAAGCATCTGACTTTGATTCAGGTCATGATCTCACGGTTCGTGAGTACAAGCCCTGTGTTGGGCTCTGCACTGACACCTCAGAGCCTAGAGCCTGCTTCAGATTGTGTGTCTCCCTTTAGCTCTGCTCCACCTCTGCTTGTGCATGCTCACTTTCTCTCTCTCTCTCGATCTCTCTCTCTCTCTCTCTCTTGCTCTCTCTCTCAAAAATAAACAAACATTAAAAAATTTTTAAAAATATACAACTGAAAAAAATGAACATTTGCTACTTCTTTCTGGCCTCCACGATTTCTGATTAATTATCTGCTATTCTTTGCACTATTTTTATCTTCTAAGTAAAGTGACATTTCTGTCTTGATGTTTTCAAGTATTTTTATCTTGAGTTTTCAGAAGTGTGGTTTTAATGTGTCTTCATGTGAATTTTTTGAGTTGATCTTGGTTGGTCTTGGTATAGATTATTAAATTTGTAGGTCTATGTATTTTGCCATCCTTAGAGTTTTTGGTCATTATTTCTTGGAATACTTTTTCAGTGCTTTCCTTCTCTTTTTCTTAGACTCCCTATTTTATGAAAGTTGCTTTTTTTTTAATGTCCCACAGGCCCTTGAGGTGCTGTTCATATTTTTTTCCTTTGGCTATTTTCTGTTATTCAGATTACATTTATCTTGTTCTATCTTCCAACGATTCTCCTCTATCCCTTTTATTCTCCTGTTACGATCTTTCACTGTATTTTTTTTTAATCAATTTAACTTTTTAGTGCTGAAATTTCCATTTGGTTTTTCTGGATATCTTATATTTCTTTGAGGCTTGTTATGTCTTTGCTGAAGCTTTCTATTTTTTCATTTGTTTCAAGTTTGTCCATAACGGCTTGTTGAAGCATTTCTATAATGTCTACTTTAAAATCTTTGCCAGATAATTCTGAAATACCTGCTATCTTGATGTTGGCATCCAATTATTATCTTTTTTTCATTCGTTTTGAGATCTTCCTGCTTCTTATATGATGAGTGATTTTCTTTTTTTATAGAAACCTGGACATGTTGGGTATTATGTTATGAGACTCTGAACCTTTTTTAAACCTTCTATTTTTGCTGGCTTTTTCCTGACATAACCATGGTATAGATAGGGGGTGGGCACTGCCTTATACTATCAGGTGGGGGTGAAAATTAATGTTTCCCATTTGACTTTTTTTTTTCTTTTTTTTACCTCCAGGGGGGGTGTTCCTCATTACTGCTGGGCAGGGGGATGATTTCTGGCTTCCCACTAGATCTCTACTGATACCTTCTTGCCTTGTTCTTGCTTCTCACATGGCCTCTGCTGACACTGACACTGGGAAGTGGTTAAGGTCCTTAGACTTCCCTTGACATTATGCCATTGGAGGAGGTGGTGGTGGTGGTGGGGATCTTGTTAATGCTGGGTAGGGGTGGGAGTCTGGGCTTGCCACATGGTCTCCACTGATGCAATCAGGGGTAATTTTTCCTGCCCATTGAGGATCGAAGTTCCAGCTTACTGCTCAGTCTTTTCTGATACCATCCTAGTGAGGGTGGTAGACTGGGAATCCTTACTAGAGCCTACAAAGGGTGGAGGTCTAGGCTACTTGATCACATGAATGGAATTGTGTTAACAGTTTTTTCTGTGGTGGTTGGCAGGAGTATAGTGGTTATTATCTAAAAGTTTTCTGCCTTGCTAGACTGGCCCTTTCCTGGTCTTTGGCTTAAAAGAGCTGGCTTTTTTTGAGGAATTTTTAATTCTCTGACTGTTAGGATTCCCATGTTGCTGGCATTTTCACCTCTGAGTTTGGAATATATGAAAAAAACAAACAACCTGGGGAACTCACTACCATATCATTTCTTATTTTCTGAGGTCCTTAGCTGGTCTGTTTTCTCTCTACCTCTTAGAATTTTCTTACATGTGTTTTCTATATAAAGTCCCAAATTTTTAGGTCTACTTGAGAAGAGGAATAGAGATATGTTTGCTTACTTCATCTTCCTAGGAATCTGTTCAAATTATAATGTGAAATAAAAGGAAGAAAGAAATATCTCAATATAGGGCAAGACCTCATATACCTGTAGTGGCATGAACATACATAGCTATAGAAAAGGGAAACACAACAGAATGTTCCTTTCCTTTATTTGGATAGTGGGTTAGCTTCCGAATTCCTCAAAGTAGCCAGTAATTTTTATAATTGGAAAAAATAATACATGAAAATAATTTCACCTTTGTTTTAAAAATTATGTATGGTTTCTAAAACTGGACATTGTATTATCTACTCTTATAAGCTTATAGAATATTAAACAGGTAAATATATCCTTGATGTTAAATACTATAAAAGTATTAATCTCTAGAAAAATACTATGGGTTATCTTTGTATGCAATGAAGAGATACCATAAATATGGGGTTATTATTAAGAGTTTCTTTTTCATGTTATGCTTCCATGATCTTCCCTCAAGTCACTTCTGAATAGAAAATGGATGATAGTGTACCCAATTCCCTAAGTTATCAAATTGACAGTGAAAACATTCTTACCATCTTTAAGCTCTGTCAACACATACCTCACCTTTGTGACCCAGCAGATTATTAGTGAGATAAATCTGTTTTTAACCACTCTGCTAGTTAGAGAGTTCTAAGTGGGAACCACACTTCTTAGTTTCTATGTTTGGCTCTCTAACTCTAGCTGAATAAGACCTTCACCTTGACCCATTCGGTTTCCCTTTCTGGAAGCTGTGGGTAATGACAGTCCATGTATGGAAGATGACTGGCCAAGAACGACCTTTATGTTAAAGATAACCTTTGAGAGATGACAAAATTAAGAATTTCTGCCATTCCTTCCAATATATCCAAAATTTGTTTTTGTTATTGAATCTAAGAATTCATGCAGCCCAAATAGTGTAATACACATTAAAACTTTTTTAAATCCCCAGCCACTTTTTTGTTTTTGTTCTGGAAGCCAGAATGTAGGATATATCAAATCCTCCTTTGGAATGCTGTTCTTTTATATCTAATCAGGCTATCATGGATTGTTTGTCTGCCTTTTTGGATGAAAAATTAGAAATACTCAAGACTCATCTTTCTAGACATCTATGCTTCAAGTATTACAAGGCAGTTTGAGCAGTTATCTGGCCTACTTTCCCCCTCATCCACAGTAGAAATCACCCATCATCTAATAGCAAAGATAATTTATTCATGGACAGAAAAAAATTGCAAAGAGAAACTATTTTCTAACTGCCAGGTGCAAATCGAGTAGATCCTTCTGTTTGTTTGGTGATTTAATTTCTCAAATATGCTCAATTGTTCTTCAGCATTTGGGCATTGTATTAGAGCCCATTTTTTCCCCCAGCTAAGTTAACATGTCCCAGGAGGTCAGTTTCTTAATCTGAGCTATGATAGAGAGGGCCCCCTCTACTGCTCTGTTCACAATTGTTAACCTGGTAGATTGAAGATCTTGGCTACCTGTTGCTTATGTGCAGATCTGGCATATGCTCCCATTTCCTAGTGAGAAAAAGATGGAGCTACAAACTCCAAACTATACTCCTTGATGCTGTGGAATCTGAGTTGCCATATGTAAATAGAGACACAGCTTGGAAAAATTTGAGAAGAAATTTCTTCAGACTTATCCTCAATCAGCTGGAAGATGATCAACTTACATATGCCCTAAACTAATAAAGAAACATCAGAAACTCTATTTTTCTCACCATAGTCTGCTGCTAGAAGATGTCCCATGTAAATAGTGATTTATCATCAAGCAAGTATCATGTAAAGGGCACAGTGGAATTTTGATCATGTTAAGATGGTGTTATGGCTAAGAGAACCAAGAATACATAAATCCTGTTTTGTCAATTCCCACTTTTACCACAGGGTTACAGAAGGAACCTCACATACCAGAGACAAAGAAAATGGGATTGAAAACTGTTTCTACTTAAGTTAATATATGGTACCCCCATGGGAGGTATCCTGCATGCCTGGGTTGGAGCAGTCAGATCAGGCTCAAGGCTTAGCCTTTGCAAGGCCTCTATCCCTCCTAATTTCCAGTTGGCTGCTGGAGACAGAAAAGCCCATACGAGAAAGAGATGAGAAGTCAGGGAGCAAGATGTTTGTGTTTGTTCCTGGCAACGTAACATTCAAAGTCTGGTCCATAGATCAGCAACATCAGAATCACCTCAAAATTCATTAGAAATGTGGTCTCTGGGGCCTCATCCAAAAACTACTCAATCAAAATGTGCATTTTAAACGAGATTTCCATGTGTCTTGTATGCATGTTCATACTTAAGAAATACTGTCTTAGGAGATAGGCCTGGGGTCAGGTTCCTCGCTTCTACATACATGTATATATAGATACACCCTGTCTTTTGGCCAATCTACCTAGATCTGATCAATTAGTTAGAACTGTCTACTATTTAGGATTATGGAGGAGTAAGGGTAGGACAAAAATAGCCGAGACCTCCTTACTGCATGTGAAACATGCTGGTTCTATAAAGTTAAATTGATTTCTTTATTGCAAGATTTTCTCAGCCTGTTTGTCTTGGCCTGCTCAGGCTGCCATAACAAAATAACATAGACTGGGTGGTTTAAACAAGAGACATTTATCACAATTCTGGAGGCTGGAAGTCAAAGATGAGTGTGCAGCATGAGTGGGTTCTGGTGAGAGTTCTCTTCCTGGCTTGCAGATGACCACCTTCTTGCTGTGTCCTTATTTGTGGACAGAGAGATAGAGGGAAAGCTCCTTCCTGTTTGTTATAAGGAAAACTCATTCCATCATGAAGTCTCCACTCTGTTGACTCATCTAAACTTAATTATCTCTCAAGGTCCCATCTCAAAATAGTATCAGGTTTGGGGTTAGGGCTTCACAATATAAATTGATGGGAGGGGGAGACATAATTCATGCCACAGCAACATAACAATTGCATTATGATTTATAAGAGAATAAAATATGTGATATTCCTCAAACCTTTCAAATTGCAGAAACCTGTTTTGAAGGAATGCCTATTAACAGTGGATATTTCACAGAACACACTATGGAAAGTGCTACTCTAAGGGAAATCATTGTTCTTGTTGAAACAGAATTAAGTCCTCCATTCCTATCCCTGTATGATATTGAATTTGTTTAATTGCATGCACTTTGAATTTTCACATTTTCCAAGTTAAGTCATCCATAGTGAAGTGATATCTTACATGAAGGTTAAAAACCAGAATGAGTGCCTAAAGCAAAGACTGCATTTTAGTCAGAATTTTCTTTGAAAACAAGTTCAAAGTATTGATATTATAGACTGACTTGCCATCACTCAAGAAGTCTAGGATAGCTTGTGTTACCTCTAGTGCTGGCACTTGTCACTGATTTTTGTTACTTTGTTTTGTTTTTTTGTTTTGTTTTGTTTTTTAGGTAAGTACCAGATCAAGTATCTGGACACCATCTAGTTTGAAGAGCATGTTTCTTTACATACTAGAAACACACTCAACATAATGAGATGCTCACATTTTAAGTTGGGGGTGGTAATGAAGACTGAGGAAATAGCACATTCAGGTCTCCTATGCTGAAATGTGGATGGTACATGTGTTTTGTGGAATGGCCCATGAAATTATACCTACTATATAAATAGTTATGTCTCTTTCTCTCTCTCAGCACATATTATTGAATTTACATATGTTAAATTTGCATATGCACAGTACTTTTGTGTTGAACACCCAATTTCAGAGAGGGTTCTTCCAGGGAAGACCAGATTGTAATGTTGGTATCAGTGGATCACCATAATTTCCCAAAGGCAGTCTACATGGGAAGCCCAAGTATATTTACAAAAGCCATTCTGAAATGTACAATGCTGGGGTGCCTGGGTGGCTCAGTTGGTTAAGTGGCTGACTTTGACCTGGGTAATGGTCTTGCGGTTCATGAGTTCGAGCCCCATGTTGGGCTCTGTGCTGACAGCTCAGAGCCTGGAGCCTGCTTGGGATTCTGTTTCTCCTTCTCACTCTGCCCTTCCCCTGCTCATGCTCCGTCTGTCTTGCAAAAATAAATAAACACTAAAAAAAAATTTTTTTAAATGTTGGATGTGAAATGAAAATGATCCAAGCTGTTTTGTTGAAAGATGATGGTGGATGAAAGGGTTAGTTCATTTCCCAAGTAAGTGAGTCATTCCACTGGCTTGTATTTGGGAATAGGTCTTTGAATTCTACATTTGGGAGATTTGCATGGAGCAATGGTGGACAAATCACTTTCATGTGCAGCTCACTTCACCTTTCTTTGACACATTCATAGGGAACTGAATTTATGTGGTTTCCAGGGAGAGCATAAGAAAGTTCATTGCCCAGCATTATTACTGTTTTTCCTTTGTGTTTCATTGGTATGAAGGGAGGAAGGATTTTGCTATCTCACTTAGCTCATCTTATTAGCAAAACCTGTGGCCTACAAAGGAGAATAGTCTAGCCTGAGAGCCACCATCTGATAGCCACCAGCCACCATGAAGATGTTGCCAGAAGATCTCCTTTGACAAGATGGAGGATTCCTCAACCTGGAGATTCCAGGTTCACCAACATGGCTCTCCTCTCTGCTCTCCCTTTTTGAGAGACACATACCTGTAGACAAAATGATGAAGCATGCCATTTTCCTCCTTCCTTTCCTCTTCATATATAATCTTCTCTTTCTCTTTCCTCTTCCTAGAAGTGCAGAGCATTGATCATGTAAACATTTCTTCATCAGTTGAACTTGGTGAGGTCTAGGGTAGGAGTTGGCAAACTTTTTCTGCAAAGGGCCAGATAGTAAATATTTTTGGCTTTGTATGCCACACAGTATTTTGTCAACTTGTCACCTCTGCCACAGAAGAGCAAAAGCAACCATAGACAATACACAAATGAATGAGTGTGTTTGTACTCTGATAAACTTTACTTATCGGTACCGAAATTTGAATCTCATATAACTTTTATGTGCCACAAAATATTTTTTATATTTTATTTTTTTCAACTATTTAAAAATATAGAACCTCTCTTAATTCATGCCTCATTAAAAAAAAAAACAGATGGTGGGCTGTAGTTGGCTGATCCTTGGCTAATTTTCATACCTATGCCACTGTTTTCTCTTGCTTCTGGTTTGGTTAAAGGAAAAATAGGACCTACACCTTGATGGATGTTTTCTCCTTGGCATAGGGAAGTGGGAGTGCTTATTATTACAAGTGTAGGCTTTGTAATCAGATGCAACTAGGTTCAAATCTTTTTTATATCACAGTAGAGCAAATTGTATAACCTCTCTGAGCACCAGTTTCCTTATCAATAAAAATCATATTGCTATACCTTATGGGATTAAATGAAACAACTTATGTGGAACATTTAACATAATGTCTACCACACAGTATGAGTACAGTATATAGTTGGCTAAGATTATTATACTGAAATCAAGAATCCTTGTGATTCTTCTACCTGCTTTTACTCAGGTCATGTCAGTCTCTTTTCTGAGCCTCAGTTTTTATTCAAGAGGCTTTTGAGACTATGGACAATTCCAGAAACAAAAATGTGTGTGATTCTTTAGGTTTGTTACATGACCTTTTGCATTATATATATTAAAGACAATTGTTATTTTTAATACATGATCCAAGAGTAGACCTTGGGTTTTTGGAACACAGCTCTGTATTTGTGAGAAATGGAGCAGGAAAGGCATAGGAGATTTTTATTCTGGTGATTTGTGTTTAACAGAAGCATTGACCCCCTTGTCTTTCTTCTTCCTGGGCCAGTTGACAGTTAAAACAAAATTCTTGAAAAAAAATTCTTTTGGATTTCCAACAGACAGGTGCCATAATCTGAAACAGATCTCTGCTCACCAGGCCCTTTGGTACTTCAACTATGATACCCTGATGTTTATGTAACTCAATTTGAAGAGCCCAGGTGAAAAAAGACCCATGAAGTGAAAAAAAAAAAGTCTGCAAATTCAGATAGCGTGTCTTCCCCAGCTAAGTGAGCAGTGCCATCTAATTATTTCCAATTTCAGTTGTGTTTCCTCCTTTAATGTTTTCTATGCTGATATCCAAGTTACTAATGAAGCAGGCCCCCTGCTTTATAATCCTCATTGCTGCGACTTGCTGGGCTTAATTGCTTTGTCTCCATAACAGACAGACATTCTGAACAATTTGACAATAATAAGGAAGCAAGATGGGGAAATGGCTCAGATTCTTTTATTTTAATTATGCTGATAGTGCACCCTACAGTTCTGAATCAGTGCTGAAGTGCTATTTTTGATGGCATTCAATAACGCCCAACTAGAGCTAATAAATTTATATTTCTAATGCAAAGAACCCCTTCTTCTATCTTAACTGCTTGTTGCTTTTTTTTTTTAAGTTTATTTTATCTATTTTGAGGAAGAAAGAAAGCATGAGAGAGCAGGGGTGGGGCATAGAGAGAGCAGAGAAGGGGGAGAGAGATAGAAGGGGATACAAGCAGGATCCATGCTGTCAGTTAGGAGCCCGAGGCGGGACTTGTTTTCATGAACCCTGAGATTATGATTTGAGATGGACTAACTTTTCATCATCCTGAAAATTATCTTGCATCCTTTTGTATTCAATCCGTTTCCATCACTCCTAGTGCCTGATGACCATTGCCCTTATTTCTTTTACTTTAACTTTGCTTTTCTTCTAGAATTTTGTATAAATGGAATCTTATATTACATAGTTTTGGCTTGTTCAGTTAGCATAGTACATTTATCCATATATTTGTGTATATCAGAAGTTCGTTCTTTTTTATTGCTGAGTAGTATTTCATTATATGACCATATCATGATTTATTTATCTATTCACCAGTTGAAAGTCACTGAGGTGGTTTCTAGATTTTGCCTATTAAATATAAAGTGGATGGACCTCGAGGGTGTCATGCTCAGCGAAATAAGTCAGGCGGAGAAGGACAGATACCATATGTTCGCACTCATAGGTCTAACAGGAGAAACCCAATAGAGGACAATGGGGAGGGGAAGGAGGAAAAAGAGTTAGGGAGAGGGAGGGAGAAAAAACACGAGAGACTCTTGAATCCTGAAAACAAACTGAGGG
>CM053572.1:99971044-100005786 GCA_028646485.1 Cryptoprocta ferox | reverse complement strand
GCCCCTCCCCCATTTGTGTTCTGTCTCTCTCTTTCTCAAAAATAAATAAAGATTTAAAAATTTTTTTTAAAACTGGAGGGCATTTGTTGGGATGAGCAGTGGGTGTTATATGAAAGTGATAAATCATTAAATTCTACTCCTGAAACAATTATTACACAATGTGTTAACTAACTTGGATTTAAATAATATTAGGAAAAAAACCCAGATGGTACAAATAGAAAACAATCTATCATCTAAAAAATATCACATCAAATGTAAATGGTCTAAATATTCCAATTAAAAAGCAGAGATGGTTAGATTGGATTAGAAAACCCACAGGACTTAATTATATGCTGCTTACAAAAAAACAACTTATTTTAAGGTTACAAACTTATTTTTAAAAGTTAAAAAGATAGAAAAAGATCTGCTAAAAGACACCAATCAAAAGGAAGCTGGAATGGCTATATTAATATCAGATACAGTAGACTTCAGAACAAGAAATGTCATCTGGAATAAATAAGGTAATTTCATAATGATAGGGGAATCAATTCCTCAAGAAGTCATAACAATTCTAGTTCATCATTATTTATAATTATTCATAATAACAAAGGCATGGAAACCACCTAAGTGTCCATTAATGGATAAATGGATAAAGAAAGTAGTATATATCTATATGTCTGTGGTATATGTATACGAATACACAAAATGGAATATTTCCGCCATAAAAAAGAATGAAATCTTGCCATTTGTGACAACAGGGATTGATCTTGAGGGCACTAGGCTGAGTGAAATAAGTCAGAGAAAGACAAATATGATCTCACTTATATGTGGAATTGAAACCAAAACCAAGCTCACAGATTCAGAGAACAGATTGATGATTGCCAAAAGTGGGGGTGGGGGGAGGTAAAGTTGGTGAAGTGGACCAAAAGATACAAACTTCCATTTATAAAATAAGTCAGGAGATATAACATATAGCATGGTGACTATAGCAATAATACTGTGTTTGCATACTTGAAAGTTGCTAAGAGAGTAGATCTTAAGGTTACCATTGCAAGAAAAAAAATCATAACTACATGGGATGATGGCTGTTAACTAGATTTACTGTGATGATCATTTCACAATACATACAAATATTGAATAATTGCACTGTATACCTAAAGCTAATATAATTTGATCTATCAGTTATACCTCAATAAAAAAGGACATAAGAATTCTAAATTCTTATGCACCTAATAATTGAGCTAAAAAATACATGAAACAATATCTGTTAGAATTGCAAGGAGCAACAGACAACTCACAATAATAATTTGAGATTTAAATATCTGTCTCAATGCTTGGTAGACCAAATAGACCGAAATCAGTAAGAAAAAAGTACTCTCGGGGCTCCTGGCTGGTTCAGTCGGTGGAGCACACAACTCTTGATCTCATAATTGTGAGTCTGAGCCCCATGTTGGGTGTAGAGATTAGTAAAAATAAAATCTTAAAAAAATAACCAAAAAAGTACTATAAACAATCTTGACAGGATTGGTATTTACAGAATATTTCACTCCAAACAGCAAAATACACAACCCCTTTCCTAGGGCCCATAGAACCTCTACCAAATTAGACCTTATTCTGGGATACTAAGCAAGTATTACTACTTTAAAAAAGATTAAAATTATACAAAATACATTCTTTAACCCCAATGGAATTAACTTGGAATCCAATAAAAGGTATCTGGAAAATTCCCAAGTATTTGGAAACAATATAACATACTTCTAAATAACATGGGCCAAAACAGAAGCCTAAAGGGAAATGAGAAAGTACTTTGTAGAGGGAAAAACATTACGGAGTAGAATGTATCAAAAGTTGTAGGATGCTTGCAAAGAAGTACTTAGAGAAAAATTTATCTAAAAAAATAATGATTTTATTAGAAAAGAAAGATCTTATATCAACTATTCAACTTCCACATAAGGGAATAGATCTAGAAGAACAAACAAAATCCTAAGTAAATGGAAGGAAGGAAAATAATAAAGAGCAGAAAAGAAGTCAATGAAATAGAAAATAGACAAGCAATAGAGGAAGTTAATGAAACCAATATCTATCTCTTTGAGATATCTTATTGTTTGAGAAGGTTGAGGGAATATCTAGTTTTATTTTCAGAGCTTTTTTTTTTCTTTCATGAAAGGGTATTGAATTTTTTCTCTTCTGTATCCTGTAATTTTTCCTTTTTAGATTATTGATATAGTGAATTATATTGATTGAATTTCAAGTGTGAAAAATCTTAACATTACTTGTAGTGCAGAATTATTCTTAAAACTGTGTCTGACAGCCAGCTGTTACTTAGCCCAGTGGGCCATTGCATTTTAGGCCAAGAGAATGGAAAGTTACTTAGAGACAATTTAATTCAACCCTATTAATTTATAGATTAATATAGATAGAGATTCCACATGATGGTAATGGTGCTGGCATAAGAAGTGACTTGCTCCAGTCACACTGCTAAATAATCTGATAGCTGGGATGAAGATTCTGGTCTGCTAAACTCTCCATCTAGTGCTGTCAGTGAATTAATCAGAGCATACACATAGTAAACACACTACTGACTTAATTGGTAGTATTTCATAAACGTGAAATAATAATGAGCTGAAACACTGTGCAAAGAATCTTTATGAAAAAATAAATAAGAATAATCATGATGTTGAAGTTGCAGAGTAATGTTAGCAAGTCTAGCCAGACAAACTTGTTCCACAAGTTTAAAAATGTAATTTGTGTGGGATTACCAAAATATTCCTGATTATAACAATCCTGGAAAAATAAACATCAAAAAGAAAATACTAAGATGATGATCTCAGCAACGTAAGCCTATAGGTGATTTTTATTTTCTTTTTTTTCCCTTATGGAAGTGTTTTCTAAAATGCCAACATTAGTATGACACATTTGATATAAATAAAAATATTATTAGCTTAGAAGTTATGCTGATGGCACGAAGGAGCCAAGATAACAGAGGACAAAACAAGAGGACCATGCTGTTGGCCTCATTATAACAAGGAAGTGCCAAATGTCCACCTTAAATTCCCCATGCGAGACATATATGATTTCTTGTGTATCTCTTTGAAATGAAACTAATTTTTCTTATTATCTTATTTGAGGTTAAAATATGCTTATTGATTTATGTTTTAAAGGGCATGGTATGAACAAATCTCCTCTTGAAGGTGAAGAAGATATTATTCTTTATGTCTTCTTTATGCCATAGATAATCAATTTAGACTGGGGAATTCTGTGAGATGTAATCCTTTTAAAGCAAAATCATAACATACTGTGATAATCTCATGTAAATTTTTAAGATGGTAGAAACCATGAGGTTGGCTTGTTTATTTTTCATATCCCTCAGAGAAATGTCAGTACAATGCTCCTGAAACAATGGGTTGGGAAGAATTTTGAGGGACTCAGGAATGTGTTTGTAATTTTAGGAGATAGTGGTCATGATTATACTCTAGGATTAATGGTTGAATATCCTTTACTGGTGTTTTGATGAAGGATGAGGAAAAATACAGGCATGTTATTATTATCCATACACAGTATTATTATTGGTTCTGAAAGTAAGGTAACCATGAAGGTCATTTGGGTCAGAGTTTTGAACTACAGGGAAAGCCTCATTTTCAAAAGCATTTTGGATATGGACCACATTTGTTGTCTCTTCCACTGGTAGGAGTGCAACCAGTATAAATCAATTTATGCAAATCTTTCCTTCAAACTACCCCTCCCCCAAATTACTATTGGTGCAAGGAAGAAAATTCTGAAAGAATAAATGTAGGTGAATCAGTAATGCAGAATTAACTGTAATATAGGACACACTATAGTCCTAGTTTGAAAAGTGGTGAGATCAAGAAGATGTGGTTTATATATACAATGGAATGAGAAAGAATGAAATCTGGCCATTCATAGCAACATGGATAGACCTCGAGGGTGTCATGCTAAGCGAAATAAGTCAGTCAGAGAAGGACAGATACCATATGTTTTCACTCATAGGTCTAACAGGAGAAACTTAACAGAGGACCATGGGGAGGGGAAGGGGGGAAAAAGTTAGGGAGAGGGAGGGAGACAAAGCATGAGAGACTCTTGAATACTGAAAACAAACTGAGGGCGGAAGGGGGAAAGGGGAAGGTGGGTGATGGCTGTGGAGGAGGGCACTTGTGGGGAAGAGCACTGGGTGTTATATGGAAACCAACTTTACAATAAACTATATATTTAAAAAAAAAGAAAAGTGGTGAGATAAATCTGACCAATGGGATCTGGGAAGACTTTTAAAGTGAATGAAAGTTGAGATAGGCTTTGGTGGATGGATAGAGCTTTCACAGCTTGAAAATACGGGATGGATCATCTAGGTTAGAGGAAATGAGTATAGTTCTCATTGTCCACCTTCTGGGTTTTGGCCCAAACTGACTTGTCCTTGAAGCCATCTCCTTCATTATGAGTAGGCATCATTCTCTGACCTCTGATGCCAGCCCTGCTCTTTTCAGAATATGTTGAGAGTGTCCGGTTCTTCACTGTCTTTCCTGTCTGCAGAGGGATGCTACTCAGCTTTGTAATCTCCCACATTCTAAGGTTACAATATTTGACTTCTCTTTGAGCCACTATTTCTGATATTCTCTGCTGCCATTCCTAGGTCTTATCCATTACCACCCTCTAAACACTTTGCCCTTTACCTCTGTACTTGAGTCTCCTTTTGTCTTGCTCACAGATCCAGTTACCATTAACTTCTTTCATATTCTTCCAAGTTCAGAATTGTTTCCTAGCCTTCTGGTACTATAATTGCCATTTTTCTGAGCATTCTGTAGATGTCTCACTTCCTGATGCATGGGCATATGGCTCAGCTTTGCAGAATATTCTTGATCGACCCCACAGTCCTCTGTGCATTTACATAACTCATAGGGTTTTATCCCTTTTTAAAAAATGCATGATTCTCAATGGGAGGAGGAGGAAGAGGTGTTTTTGGTTTTGTTTTGCCTTTTAACAAGGTAAAACCAATTCATCACTTTTTTTTTTATCATGACAACACATAATCAGTCATGTAGTTGATGGCTTTGAGAATATCAATTTTATACCATGGAATATTTCTTAAAATTGTAGAAGTTTAAGATTTTTTAAAACTTTGGTTGCCATGGTTTTATTTTTAAATTTGGGAAATAGTAACAATTTATTCATAAAAAAATTAAAATTTGTAACTCTGATACTGCTAGACTTGGATTTAGGCCAGTTATTGGAAGCAATTTGTATAACCTAAAATTTCAGTTAAAAGATCCCAGTAATAGGATAGTCATTCCCTAGATGAAGACTGTAAAAAAAAAAAAAAAAAGTCCTACACATTAAGAAGCCAAATAAAATCCTGAAGAATCCGAAATACCAATCTTATAATGTAGCTTTCCAAACCATGATAATAAAATAATTATTAAAAATACATTCCTTGTATTGTTGGGAATGCAAACCGGTGCAGCCACTGTGGTAAATAGTATGGAGTTTTCTCAAAAAGTTAAAAATAGAACTACCCTATGATCCAGCAGTTGCAATACAAGATATTTACTCACAGAATACTAATTCGGAGGAATACCTGTGCTCCAGTGTTTATAGCGGCATTATTTACAATAGCCAAACTATGGAAACAGCTTACGTGTCCATGGACTGATGAAGTAGATGTGGTATGTGTGTGTATACACACACGTGCATGTGCACACACACACACACACACAAACACACACACACAATGGAATATTAGCCATAAAAAAGAATGTAATGTTGCCACTTGCAATGGCATGGATGGATTTAAGAGTGTTATGCTAAGTGAAATAAGTCAGAGGCAGACAAATATCATATGATTTCACTCAGGTGTAATTTATGAAACAAAACAAGTGAGCAAAGGGACTAAAAAAGATAGGCAAACCAAGAAACAGACCCTTAACTGTAGAGAACAAACTGATGGTTGCCAGAGGGGTGGTGGGTGTGGGTTAAATAGGTGATGGGTATTTAGGACTGCACTTGCTGTGATGAGCATAGGGTGTTGTATGGAAGGTTGAATCACTATATAGTACACCTGAAACTAATATTATACTGCATATTAACTCACTGGAATTTAAATAAAAATTTAAAGAATAAGACTACAAAGAAGATACATAGCCTTGGACCAGTCTGGAAACATTAAATAGTGTCTCTCCCAAGTTTGAAGAAACAGTATGCTCTTTCCAAAAAAATGTAAGCAGCTTTACTTAACCTTTTAAATGAAAAAGGAGAACTTTTTAGCAACTGCAAAGAACAAGATGTTCTATTTTTTTGAAAGAAAAATACATCCTAATTAATTCAAGAGCAGCAGGAGTTCACATTATTTTCTTTCTCTGCAACATTGCCTTTTATCATCATCAGAAGTTTGTTGTGGTCTTTTACACGTACTCCAAAGGGTATCACCCAGCCTGGGACTAACAATTTTCCCCAGCAGGAGGTACAGGATAGAATGTATACAGAATAGAATGTCAGTGTGTCTCTTGGGCTGTTGACCACCTGAGTTCATAGTAAGAGTATCTTGAAGTCACAAGCTGTTTAAGCATTCTGGAAATTCTAGAAAGGAATGCTATGGCTTATTTAGAAATTCATGGCAGTGTAGCCACCTGGAATCTAAACAAAAACCCGCTCACTTATTCCATGGCTGGGTTGTCTCAGGTAAAACTTCACTTCTTGGGTCTCAGGTGATGCCAGATTTAGAAAGATCTCAACTTCAGTGCACTGGGAAAAACATCCCATCAGGAGTCCAGAGATCTATGGTTCCTGGTACCATCCACATGGTTAAATGATCTAACATGTGTATTTCCACTTTATCACCCATGAACTATTTTTTTTCTTTTCTTTTTTTAAATGATCTTAACCTCAAAGAGTTGTTAGGAAAATCAAATTTACAATCTGCAATGTGATATAGTGCCCACAAGCACAGGTCTTCTGGTTGAATCCTTATTTATCTCGTTGACAAATATTTATGGACAACTCCTATATATTAGGCATTCTGCTAATTCATGATTAAAAGAGTCCCTTGTAGAACTTGCAACATAGTAGAAGAGACAGAAAGAGAAGCATTCAACAAGCAAGTAGGTGTATCATTGTGAAGTGTGAGAGGACTATGTAGAAAAGAGTAAGGTTTGCTCAGAGAATACTGGGGAGAAAACCTACTTTAGATTGGATTGTCAGGGAGTGGCAAAGAGGTAGGCTGGCTTGGTCTCCAAGTGTGTGAATTTCAGGCTAGCCAAAACTTATTTTAAAAATTGGTTGGAGAATGGCTGTGAAACTCAACAGAAAATGTATCTGAAGTAGGCACATATCTCATCTACCAACTCATGTGCAAGAGACATAATATTCTCTTGTTTTATGTGAGTGAATTTACTTTGTGTTTTGTGTCCCCATTGTGTTGGAGGATCTAAGCTAAGAAAATTTACTTTGTGTTTTGTGCCTGAGAGTAAAGGGAGTAAAGTTTAATCTCAGTGAGTCTGAGGTCTCTCCTCTTTCTGTAGGATTTTAAAACTAAGCCAGGGCAGGTATTCCTAGAGCACTAATGTATTCATAAAGCATTGCCAGTACACCATCATTATTTAGGCACTGTTGGGGTGCCTGTGCACCTTCTAATCTTCAGTTCATTCCTTGTTCTTACCACTTAGCCTCTTTGAGGCCACAGCCTCACTGGCCCATGTTCCTGTGGCTTTGAGGTGCTCATTGGGATGGGAGCAACCCTTCCATGGCACTGGAGGCTATGGAACACTCTGCCTCTGTTAGAGGACTACATCCTGTACTCCTTTCTGAGGAGATTTTGCCTGGGCTGAGGTAGAGGTGGGAAGAAGCAGAGGTAAGGTGAAGAATCTGGGAGTCCATTTGCATCTAAGCCTCCTGTGCTCCACTTTATCATTCCCCTCTTCCCTTGACTCAGGTAATCTTTATCCAGTCTCAGGATGTATGGGAGCTTTTCCTCTCATTCACTTCATATTCTTCAAAATATTTTGCATATGACCAGCTTAAACTTTTTAAAGTTTAAGAGCCAAAAGATAAGAGCATTTTTCTGTTCTGTCACCTCTCCTCTGTAGCAGAGAATTTCTCTGCCATTTGAGGAGAATTACCTACCCAACAGCCATTTCCCATTCTCCTTTGATGGCAAAGCCCCAGTTTAGGGAGGAGGGTGTGGAGTTATTTCTAGAGAGTGTATTGTAAGCCCCGGGAAAGTGAATGGGGTAATTGCTGATACATCAGTGATATTCTGGTCTCAAGGCTATTGAATGCATAGCACTATGAGAACAGAGCCCCATGATCTCCCAGGAGCCAATGAGGGAGCAGACCTACTGTAATTGCTTAGCAGTCCTTGAAACTGCGCATCTTCCCTCCATGCTTTCCTGTAAACACCAGATGTTTGTTTGGTCTACGTCTGGAGGGTCTTTGTATTTTCCTCATTCTTTGATGTTTATACCTGGTGAACATGAAATAAAGACCACGTGCAGTTTGCTACTGCTGCTGTTTCACTGGCAGAGGCAGGCCTGCATGTCTGCTCAGTCTAAGTGCCTGAGAACTTTTTTTTCAATGCATGGCTGCAGGAGGGGGATTTACCTGTGTCCTATAATGACTCAAAGCCTAAGGCACGTCCAAGCCAGTCATGGCCCCAATCCCCTTGCCAGTGACTGGTTTAAGTATAGACAGGTGAGGCAATCCCAACCAATGAGATACAAGAGGATATCTGCTGGAAGGTTCTGGAAAAGGTTTCCGTATTTAAGATGGAAAGAATTTGGGTCCCTAACAATGCTGATGAGCCACTGGGTTAATTAACCTACAACATTTTAACTCCATATTTCTAACTACTATTATTTAATGTTAATATGAGATAAGAAATTCCTTATTGTTTAATTAGGGCTACTCGGGGTTTTCTGTTATTTGGAGTCAAAGCATTCTAATTAATAAAATGGGAAGGGCGAATGTTACAAGGAATGCAGGGAAAGAAATATGATATTATCAACCCTGCTAATATCATTCACAGCAGTGAAGGAGAAAAGGATTCAGGGACTGTTTCTAGTAACTGGAAAGAAATACTAGGTGCTCACTAAGAAAGCCTGTTCTCCAACACTAGAGGACTATTTTTTCTCCTTACACATGACTCATTACCTATATATAGTCTGTATATGTATTTCCCCCATTTCTCTCATTCATATATCCAAATATTAAGGATTTAGTATATAGCAGTTAGTGGATGTATATAGTCTTAAATTACTCATGCTTAGACCTAGGTACTGTACCTTTATTGTGCTGGTAGTAGTTCTGAAACTTGTTGCAGTGACCATGCTCTTGAGCATGTAAGACAGGAGGAGGTCTCCATCATGGGATGGCAGATGTATATCATTTGAAGAGGAGCAGAATATGTCACCATTTTGGCCTAAGGATTATTTTGAGCTGAAGACAATTGAGAGGAAGCAGATATATGAAAAGTTCTCTGCTTTCCCCCTATTTGCCTAAAGGCACGACATAAATATGTAAAGGTGTCCCTCCTCCCCTTTGTGCTAGAAAGGATAGAAGTTGATCACTGGAGACAACTCTAGACGCTTATCAGTCCATCTACAGCACAAGAGGAATGTACCTAACCTTGCTAAAACTAGCCCTTATTTACCTTTAGTTCCCTCATATATTTGCCTTCCCATACTTTGCAAGCCCCTAGAAGTTCAAACTCCTTTTCCTTTGTCTTGACACTTCTCTAAAAATTTATTGTTCTTGTAAGATGTTATATAAGCCCAAGTTCTACCTACCCTTTTGAGTTAGTCATCACAGAATGCTCCCTGTGTAAGCACAGTGCACCTGTTAATAAACTTGGGTTTGCTTTTCTCTTGTTAATCTGTCTTTTGTCAGCCTAATTTATATGGCCCCAGCCAGAGAACCTAAGATGGGTAGAAGAGAAAGGACTTTTTCTCGCTCATATGTGCATACTGTCATCCCTGTTCCCTACACCAAGCCTGTGGAAGGCATTACTAATCCATCACAACACTCTTTCCTGTTGAAACTGAAAGTATCAGTGTTCTCAAGAAAGTTACTACCCACTGATGGGAATTTTCCAGAGAAAGGAAACACAATTAGCTTTCTGACCTAAGTATCTAGGACCATAGTCAGAAATAAGGCTCAGATCCAAGCTAGTAACCGTAAAAGGGCCAGAAAAGTGGGGAGCCTAGCATTGCACTGTACAACCAAGGGCAATGAAACTGATGTAGAAAATGTCATGACTTGGACCATTTGAACTTAGTTGGCAAGTCTATCGGCCTTCCGGAGGTGAGCTACCAAGAAACTGAGGTATTTGGTGAAAATTAACTATATCCTTATCTTGAGGGTTTTTTTTTTTTTTTTGCCCCATTTCAATTGAGAAACAAAAGAATGACATCCTCTGTCATCACTAGGCACAGATCTTCTGCAGTGGCCAGACAGCCTGAAAAACAATTACATTCTTTTATTTCTCCTCTCTCCTGGCAATGTATTTGGATACAGTAACATTGTGCTTTGGGAAGAGCAGGATCACAGCATTGGGCAATCACTTTTTTTTCTCCTCCTCCTCCTCCTCCTCTTCTTTTTTTTTTTTTTAACTGAAGCATAATTAAAATACAGTGTTACATCAGTTTCAGGTTTACAGTATACAGATTCAACAATTCATTAGTCAGTGCTCATCACCATAACTACTCATAATCCTCTTCATTTGTTTCACCTCTCTCTCCACCAACCTCCCCTCTGGCAACCACCAGTTTATTCTCTGTATTTAAGAGTCTGGTATTTTGATTGTCTCTTTTTTTCTTTGTTCATTTGTTTTATTTCTTAAATTTCACATATGAGTAAAATCATATGGTATTTGTCTTTCTCTGTCTTATTACTTAGCATAATATACTTTGGTTCTATCTGTGTTGCAAATGGTAAGATCTCTTTTTTATGGCCGAGTAATATTCCATTGTATATATATACACCACATCTTTACCTGTTCATCTTTCTCTGGACACTTGAGCTGCTTCCATAATTTAGCTGCTGTAAATAATGCTGTAATAAACATAGGGGTGCATATATTTTTTCAAATTAGGGTTTTTGTTTTCTTTGGTAAATACCAAGTAGTGTAATTACTGGAACACAGGATATTTCTATTTTTAATTTTTTGAGAAATCTCCTTACTGTCTTCCACTGTGGCTGCATCATTTTGTATTTGCACCAACAGTGCATGAAGGTTTCTTTTTCTCCACATTTTTGCCAACACTTGGTTCTTGTGTTTTTTATTTTAGCCATTCTGACAAGTGTGAGGTGATATCTTATTTTCATTTTGATTTGCATTTCCCTGATGATGAGTGTCATTTTGTTGATGGTTTCCTCTGCTCCACAAACAATTTTTATTTTGGTGCAGTACCAATGATTAATTTCTGCTTTTGTTTCCCTTGCCTGAGGAGACATATCTTGACTGTATCTGATGAGAACATTTTTATAAGCAGCAGACCCCTGACATGATGAAGCCCCAGCAGAAGCTGGGGTTCTGATTTGTCAACATTTTGCCTATTTGGCCAGACCATCCTGGAGAGGTGAGTGTATTCTTCAGACACTCTCTTACCTCCAGTGGGCTGGGCAGAGAAGCAAAGGGTTTTCTGTGGGCAAGGAATTACAGTGTAGCTGGAGGGTATCCTGTAGACATTTATTTCCTCATTCCTAAACTGCTCAAATGTTGGAAAGCCAATGTGGAACCACAGGTAATGCCTTGGAGCTCAAAGCACATCCCATTTCTTTCCTTCTGTAATCTCAGGTCTGCCTTAAAATAGCCTCAGCTTCACCTTGAGAAGCACCATCCAGACCTGTGATGGTACACGTTTTAGGTGTGCCTGTAGTCTCTTTGCCCTTGGTTTGAACACACTTCTCCAGGTTCTCTTTGCAAATGTAGATTCCTGTCCAGATTTAGACAGTTCGGATAATTGTCCTGGAAGCTTGTTTTTGTAGTGAGTTGCTGTTTGGATGTTGGAGGTGGGTGGGTGAGGGTGGAATGCTGTTTGGAACAGTAGTAAATTGTATATGGCCCTCATATATTCTTTGTCAGGAACACCCAGAGACAGTTTGTGCTTTTACAGACTCCCATGGGACACAATTTATCTGAAAGACCGTGTTTTGGTAGGTAGGGCATTTGAAGTTTCATTCATTCTTTTTTTTTTAATATGATTTATTGTCAAGTTAGCTAACATACAGTGTATACAGTGTGCTCTTGGCTTTCAGAGTTGATTTCCATGATTCATCACTTACAAATAACACCCAGTGCCCATCCCAATGGTGCCCTCCTCAATGCCCATCATCCATTTTCCCTTCACCCCACCCCTCCAACAACCCTCAGTTTGTTTTCTGTATTTAAGAGTCTCTTATGGTTTGCCTCCCTCTCTGTTTGTAACTTTCTTCCCCCTTCCCTTCTCCCATGGTCTTCTGTTAAGTTTCTCACATTCCACGTATGAGTTAAAACATATATCTGTGTTTCTCTGACTTATTTCACTTAGCATAATGCACTCTAGTTTCATCCACATGGTTGCAAAAGGCAAGATTTCATTCTTTTTCATTTCTGAGTAGTATTCCATTGCACATATGTGTGTGCATGTGTGTGTGTGTATAAAAGATATGTGTGTGTGTATATAAATATATATATATAAATATAAGATATATATCATACATACACACACACACACACACACACACACACACATCTTCTTTATCCAATCATCAATTGATGGACAGTTGGGCTCTTTCCATAATTTGGCTATTGTTAGTAGTGCTACTATAAGCATTTGTGTACATGTGCCCCTATGAATCAGCACTCCTGTGTCCTTTGGATAAATGTCTAGTAATCCTATTTTTAATTTTTTGAGGAACCTACGCACTGTTTTCCAGAGTAGCTGCACTAGTTTGCATTCCCACCAAGAGTGAAAGAGGGCTCTCCTTTATCCACAACCTTGCAACATCTGTTGTTTCCTGAATTGTTAATTTTAGCCACTCTGACTGGTGTGAGGTAGTATCTCAATGTGGTTTTGATTTGTATTTCCTTGACGATGAATGATATTGAGCATCTTTTCATGTATCTGTTAGCCCCAAAATACCTCGGAATAAACCTAACCAAAGAGGTAAAAGATCTGTATGCTGAAAACTATAGAAAACTTATGAAAGAAATTGGAGAAGACACAAAGAAATGGAAAAGCATTCCATGCTCATGGATTGGAAAAACAAGTATTGTTAAAATGTTGATACTACCCAAAGAAGTCTACACATTCAGTGAAATCCCAATCAAAGTAACACTGGTATTCTTCTCAGAGCTAGAACAAACAATCTAAAATTTGTATGGAACCACAAAAGACCCCGAATAGCCGAAGTAATGTTGAAAAAGAAAATCAAAGCTGGGGGCATCACAATCCCAGACTTTAGCCTACACTATAAAGGTATAATCATCAACAAAGTATGGTATTGACACAAAAATAGACACATAGACCAATGGAATAGAATAGAGAACACAGAACTGGACCCACAAATGTATGGCCAGCTAATCTTTGACAAAGCAGGAAAGAGTATCCAATGGAAAAAAGACAGTCTCTTTAGCAAAGGGTGCTGGGAGAACTGGACAGCAACACGCAGAAGAATGAAACTGGACTCGTTTCTTACACCATACACAAAAATAAACTCAAAATGGGTGAAAGACCTAAATGTGAGACAGGAAACTATCAAAATTCTAGAGGAGAAAACAGGCAATAACCTCTTTGACCTCAGCAGCAGCAACTTCTTACCCAACACATCTCCAAAGGCAAGGGAAATAAAAGCAAAAATGAACTATTGGGACCTCATCAAGATAAAAACCTTCTGCACAGCAAAGGAAACAATCAACAAAACTAAAAGGCAACCAGTGGAATGGGAGAAGACATTTGCAAATACCATATCAGATAAAGGGTTAGCATCCAAAATCTATAAAGAAGTTACCAAACTCAACACCCAAAAAACAAATAATCCAGTGAAGAAATGGGCAGAAGACATGAATAAACACTTTTCCAAAGAAGACATCCAGATGGCCAACAGACACATGGAGTTTTAATTCTTATTCTTATTACTACATATTTTAACTCTTTAGGCAGGGCTGGCTTCTCCTTAAGAGAAGGTGCTTGCCTAGTAAGTGACTGTTTTTAAAATCTGGAAATAGACCTGCCATAGATCTGCCAACTTGTCTAAAACTCCCCACTGCTTTGTGTAAACATGACTCTCTTAAAAAACAGAATTGCAGGTGTGATGAAGAGGGAGCACTGTGATCAGATGATCCTGACTTTTCCACATTTCTCATATCTGGGTTTCACTTTCCCCATGTGCAGAAGGTGGGAGCTGGCATCTAAGTTCTCTTCCCAGCTTGGCAGTCAGTCACTGTATGATTCCATCTAAGCTCAAGGCTTGCTCTTTCTTGAAGTCCTTCCTAGTCATTGTACCTCTCAGTGATCTTTTCTTCTTTGATGTCTGTGCTGTGTCATTCAATTCTTGGTCATTTGCATTGCTTTATGTATTTTCAGTGTATGTAAGTACACTCAACAAAGTAATAAGCTCTTTAAGGGTAGGGAATATATTTCTTCTGCCTCCTAAAGCATCACTGCATAATTATGGGTTGATAAGGGTACTTGGCTGGAATTGTTCATATAAATAGCCCACATTATTGTCTATTTCATAAGAACACTGTAATAATATAATAATTATGGATATCCTCTCAGGTGAACATAGTCAAGTCTCAGTTTTTCAAGTTAATAACGATGATGGTATGTACAAGGCAACAGTGCTTAACAGTTTCCAAAAAATTTTTTTACATTCATTATTTCTTTTTTTTTTTAGTTCATTTACTTTGAGAGAGACAAAGAGTGGGGGAGGGGCAGAGAGAGGGAGAGAGAGAATCATAAGCAGGGTCCATGCTGTCAGTGCAAAGTCCAATATGGGGCTCCAGCTCACGAACTGTGAGATCATGAACTGAGACGAAGTCAGATGCTTAACCAACAGAGCCACCCAGGTGTCCCATTCATTATTTCATTTTAATACTTCTCAAAAACTCTGTGATGTAGGTAGATGGTATCAACATGGATATGTCCATTTTATACATGATAAAATTTGAGTTCAATTTATTTAATATCATGTAGGTATTTACAAATAGATATGGGTCTGGCATCCAGGTATGCCCAACCCAAGTTTAATGTTTTTGGCCTTGATGTTTCCTGTGAATGATAAAAATCAATTATATATATTACAATACAAGAGACTAAAATAAGGAATATGGGAGGGAGAGGCACAGTTTTGGTTTTAGCTTTAAGGACTCAGATTCTGGGTTCTTAATAAAGAAAGATTTGCGATTAATTCTCCAATCTAGTTGTCATTAATTGCTAGTTGTGTGACCTCAGGCAGTTTAAACTTTCTGGTCCTGACCTCCCATCCTTAAAATGAAGATTACAGTAATACCACTCCAAAGAATTCTGAGAATTAAATAATGCACATGAATAATTTAAGTGGCCTGGCACATACATAGTGGTGTTTCAGAGCTATTAACTATCATGAGTGTCACTACATGACATTAGATCATTAGGCAGAGTAGCCTCCGATAATTACATTTGTGAAAGAGACTTGTTCTTCTTATGCCATCAATATTTTTGATTCTTTGAGTTATCCTAAATTGGCTAAATCAGGCCCTTATAGAACTGTTGTTATTATGAGCATGACTAACTGTGGAACACAGATTCTAATAAGAGGCTGAGAGAACTAATGGAAGACATTCCTGGTGAATTCATTCCTAGCCTTGTTTATCCCAATGCTTCCCAAACTACTTCTAGTGAAGGATTAGTTTTTTCCTGTTAATTTTCATTTGTTTGAGACTGATACTTCAGCACAATACTATTAAAATATTGAGGCAATGTTAACTTGATATAAATGTTTCTCAGTGCTTACTCTCAGTTTTTATTTTGATGTCACTGTGGACAGGCCAGTGACCATACCTGGAAAGGTACTGGTCCATCCAGAGTCCTTCCAAGCTAGCCTCTCCATGGCCAAGGTATAGCTAGTCTCGTTTTGGAGTACTCCCCAAACCCAGAAGACAAACTCAGTTTGCAGTGTAATTTTAGAGTAGAAAGTGCTTTGCTCTTCCATCTAGCTCAAGAAAGCATGAAACTTGATTACTTAGTCTCTAATTTGGAAAATGGAGGTGACAAAAAATTAGCAAAATGATGGGAGAGCTGTTTATGTGAAGCCAGATGAGGCCAACTGTACTGGGAAGTATGAAGGAGTATCAGCATTAGTTTCATCAGGGATTTGGCAGGATGTAGATAGAAGGTCTTTTTTCTCTTCTTATATTATGGCACCAAGCAATTTTCGTTTGTTTACTTTATTCATTCAACAAATATTTAGTGTCTCCCTAGGTTTTTTTTTTTTAATGCATTAAAGATACAGGAGTAAGCAAAGGACCCAATTTACTGCCTCTTGGAGAAAACAACAATTAAACATGTATTTGCAGTCAAGAGTGATACTATGGGAGCGCATATTAAGGAAGTCTAACTGTTTCTGAGGTCAAAGAAAGGTTTTCTTCAGAGGAATTATCCAGATATATAAGCAAAAAGTTTCTACGAAGAGCAAACAGAATATGCAAAAACCCTGAGGTATAAGAGAGCTTGGTGTTTTTAAGAATCTGAAAGATGCCCAGGGTGGCTGGAGAAAAGAGGGGGGTGCTTTGAGATGTGATGGAGGATATAAAAATTATTCATGAAGAGCCTTGTGAACCATGGGCTTGGTCCATTACCCTGAGAACAATAAGAGCTCAGCAAAGGGCTCTGAACAGGAGTAAAAAGTGGAACAATGAGATTTGTGTTGTAGAAGCATTACTTTGGCTTTTGTGTAGAGAATTTGGAGTCTTTGAGTCCCATCAGGTAATCATTGACAAGATCTGAGCTAAGATGGGAATGGTCAAGATGGAGAGAAAGGGATTGAGCATAAATATGCAGGATTTGAATGTATAGGTTGTGGGGCATGAGGGAAAGGGAGCAGGGGACGATTTCACATTTCTGGGTTGTGCAACTGGATGAATGCTGATGCCATTCACAGAAAGAGACCCCAAGTCAGTGTGTGTGTTTTGGGGTGGGTAAGATGTTTGGTTGGAAGTTAAGTTCCACTTCTGCAATGTTGGCTCCAAGGTGGGAAATCTAAGGGGAGATATCCAGAAAGCACTTTTGTTTTTTCTGTGCAATGCATAGCACAGTGCTGGGTAAGCTGATGTATTGAATTGAAATGCATATGAATGTGCAGATGCACACACATGAGCATCTCACACAAGCATTTCCACAGGCCATATTCCACAGAGGTATTCCAAAACAGGAAGCAGGCAGGCCATGAAGGTATGTGGCATCAGAGTGGTGTGTAGGTGATTGTTTGCTTACTACTAAGGTTGACCTTGTCAAGCACATACATATGTGGACACAGAAGGCATAGTTGCTGTCCGTTAACAATATCACTCAGAGTCAGATGACTCCTGCCATCGAACTGTCAGTTTGGTAAGGTTGCGTCTCTTTTAGTGAGTGACTTTCTTTTACTAGGGGTGACAAATTGTTAGTGATTTGATTGACCTTGATTGTAAGTAGACCTTGTCAGCCTCATCGTGGTCAGAACTTGACTTAGAGCTCTGGCTCAGAAGACCATCAAAAGCCTAAAAATGAGAGACACATCTGTGCTGGTGATTGTTTGATCTCCCACCTTGCCTGACAGCTGACCCCTTCATGGCCTGTTTGTTCTCGAATCCTGGGCTGGCAGAGAAGTTCATGATTGCTAAGACTTCCAAACATTATTGCTTGTAAATCAGTTCCTTGCTAAGGAAATTCAGTCATTACCTGCATTTAACCTGTGAGAAAACCAAGAAGGAACACACATAAGATGAGGCCAACACAAAGAGACAGGCAGGCAGGCCAACACATGAGTGGGCAGATGGGCTGAAGAATCTATGTAGGGTTGGGCAACCTGAGACAAGATGGTTGAACTAATGGAATGTATGTTCTGTTTCTTTTTATTTTGTGACTTTGTTGATGTCCCCCCCAACCCTCTCTCTTTTCCTGGAGGTTTATTACCCTGGATCATTTCACATATTTTTTTTCCCTCTCCCTATTCTTCAAAATGAGCTTTCTTCCTCTGTCAGAACCTGTCTGCCCTGTGTGCTACTCCTGTAGCTTCATGACAGTGGAGTATAGCTGATCACCTAAACCATTTCAGGATTGAGTGGTTTAATTGGTGATCCCTCAAAGATCATTTCTTTTTCATTCTAAAGAAATCTTCAAATGTTAAAGAGTGAATAATGGGTGTTTGCCAGGCTCACCTCAGCAGAGGAAATAATACTGGATGGGGGATTTTCCTGTCAGGAAAAGTTGATCAAAAGAACTTCCTCTAAAAGGAAAGAAAAGAAAAGGTATTATTATTATCAACAAAATTAATAGCACAATCTTCTTAAAACTTAGTACATACAAGGTGAAAAATACCAAATATAAATTTTTTCTGTATTTTCATTTTTATTTCTCACAATAATTTTGTATTTTTATTTACATTTTAAAGCTACTTTATTGAGGCATAGGTGACATATAAAAGGTCAACTTATTTAGTGTGTACAAACTGATGAATGTAGAGGTAAGTAACATGTGAAACTATCACCACAATCAATGGCATAAATGGATTCATCACCTCCAAAAGTATGATTTTTGGGGGTTTAAGTAATATGGTTGTGCTCACACTGTAACTGAGATTTTATGTCTCCCTAATTTCCCTTAGTATTTTAAGTAAGATTTCCCATGTTATTACAGGCTCTTGAAGAATATGACAGTTAATATACTTTATGTAGAAAGTTCTGGTTGGACTTAATTTAGCTTAAAATTCCTCAACTGTTGGACGATGATTGTTATGGTTATTTCTACTTTTCCTTGATAAATAACACTACAGTGCAAATCTCTAAAGAATAGATGTTACTTTTTATTTTTGCTAGTAGTTTTTCACTCGTAACAAAATAATAGTATCTGAGCCTCTGATCTCAGATTGTCTCCAAGTCTTTATAAAGTCCTGTATGACAAAAGGCTTTTTTCCTTTCTCTTCCTGGGAAAATGCTCCCTATCCTTCATGATGTAGCTCAAATGCCATTGCTTGTGAAGCTTTTATGGGTCAGACATGACTGCTGATTCCCTTCTATGACTCACCCAGGGCTTTGTTGGACCACTAATCACAAAATCACATTGAAGTGACTTAGCTCAAAACTCATTTCCAGACCAGTTCCTCATGTTCTCCCTGAGTCTTGATCATTCCCTTTAAGTGTTCTGATGGCAGCTCCAGAGTTAATCCTTACAGCTTAACTTAACTGCAGTTAACTAATTAAGTGATGGTTTTCATGCTCGCCTCCTTCACTGGGAAGCAAATAGACTATTTCACTCATGTTCACACTCTGTCCTCAGAGCTTCACACCTAGTCAGTGTTCAGCAGACCTCTGCTCAATGAATGAGAGGGTGGACAAATGAATGATTTTTCTAAAATATTTTAAATGTGAAAGTCTCTAGAGAGGAATAAAATATAAAGAATTAGTTATCTCTACTTAGAGCAATGTTTACATTCATTCTTAATCTAGGCCAGTTTTGTAGACAGCATACCTTGAGGGCCTATGATAAGCCAGCCACTGTGCAATCTTTTTAATATGCTTTATCTCATTTAAACCTAACACTGGCCTTATGGGGTGGGTACTGCTAAGCCCTCCTCCGTATTAGATAAAGAAATGAGGGCTTAGTAAGAGAGGTTATGTAACTTGTCCAAGGTCACACAAATAGTGAGGGGGTAGGGTCTGGGATCTGTCTGATTGAATTTAAGCTTTCAGCCACTATGTGATATCACCTGGAAAGTTTTTTCTGAAACTGGACTGTTATCTGTCTCCTCATAACCTCTCCGTCAATGGAAGTAGGCTCCCCTCTTGCACTATGGGCAAAAAGGCTATGCTTTCTTCTTCACCATAGCTCTCAGCATACAGAGGTGTATTCTCTGCCAAAATATTCCTCCCCCCAGGCTTAATCATTTCCAGGTCCTTCAAGTATTCCACTTGAAACAAGGCTATAAATTTTCTAATCCTTGTTTGGTGCTCTTTTTCTTCCTTGGGCTCTTCTGCTTTCCCAGGGAGAATCAGTCACTTCCTATTCCTGGTAGACAGAGAGGTGAAGGGCAGGAAAAGAAAGGGATTTAAAAAAAAAAAAGCACATGATCTCTTGTTCTCTTAAGACAGGTGGCATGCATAGTGATTAAGGTCATGGACCCGGGAGCTGGATGGCTTGGACTCCAATCTTAGCTCTGCCTCTCACTGGCTGTGCAGGCTTGGACAAGTACATGCATTCTAAATCAGTTGATTGAATTCCTGGACAGCAGACTGCACCATAGCTAGCAGATTGGGTACCACCCCCGAGTCATCTTCTTGCAGCCAAGGTAGGTTATGGTCTCCCAACATCCCTAAAGAAATTTAATGAGCACATTCTATGCTCCCACTACTGTTCTACTTTGTCTGGGGGCACCTGGGTAGCTCAGCAGGTTAGGCCTCTTTTTCTTTATCTCAGCTCAGGTCTTGATCTCGGTCATGTGTTCAAGCCCTGGATAGGCTCCTGGTGAGCATGGAGCATAGTTTAAAAAAATAAATAAAAAATAAAAATAAATAAATACCTATATTGACTCATTTAATCCTCACAGCACCCCTATGAGGTGGGTCCTGTTATTACCGGGCCTTGATTGATGTGGCTGAGATTGTCTTGCCCAAGCTCCTGAAGCTGGTAGGTAGAGGAGCATATACTCCAGAGATTGCACTCCTAACCACTCTACTTTCCTGCCTCAACTTCACAAACCCATCCTTAGGGAACTTCACCACCTGCACACATGAGCCACTCACCTTATATTCTTGCATTTCAACTGACTTGACTCCTCTGACAAACTCTTATCTCCCAGCCAGTCGTCACCGTCCTTGCCTGCCCTCTCTTACGAGGTTATTAAAATGGGAGTATGGCTCACAGTGATTGATGGCCTGAATGCTGATCATTCCCTACTTCTCCTGGCTCACGGTAAATATTTACTTTTTGTTACACAAGAACAATGAGGTTTCATACAGGAGATGGATGTTGAGTGTATATATATAATAATATGCTTGTCTCAGTCTTTTGAACACTCAACTCTCATTTCCCTGGCTTACTCTGGGAAGGGGGAGGCTCTGCAGGGTGAGTTGTTTGACTTTTCAGAGGACATTCCGGATGTTTGCAAGCTGGATGGATTTGTTGGCCCTTCCTGCCCTCCCTCCCTACCCCGTCACTGAAAGGCTAGAAATGTGGTCTAGTAATTTAAGATCTGGTCAGGAGCCATCAGTACACACGTATCAATGGTTTCATTATATACCTAATATTATCCCTTAAATTGATTCACATTATAAACATAGGTACTTAGCTCTGCCCCAAGCAGTAATGTCCCCAAATCATGGAGGCAATATGCTAATTTTACTAATACATATTATAATATCTATGTAACTGTTAAAATATAAAGTGCTTCTTTGTGTCCTTGTGACTGTGTCTCACTAGGACTAGTTGACAGGTGACTTGCGTACCGCTCCCAGACCTACCATCTCCTTACTCTGTGACCCTGTGTAGGTCATGGCTCTCCGTTTGTAAAATGTGGTGGGCTTTTAATACTCCATCTTTCTACCCTCAGCTTTCTCTCTCCAGCTCAAGGTGATGTTTATAACAGGAAGGAAAAAGGAGTTCATGTAGGCAGACAGGTTAATCTAAAAATTTTTCTCACTTACATGAAGGCAGTTTCCAATCTTTACCTTGAAAGTAGGTTGGTAGTTCTTGTCACTCATCTATTATTGCTACTCAGGAAATACATGAGGGGTGATAAAGCTCCTGAGAGCTTCTGTGATGTAGTTAGAATAGAGTCCAAGCGGAGGGGTGGGGAGAGTGGGGCGCAGAGAGATCCCAGCTGTGAGAGAGCTACTGGATTGCAGCTCTCCAGTTCTGATGTGGCTCAGATTCCAGCTGATCCATCTCCTTTTATTCCCCCCCCCAACACACCCACACTTGTGCCATTTTGAACCCCTTTCCCCTTCATCTCTCCTTTCCCTCCCTTTGATTCTCAACTAATTTTCCATTACTAATGGCAGTGTGAAGGCGTGCATTTCTCTGTTCACACAGACCCAAACAATAGGCCTGATACTACATACCTTAAGTCAGGGGTTGGGGGGGAAACCCTTCCTAAGAAGTGCAATTTCTGAGAATGCCTTTGACCCAAAGCACTCTATCTGTAGTGCCAAGCTGAGGAGAACGTTGGCAAGAGGAAGATGGATTTTGATCCTGCGATGTCCCCTTTCTCTTCACCTCACCTCCTTTGCCCTTCCTCCTGGATGGAGCCTCTGGCCTTCACAGCCTGTCTCTGGTGCCCCAGTACCCACGGAGCTTGCCCATTAGTGTCCTGCAGCTCTGCCACAGTGGCAGTTGCTAAGTCCTTATTTTATATGTGAGGCAACTGAGGTTCGGAAAGGGGAAGAATCTGCCTTAGTTGACTGTCGTTTTGTGTAGAGGTAGGAAAGTTACTAGAATCTTGAGCTTGTGACTCCCAGAACCCAGTTCTTCCTAACCCATGGCTTTTGCCAAGTACTTTCTACCTCAGAAAGAACTCTATCCTGACAGACTCTTGTTAGGACCACGTTTTTGTACTTTCTGATAACCCCTGGTGTCTCCTCTATGCACTCATACTTGTATTTAGTTAACACATTGTTAAACTGGGATTGTGTTATTTTCCTATAGTTTCTAAGCCTGAAGAGGACAGGAATGTGTCTCTCTTTTCCCAGATTACCCCCAGTTCCCATGACATAGTAATAACAATAAGCTTTTAGTGGGCATTTATCTTGGGCCACACTCTGTTCTGAACACTCCACATGGCTTAACTTTATCCTAACAGCCCTGTGAGACAGGTGCTATGGATATCATCCCCATCTGACAAACGGAAGTAAGGTGTGAAAAGATTAAATGCCCAAGTTCACATGGCCAATAAGTGGCAGAGCTGGAGTTCAAATTCAGGCAGCCTCATGCCAGAGGCACAGCTTACCTACCACCTTATACTGCCCATCAAACAGCAGTTACACAACAAACTGACTTAATGCTTTGACTTAATGCTTTTTCTTGACTAAGCTATCCCAAGAAGATTCTTCTTCCAATGTTAGTGAAAACTGGGTGTGTATGAGATTCTTATGGAGCTGGAATGAAAGATATTTGTTTTTGAATGAAGAGGTCTCTAAGCTTAGTGAGCTTGTGATTTTTCTAGAGTGCTTCTTATTTTAATTTTTTTTAACATTTATTTATTTTTTGAGAGACAGAGAGAGACAGAGTATGACTGGGGGAGGGGCAGAGAGAGAGGGAGACACAGAATCTGAAGCAGGTTCCAGGCTCTGAGCTGTCAGCACAGAGCCCAGTGCAGGGCTTGAACTCACAGAACCGTGAGATCATGACCTGAGCGAAGTCTGGTGCTTAACCGACTGAGCCACCCAGGTGCTCCTCTAGAGTGCTGTTAAATGCAGATTTCTTGGCTCTACTTCAGACCTATTACCTGAATCACTGACAGTGGAAGCTGGGTATCTGAATTATTAATTGCAATCAGGTGATGACTATGCGTTTGGCCATGGTGTCATTTTTGAGAATGACACTGAACAGGTACACCTGAGCAATGGTATGCTACTTGGAAATCTGAAATTGGTGTAACAGTTTCTACCTTTTCTGCTTTCCTTACTTGGGAACAGATGTTGGCTCATTAAATAACAAAGCCTAATGTAAAGCAGCTCCACTGGGCTGGGGGCGAAACCAACAGTGTAAGCATCATCTGGTTAAATGGCTGCAATTGGACCTTTAGTTACTGAATTGGAGGGTGTATTTAGCTCTCCGTTTGATGCTAAAGCAGTGAGGTGTCTTCTCTTTGGAGCACTTCAGTAGAGTCTTGTTGTCAGAGGGCTCAGTAGTGCTTTGAGATACATGAAGTGTTTCAATTTGATGTAGGAAAGGAGATGTCAGTGAGATGCGACAGCATGATAGGGACTTGCTCTTTCACACTTGGATATTGTGGGTTGGATGCACTGCACCAAACACAAAAATCTTCTCCTGGCTGAGAAGACGATCATCCAAAAGCATGGGACACAGCCATTTGAATGGCTGGTTCCATATGTGTGCACGGGGGTAGTTTCCTTGCTTTAGTGTCAGGGTACTCTCTGTTCTCCATGGAGACCATTGACAGAAAACTCACACCTGCTCTCCTCTTTCTCCTAATAGTGCTGACTATTCCCTCATCCTCTTCTGCACCCATGCATCTATCTATGTAACCATCAAACACTTGCTGAGCACCTGCTTTGTTGTAGGTACTGGGGACTTAGTGGTGAACACATAAAGAGTCTGCTCTCATGGAGTTTTCACAGCTGCACAAACTCCTGGTCCTTTTTGTATCCTGTCATCCTGTTTCTCAATCATTTCTCTGTAACTGGTAAATACTTTATTGTCCCATTCTTTTCCTTTGCAAGATAAACAGGGAAGTGTCCTATTCTCTTACTGAGACATTTTATAAATACAGTGTGTATGTGTGTGTAATAGATACATTACATGCAAATACATGCAAACACATGTGTACATACACAGGTGTAACACACATGTAACACACAAATAACATATATATTTAGCAAGTAAAGGTTGACCCTCAAAGGTCAGGGCCATTATTCATTTTCTTAACAAATATTTTTGGATGCTTACTATGCGTTAGTCACTAAATGAATAAAGCCAGCTTTGCATTCAAGGAACCTCTTCCTACTTCCTCAGTATGGGCCATGACCCTACTTTTCAGGGCAGGTTTATGAGAAGGAATGCCAGGCGGATGCTTGCCTGTCTCTCTTTATTCATATCATTTATTAGAGTCATGGGAAAAGATAAGGTCCAATGTGTTCTCAGCTAAAAGAACAGATAATTAACCCCACTGGAAAACCATGTTCTATGTAAATGTCACTAACTTGCTTCACATTAGAAGGTTCTAAAAACCAACAAGGCAAACCCCAGATATCATCTTGATGTGGACAAGGTAGTTCTTACCGCATTCCTCGATGTTCTCAGCTACAAAACATAGCTTTTTGAGAGATGTATTGGCAACAAATTAGCTTAGATATATCGCAGATTATTGATTTCAGCATTCAAAGGTTAATGAGGTTTGTGCCTTCATTCAATATTTCTGCTCTGGGGAAAATAATGAGATGGCCTGAAGACACAAACCATTCAATTAAAATAAACAGGAGACTATATGTGCATCCTGACTGCGTTCGGATACTTTCCCCCAATCCCTTTTCTTTCTTTCTCAACATATTCTAATTTCTCAGGTCATTTTCATTTTTTCATGGGAAGAGATAATTAAGGTGATACCAGGCAGTGCTGTTACAAATCTTAGATGATTCCCTCATGGACCCTTATGTGGAGAGTAGAGCTAATCTACACAATCTATCAAAGTATTTTTCTTCTGATACACCTACAGACATCTCAGCGTCTCAGTGGTAGAAACGCAAATTGAGTGGTCCTTATTTACATACTTCAAAGCAACAGGAAGATCCAAATGCATCATTATAAGTAGGAGGTAGTGAGTTTACAGACACTGGCTAGTAGCCTTTTAGCCAATGTGATGCTGAGCTTGGGTAACTTTAAAGCATCATTTCTCTTTGATTGCTGCAGATTTTCTGGGTTAATAATCTATTTGTAAATGGTTTTGCTTCCATCTTTACCTGTGTGCTAACATGGAATTTTTACAGAGCACAAACTTTACTTAGTTGATTTATTTAATTCTAGATAAGATAGTAAACCATCTGGAGAGCTTAGGGTCTATACCCTTCTTAAGGTTTGGTGTGAAGTATGCCACAGCCTGGGCAAGCAAGGAATAGCTTCTCTTCTATCTGCATCTGACCCAAAGCCTTAATGAAACATAAGCATGGCTCTTGGGGAAAGCCACTTGGGGAGAAAATTGAAAATTGTTCTTTGGACAGTAACTTTCTGTCTACCCAAAGACAAATTATATCTTAGCTTAGATATTTTTCTGGTAGTTCCTCTTTGGTTTAACTTTTCTGGGCACACAGATAAAAGGCAAGTTACTGGACCATGTTAACATTTTGGTCATAGAATGTTGGGGCTGGGAGGAAATATATATATCTGGGGCCTTTCCCACATTTTGCCACTGGGGAGATGAAGTGCAAAAGGCAAGTCTCAAGCCCTAGGTTGTGTGTGTGGCAGGGGGGAAGCCAGCTCTCTGATTCTTCTCTCCACCAGAAAATCTTGGTGTTCCAGTCTCATCCTGATAAGAACCACCCTCAAAGCTCTGAGGCTGTCTTCTACTCTGGGTTCATTTGTGGTGGTGGGGGTGGTGGCATAGAGTATCCTGTACTGTTTTCATCTGCTTGGTAGCCACAGATGTTGCCATGAAACCACTCAGAATGTGTTTTGATTTCAATGGGGGCACACTGGCTTGTTGATAAAGGTCAGCTTAAATGTAATTCTTTAGCGTATGTGCAGTTAGTGAAACTAAAATTTGGAAAATGTTGAAGATGCTTAGAATATTAGACTGTGCATTAGAAAACACCCTAGAATGATCTAGCCCAGCTCACAACTTACTGTATCTCAATCCTCTTTGTAACCTAATCCATTGGATGCCACCGAAAGCACTAAATCCAAAGCCTAAAATACATTTCTTAGGGTTTTTTTTAAAATAAATTCTTTTTTATATTTTTATTAAAAAATTTTTAAATGTGTATTCATTTTTTGAGAGAAAAACAGAGCATGAGCAAGAGAGGGGCAGATAGAGAGGGAGACAGAATCAGAAGCAGGCTCCAGGCTCTGAGCTGTCACCACAGAGCTGACATAGGGCTCAAACCCACAAACTGTAAGATCATGACCCGAGCCAAAGTCGGACCCCCTAACAACTGAGCCATGCAGGTGCCCCAATATAAATTCTTTCTTAAAGTTTCTTTTTCTTTTTTTCTTTTTGAGGGAGAGAGAGAGAGTGGGGGTAGGGAAGAGAGAAGGAGATGGAGAATCCCAAGCAGGCTCTGCACTATCAGCACAGAGCCCGATATAGGGCTTGAACTCATGAACCGAGGGATCATGACCTGAGCTGAAACCAAGAGTTGGCATTTAATCAACTGAGCCACCAAGGCATCCCTATTAGGTTTTTAATATTGGAGAACTTTCTGGAATGGTTTTTCCTTCCTAGGGTTTTTTAGTGTTTTCTGTCTCTGAGTTAGCATTTGAGAGGCAGGCTTGTTAGTGATGGTGCTTATGCTATGTAACATGGCCACCAAAACCTTGCACTCATAACTTACAGTATGGGTAAGAGTTAGCCAGGTAGAAAGGCAGAAGTGTGTGCTAAATAGAAAGAATAAAATACGCAAAGGCCCATGGGTGAAAAGAATGCGATGTGTAGAAGAACTGACAGAAGTTCATTCTGACCGCAGTTTATGAGGGATTGCCTGCAAGCCACACAAGGAATTGTTAACTTTATTCCAAGAGTATCAGGGAGCCATGGAAGGGCAGAATAATGCATTGACATGTTTATTTTTGAGAGAGAGAAAGAGAGAGCGAGCGCACACACTAGTGGAGCAGGGGCAGAGAAAGGGGGGAGACAGAAATCCAAAGCACGCTCTGCACTGAGAGCAGAGAGCTCAATGTGGGGCTTGAACTCACGAGCTGCTAGATCATGACCTAAGCCAAAGGTGGACCCTTAACCACTTCCCTGACTGAGCCACCCAGGCACCTGAAGGGCAGAATAATGTATTTAAATAGCTGAAATAGTGCTTGTTTTTGCATCAAAACCTAACTGTTAGCTAGAACCAGATAGCTGTTTTCCATAAAAGAGCCAATGGGACATAAAGACTGATTAAAGAAGCCAAGGTTAGAGGCACCATCTGTGTTTGCAAACAAAATGGGAGCTCTCTACTCTGCAACGGTCGGTGTGTTTGACTGCCTCTACACCATTTCAGTACATGCTAGGAGAAACAATTGAAGCCCCACCTGCCCTGCCTTTGTCAGTCTCACCTCTGTAAATACCACAGTCTTGTTTTCACTGGTTTCTCTCTTTTAGCTCTGAGACTCCAGTGAAAAGGGCACTGCTGTCTGGGCTCTTTCACTGTCCATCAGTGTTTTGATTAAAGTCACTCAGAGGCCCTTTAATTTGAGTAGAACAAATTTAAACCTTGACTAACCAGGCCCAATTTTTCAAGGGGCAGGAGTGAACCATTTCTGCTGGCTTTGTGCGCTACTTCTTGCCTCTGAAAAAGGGAAGAATGTAATTTTCTACTGAAATTACACCTGATTACAGATCATCACACGACTGCCCAGTGGACCCATTCCTCTCTGGCTTTATGTGCCTTAAAGTTGTGTGTTGTCAGAAGACAGTAGGCAGCTGAGGAGAAGGGCAGGTTTACCCTTGACGCCTAAAATCTCAGTTGAATAAATTGAAAATCCTAAATTACTTAGGAGTCTGCAGGCATAGCTCAGGCAGATGCTATAGCTTTGGGGTTTTGTCGGTGTCCCCTACACTTCTCCTAAAACAAGAGGGTAAGAAAAAGTTTTTCAGGTTGGTGATGTAATTCCACTTTTATGTGCTTTTTCTTCCTTTCCTTAATGCCCTTGGATGTTGTAAGACAAATATATGGATACATGAGGGAGAGAACAATTTTAAATTATCAATAATTTTTCAAGGTGATGTGGGAGGAGAGATGTGATAGGGGAGGTTTTAAAACATCCTTAATTTTTTTCAATTAAAAAAATTAAATTTAAATTAAACATTTAAATATTTATTTTTGAGAGAGAGAGAGAGAGAGGCAGAGTGTGAAATGGGGAGGAACAGAGAGAGAGGGAGACACAGAATCTGAAGCAGTCTCCAGGCTCTGAGCTGTCAACACAGAGTCTGATGCAGGCTTGAACCCACAAACCATAAGATCATGACCTGAGCTGAAGTTGGACGCTCAACTGACTGAGCCACCCACATGCCCCAAAACATCCTTAATTTTTACATGTTTTGAAGATTTGCTTGTCTTTCTGTCATTGATTTCTAGTTTGATTTCATTATGGTAAGAGAGCATACTCTTTGTGATTTAAATTCTTTTAGATTTTCTAGGGTTCCTTTCATGTCAGGAAATGATCTTTCTTGGAGAATATGGGCACTTGAAAAGAATGTCTGTGATATTTGTGGTGAACACAGCATAATGTATAAACTTGTCAAATTGTCAAATCACTAAGTTGTATGTTTGAAACTAATGTAACATTGTATTTCAACTATACTCAAGTAAAAAAATATTTTTTTAAAAAAAGGGCCAGTGATTACTGTTGATGTTCTGGGGAAAAGCCCCATATCAATAACTGCTTGAGCCTCATGTCTCATTTTCCTTCAGAGGCATCTTCCAAACCCAAACACCAAACAAACTGTGGCATAAAGTCAAAGAATCCTTGCTTTGGAAAGGATCTTTGTTATCTAGTCTAATTTTTATCTTCTACCCAAATTTCTTAGATAATGGACTATAATATTACAACCTAATTTGTATAACAATTTCAACCACCGAAAGGGGGAAAAAGTATACTCTTGTTGGGAGGAATGTTCTATATGTGTCAGTTAGATCCTGTTGGTGTTGTTAGATTCTTCTGTGTCCCTGCTGTATTCTGCCTAATACTTCTATTAGTTGTTGAGAGTAGGATGTAGAAGTCCTCAGCTATAATGATGTATTTGCCCATTTCACCTTTCAGCTCTATCAGCTTTTGCTTCATGTTTTTGCAACCCTGTCATGTGGTATATCCACATTTAGCATTGCTACGTCTTCTTGGTGGGTTGACCTTTTAATCATTATGTAATATCCCTCTCTGCATCATATAATTTTCTATGCCCTGAAGTCTACTTTGTCTTACATTAATATAGCCACTTCTTCTTTAAGAAATGTTTTGATCATGTCTTTTTTCCATCCTTTTGCTTTCGGTTTACCTATGTTGTTATGTTTGAAGTGAGTTTCTCATAGGTAACAAAATTGGGTTGTGAGTTTTTATCCATTCTGGAAATCTTTGTCTTTCAATTAATGTATTTGGACCATTTACAGTTAAAGTAATTGATATGTTAGGGCTCAGGTATTCATTTGATTTTTTTTCCCTCTGTTTCTTGTTCCTCTGTTTCTCCTAATTTCTTATGGGTTACTTGATCATACTACTGGAAGTTCTTTCTAGTGAAATTAGGTAAGAAAAGGAAACAAAGGGCTAATAGATTAAGAAGTAAAAATAAAACCATCTCTTTCTGCAGATGACACAATTGTGATAATACCAAAGATTGGTAGCGAGGTGGAGAAACTGGATTACTTAGATGTTGTTGGTGAGAATGTAAAAATAGTACAGTCATTCTAGAAACCAGTCTGTCAGTTTTCCATAAAAATGGATTTACAGTACAAGTCAGCAATTACACTTGTGCACATTTATTCCAGAGAGATTAAAACTATGTTTATAAGGAAATTGGACATGAATATTCATGGCAGCATTATTCAGCCCAAACCTGAAAACTACCAAGATATCTTTCAGTGGGTGAATGGTTAAAAAAGCTATGGTTTATCCATATCATGGAAAACTCAGAAATAAAAAGAAATGAACTATAGATATTCCCAACAACTCATCATGCCTTGGATGAACCTCAAGGGAATTATGCTAATGAAAAAGCCAACTACAAAAGGCTACATACTGTATTATTCCATTTATAAAACATTCTTAAAATAACAAAATTATAGAGACAGAGCAAAGATTAGGACTTGCCAGGAGTGAAGGATGGGAGAAGATGTGGATGCAAAGGGATAGTACAAGGGAACTTCGTAGTGATTATATTTTGATTTTAATGGTAGTTCTACAAAGCTACATATGTGACAAAATCACATAGAACTACACACACATAAATGACTGCATGTATTTGGGTAAGGTTAATTACCACCTGGTTTTGATATTATGCTATAGTTACAAAAGATATTAACTTTGGTGGAGACTGGGTGAAAGGTACACTGGTCCATCTTGACATTTTTTTTTGCAACTTCCGGTGAATCTATAACTATTTCAAAATAAACAGTGAAAAGATATTTGGCTTTGAATGTATAAATATTCCTACACATGTGTGTGAAAACCCCTTAGTTCTTTATCCTTATCAGACCAGCTGGGGTTGGAGATGGGTTCTAGGAACTAAAATGAGGGGAGATGATCCCTCTCAGAGTGGTCTAGAATCCATTTTTAAAGATATGGTGAGAGGGGTTAATTTAACAAGCTAATACACCGGATTTGAGACAATTTGTGAAAAAACTAGTTTGGTGTGATGCTTGCCAAATTTTAAGGTGCATTAAGGGTGAGCTTAATGGACCTCACTCTGAAAGATTCTCATTCCAGTCTCTGTGGGGTATGTATCAGAAACCTATGTTTTAAATAAACACCAGGTAATTCTGATGTCTATGGTTCTCCAATCATATAGAACTACACTGACTTGGTAGATTAGTATCCTTTGGGGGTTATTATGAACTGGTGCTCAAGAATTAATTGTGATGTCATTATAATCATCATCATTGTTATTATCATCATTAATGTTTGGCACATAGCAAAGAAAAAAATTTCTTACCCAGGGATGATATGTTGATAGTGTCACACTGAGATGTATCTCACATATTATCATTTAATACCACCAGGGCTTTGACAAGTTGGTTTTGGTGACATTGTAGTCACATATGGAGTCTTCTTAAGGGTTTCCACTGGGAAGAGTGGTGTGAGGGGCTTTAGTGCAGGATTATGGAAAGGTATCACTGCCTTCAGCCTAGTGGAAAGTGCATTTAGACAGCTCATTGTTAAATGACTTACAGGTGGCATATTGGGCAAAGAAACTTCTTGAGGGAAGCCTTCAAAAGGCTGCCACATTTGGGGGAACTAGTAATACATTAGAAATAATATTATTATGTCTTATGTCATGAGGGGAGTGTTCTCACATATTCACTCATCAAACATTACTGAGGGTATACTGTGTGCAAAACAAGGGGTGATGTATTGGAGGTACATTGGTGGGAAAACAAATGCCATTCTTCCCTGGTAGAGCTAATAATTGGATGGAGAAGACAGACACTGGAGAGGAATTGCATGTGTGATAAGCCTTACAAAACAAGTGTATAAAAAGGGAAAGTAACTCTGAGGGGGCACGGTACGGACGCTCCATAGGGACATGATATTTCAGCAAATATGATTAGGGAAAGAGTTGGCCAGAGCAGAGCTGGGGAAGAGTGACAGCAGATGAAAGAGCATATCATGTCATAAGGCTTCAGAGGGAAGGGAGCCTAGCATTTTGAGGAGGTGGAGAAGTTCAACATGGATGTGAAACAGATTATGAGGTGGGTTACAAGGGCGGGTAAAGGACAAGCAAAGGTAGAGCATGTAGGGTGGTGCCTGGTACAAAGCAAACAAAGTCAGCCTTAGTATTAATGTTTTCATTATTAATCCTAAGGGCAGTTAGGAATCTTTGAGAGTTTAAAGCAGGGGGCTTACTTGTTAAGATTTTCATTTTAGGTAGCTTAAAGTTACTTCTTGAGACTGTAACTGGTGATGTACTGAGAAGTGGAGAGCAAGAGAAACTCAGTTGTTTTTCTGCATTTAAAGAATATTGTAGGTGAGTCTGTACTAATATTCTAAGTCCAGGAAGCCTAATATGTATCCTGCCATTGATCTTGCAGTAAAGTACCCCCCCCCTCCTTTTTTTTAAAGGTTAGGTCCTGATCGAGTTGTTTTTTTTTTTAATAGTTCATTGTCAAGTTGGTTTGCATATAAAACCCAGTGCTCACCCCAACAAGTGCCCTCCTCCATGCCCATCACCCCCCTTCCGCTCTCCCCCTCCCCCAGCAGCCCTCAGTTTGTTCTCAGTATTCAAGAGTCTCCCATGGTTTACCTCCCTCCCTCTCCCCAACTATTTTCCCCCTTCCCCTCCCCCATGGTCCTCTTTAAGTTTCTCCTCTTCCATATTTGAGTGAAAACATATGGTATCTGTCTTTCTCTGCCTAATTTATTTCACTTAGCATGACACCCTCGAGTTCCATCCACATTGCTACAAATGGCCAGATTTCATTCTTTCTCATTGCCATGTAGTATTCCATTGTATGTATAAACCACATCTTCTTGATCCATAGCACCACTTTCAACAATAGCCAAATCATGGAAAGAGCCTAAATGTCCATCAACTAATTGAGTTTTATTTGATCCTTCTCATTAGAAGAAGAAATCCTCAAGTGGATTTCCCTATGAACCTGTGGAAGGCAGGACTTGGGCCAGCCTGTTAATAAGTGGACTTACAGTCCATTTGGTATCACAGGTTTGGAACCGGACCACGGGCTGCCACTGTGTGACCAGGGTATCCCTAGTTTCTTACAGAGATCAGGCCTGCAGCACCCACTAGAGGATATCACTAAATAGTATCTTTGAAGGCCTAGAAGATATAATCATGCGTAACATCATACCCTTCTGGCTTATGGCATTTTGTACTTTACACAGCCTGTGTTTTACATCAGAAACAGTGGTTATAAAACTCTATACCTTCTCCTAAAATAGCAGATAGATGTGGTAAATCAGGTGAGGCCATCATTCCAGTAAGCCAGGAGTGCCTTCTAACACAGGGATTTTTATCTTATGGGATAGATAACCCATGGGTTTCCCAGAGAGTGTCTATTTGGAAAATAGAATAATTATTAGGGCAAATATGGGAGAAATATCTTAGGAAAATAGAATAAACTTAATGGTAGGAATAAAAATAAGGAGAACATCATAGATTCTTATTCTAAAAGCATAAAGACAAATTTATTTGAATAAAATGAAGGTGGTAAGCTACAGGGTGATGCAGAGAAACCCAAATGTTTCTTTGAAATATGTGGCATCCAAATCACAAAAGAATGATGTTAAACAAAAAGGCAAATCAGGAAGAGGTAGGAGTCTGACGAAGTACTGCGTATGAGTCTAGTTTTATACGGTGTTCATTTTCTTTTTAGGGTGGCTATATCCCCTTTAGGACAGAAAACCAGGAACAGAGATCCCACATGGCTGGCCTTGTCATCTCAGGCTGCCCTTTGTGTTTCTGATGACCAGCCACATGTTTAGTCTTTGCTTGTCTTTATAAAAACCCTCATGCCACCACCTGGGAAGCCCCTGAGCAAGAGGAGCTGTGGCTGGACTGGCTAGGTTTCCAGGTCAGATTGTAGGTATACAAAACTCTCTGAAGTGTGACCTTATGCCAGGGAAAGAGAGTTAGCTACTAATCTTCAGGTTGAGCCTAATGCTGCACTTTTCTCAGATGATTGAAGCTGCCAGTCTCCACACAATGAGGCAAATATATTGCCTTCATCAATCCATAAAATTAATTGTGATTATTAATTTTATGTGTCACATTGGCTGAGCCACAATGCCCAGATATTTGGTCAAACATTATTCTGGGAGTTTCTGCAAAAATGTTTTTTTGGCAGGAGCTTAACATTTATTTTTATTTTTTTTTTAACTTTATAGTTTATTGTCAGGTTGGTTTCCATATAACACCCAGTGCTCTTCCCCACAAGTGACCTCCACCAAGACCATCACCCCCCTTTACCTTTTCCCCTTCCCCTTCCCCCCTCAGTT
>CM053572.1:99899504-99970544 GCA_028646485.1 Cryptoprocta ferox | reverse complement strand
TCTGTTTCTTCTTTCCCCCACTTGCAAATCCAAGTTTTATCCCTTCAGTCCTTCTCAGTTCAATCCATATGGGCGTGTGCGGATTACAGAGCTCCCTGCTCTTCCGCCATCTTGTCCTCTCAGCCGAGCTGAGTTTAAAACTTAACATTTAAATTAGTAAACTTTGAGTAAAACAGATTATACTTCATAATATGGGTGGGCTTTATCCAATCAGTTGAAGGCCTTAGTGAAACAAGAACCGACCCTCCCCAAAGAAGGAATTCTGCCAGGAGACTGCTTTTAGACTTGAACTGCAATTTTTTCTTGAGTCTTCAGCCTGCTGGCCTTCTGCATCAGATTTTGGACTCACCTGATAACATCATCAAGCAGAGTCAGGATGGTGTGGCCCAGTAGTTAAGGACATGTGCTTTGGAGCCAAGCAAGCCAAGTTTTAAGCCCATTACCCTGAACAGCTGTACTTCTCAAAGTCTTACTATTCAATTTTGTTAAAAAATAGATAATAATATAACATACCTACATTTATTAAGAGTATTTTAGCTACAAGTGATAGAATGCAACTCAAAATGGCTCAAGCCAATGCTTCTGAAACGTTAATGGGCATACAAATCATCTCGGGATCCTGTTGAAATGCAGACTCTGATTCAGTAGGTCTGAGGCAAAAAAAAAAAAAAAAAGTGGGGACAAGTGCTTGTTTGTTTTTTTTTGTTTTTTGGCTTCAGACACAGCTGGAACAAGTGTTTAAGTGACATTGTCAAGAATTTGTCTCTTGGACTTTCAGGCTCTACCTTCTTCTTTGTTGGCTTCCTAGGCTTCTAAAAGTTCTAGAATTACACCTTAGAAGTTTAAAAATCACAGAGGAGATAACGCATCTTCCTCAGTAGTTCCAGAAAAAGTTCTTTTATGCTTTTGGCTTTGTTTGCTCTTGTTTGAATCATGGTTCATGCCTAAATCAGTCACAGTCATCAGGTGAACCCAATACTCTCCTCCATCTCAAGCCAAAGCTCTGTGATCTTAGACTCCAAACTCTGTAACCTTGAGAAATTTAGTTACCACTGGCCAACTTGAGCAAGGCTTTGGGAAAGAAGTGTTGGATCCTTGAGGCCACAGATTTGGGTCTAATCTGCACAGTGAGATATTTTGCTTATTAAGTAGTTCCCATTAATGAAGTGTTTCCTGGGAGATCTCCACAACTACCTTTTTTTCTAACTGAAAATTTTAATTAAGTTTAAATTAGACAATGTGACTATAAAATGGGAGAAATAAAATGGGACAAATAAAGGAAAACCTACAGAGGAAATTGATCTAGGAAGATGCACATTGGGCAGGCTCATGTGGGTGAGCTGAGATTAGATGGCTCATCTGTGAGAGGCACCTTGGCTCCTTGTTGTAAGTAAATGACCTTCTCCAATGAACAGAATGTTATCCTAATGGCCTCAAAGGCTTAATGCACTTCCCTAAGTTATTCCTTGCTGATTCGTAGGTCCACTGAGTGTAATGTACTTCCCCATATACACAGAGTAAATGACTAGAAGATAAGAATGTAGAAAGAGTTATTAAAGTTTAGACCAACTTAACATTTATATCATCAACTTCTGCTTTTTTTGCAATGTATTTTCTGAGAGACTTAATTTCAAAGACTATGAACACTCCCAGCTTATAGTTCAAAAACCTCCTTTCCAGAAATATAAATGATTGGATAATGACCTCAGTTACCTGATCATGTTGGCAAGATCTTGGCTCAGATACCAGTTCAGGGGGCTTAGCTAAAGGAAGCTCATTATAGGTACCAATGATTGGATTTTTGAGATTTTTCATTATGACTCATAGCACCACACATCAGTCACTGTGAGTCAGAATGAATAGCAAAATCAAACATGTTCATATTCATCACACCAGTGTATTTGTTTCCTGGACTTTTGGAGAATAGTTCCTGTGTACTAAGTCAACCATGTTGAGTGCTGATTCAGAGAGAATGACTGGTCCACTTGGCAAGGTCAGTTTTATCCTCTTTTTGCCAATCACCCCAAAGAATGTTTGGAAGTCATTGGCAACATTTATTTTCTTTGATGGATTCATTCAGCTCTGGCCAGAGAAAATGTTTTTGAGTTGCCTGTGGCTGTAGTACAGAGCTCTACAGGTGTGCAAATAATTCCAAAATGGTCCTTTAGAAGTATCTGATCTTATTGGGGGTGATTTTAGATATTAAAATGAAGTCACAGGTTTTTATTTGCCCTTGGGGTTTGGTAAAAGGGGTAAAAATTTTAATTATTCCACTAAAGCTCCAGCAAATATTTACTAAATGACTATTATATGGTGGGCATGGTGTCAGGCACAGAGAAGACCATGCTAGGGTAAAATTGTACATAATTTCTTTCCTCATGGAGTTTACTCTCTGTTTAGTGAGAACCACATTAAAAAATACACATATCTAGAATTTCTAATTGTGATAAGGACAATGAAGCCAATGAATAGGGGCACACTGGGAAAAGATAAGAGAAACATAATACTGATGAAGTTTGGGAAGGGGGCGATACATATATATTTGGGCAAGAAGAAATGCCTTTTGTCCTAAAGGAATATTAATGATTCCCTCTTTAGCTCTGTGTTCAAGTGGATACAGGCCTCTGATAATCAAGGTACTTTGGACATAGAATTACTCAACATTTGTTGGATTGTATGAAAATTTTGAATTGTTATTTAATAATCATATAAATTATCAAAATGGACAAAGAAGGTCAAGAATGTTTTGAAAATGAAATAAATATTTCCACTTAAAATAATCTAATCAAGAATGAAATTTGTTCTGCATATAGTTTTGTTAAATGTAATTTAAATACCTTTGATCTGTGGGTAAGAATTATTTTTGTGTATTTAAAGAACTAAATCTGAGTTCCTTAACATTGGTTCAGTAGCATATACTTTTCCACACTTAGTATTTAGGTTCTATCAGCCTGTAATTTACTATAATCATTGCCATCTTCACAGCACCATTTATTTCGCAAAACCTGAGGGAGCAATGTCTTAGTTACTTCAAGCTGCCGTAACAAGACTGGGTGGCTTAAAAAACAGAAATTTATTTTTTCATGGTTTGGGAGGCAAGAAGTCCAAGATCAAGGTGTTATCAGTGTTGGTTTTTGATGAGACCTCTCTTCCATGTTTTTCAGTGGCCATATTCTTGATCTGTCCTCATATGGTCTCTATTCTGTGCAACAGCAAAAAGAGAGTGAGCTCTGGTATCTCTTTTTCTTGTGGGAACCCCAGTCCTACAGGATTAGAGTTTCACCCTTATAAATTCACTGAATTTTAATTACCTCCTCAAAGGCCCTATCTCCAAACACAGTTATATTGGGGGTTAGAGTTACAATATATGAATTTTGGGGGAGACATAATTCAGTCCATTATAAGCACCTAGTCTGGGGCCAACTTTATGCTAGACACTAATACGAAGTGGTGAATAAGGCAGTCAGTATCTCTCCCTTCAAGGAGCTTCCAGTCTAGCTAGGTGGATACCCAGTAGACAGATAACTGCATAAATATTTCATTTCTATTCTACCAAGTACATCTTGGGGAAAGAACAGGTGATATGCAAAGACTAAAGATAGCACTTCTCCAGAAACTTCGGGGTTAACATTAAGGTTACTAAGACTAATACTATGAATAGTTTCCTATTGAAATCTTGGAACAGATTATAAGTGGTGGACAAGAAAGATAATGAACTGCAAAAATGAAAATTTAGAGGTTGTTTTTCTTGTTAAAGAATAGTGCTGTTTCCATCTCACATTGGGAAGTGCTTCATTTAATATAAAAATTCATGAGTGACAGAGTTCCTTTTATAATAATTGTTATGGCCAAAGGAACAGATGTTAGAGTGCCTTATCCTTAATTATTTCAAGTTGCTCATTCAGTTATCAAAATCCAGTCTTTGCCTGAGAAACTATATGAAAGAAGAGATGACAAATTGCTTATGTATTTTAGCCTGTTAGGCAATCTGGGTATTTCCATTTCCCAAAAACACCTCCAAACTGCCAGTCTACACCACATACCAGAAGCATAGTTGTTATTGTTTTTGTTTTTTGTTTTTTTCTGTTAGATACTTTCCCTAACTCTTCTTTCGGTGTGCTTTGTCTAAGTCCATAATCACAAACTGGACTTGGGCTTTGTATGTAATCACAAGCTATGCCAGGCCCATAAAATTCATTTGTGTTGCTCAGCTGTTCTTGCATTCCTAGAGAAACTGCAGAGTCAGGACCCATAAGCATGGATAATACAGTTCCATTATTATACTCAGATTGAAGAATATCGTAGCTGCGGTTCCTCCAAATCTGGGAAGTTTGGTTAACAGAATATAACTCATTGATGCAAATCTCCAAATTGGCTGTTGATGATCAAAAAACAAAGATTGAGGTCTCAATCCTCATTTTACCCTCCTTTACAATTATCACAGATTTTATCTTAAACCAGAATAACAAAGGAACAACTAGGGTGGAGGTCACAGAAGAATGTTCTCAACTGAAATCAAATAACAAAAGAACTAGAAGAGGGAGATGGGGAGGTAAGGAGGGACAATCCCTGAAGAAAACCTCAGAAAAGCAAGCATCTGTGCTATGATTGGCTAGCTCATAAGGGCTCCATCTCTGGTGAATCCAGAGCTCCACCTGTATCCTGTTTCCTCATAATCTAACTCTCTCTTCATTACTCCCCTGACACCTGTAACATCATCCTTATTTATTCTACATGGCATACATTTCCATGTCTTAAAAATATTGAGTAGTTAACCTATCATAAATGATTAAAAATAAACAAGAATGGAGACTACTTATAACGTGCCAAATACCAAGCTTTGTTAGATCCTGATATCAGGCCAGAACTTCATCAGATCTGTTTAACTAAAGACACTAAAAATTTCAGGTGAAAAAGGGCGCTTCCTGTGCACCCCTTCTTTTTTCTTCATATCCCTAACATGAGTAATTACTATTGTGGATTCAGTGTTTATCACCCATATTATACGTTTGCTACAGACTTAGATATCCATAAATCTTACATAATATTGCTTTGCAGATTTTAAAACTTTATATAAGTGGTATCATTCCATTTATATCCTTCTGAATATACTTCACATTTTTCAATTTTCTTCTTGATAAAAATTCAGACTGTTCCAAATATTTTTTGCTATAATGAACTTCAGAACCTAAACTATGCATTTTCCCTTCCATACATATGCAAGTGTATCTCTTGAATATATGTCTAGCACAGTATATTAATTTCTTTGGGATACCACAAAAAATTATCACAAACTGTGTGGCTTCTCACAACAGAATATTTTCTCTTATAGTTCAGCAGTACAGAAACCCAAAATCAAAGTTGTCAGTCACTTCCTCCAGAAGCTCTAGAGGGTGTTCCATTTCTTGACTCTTCCAGCTTCTGGTGGCTTTTGGCACTCCTTGGCCTGTGTCTGCTCACTCCATTCTCTGTGCCTTCTTCTTTGCACCTATGCTCTTTTGTGTCTTCTCTTTTTACAAGGACATTTGTCATTAGATTTTTGGCCCACTTGGATAATCCAGGATGATTTGATTTTGAGATCCTTAAATTAATTATATATGCAAAACCCCTTTTCCTACATAAGGTCATATTCATAGGTTCCAGGTAGACAAATTTTGAGGGCCACCATTCAACTCACTACAATTTCCCAATATCAGCACTACTGACATTTTGAGCCAGCTAATTCTTTAGGGATAAGAATGACCCGTAGAATGTTTAGCAGTATTCCTACCTTCTACCCACTATTGCAATAGTATCCCTCCCTTCCTCCTCCTCTGCCCTTGCACCTCCACATGTGACAAGCAACAATGTCTCTAGACATTGCCAAGTGTCTCCTGGGGGAGTGAACAACTACTCTTCTCTCCTGATCTAGAATAAAGTTGCTGGATTATAGGGTCTGAGCATTTTCAACTTTACTAGATACTGTCAGTTGTTGTCTAAAGTAAGTGTAGCAATTTAAATTCTTATTAGCAGAATGTGACAGTTCTCATTCAGCTCTACAGTTTGACCAGTACTTGATATTGTCAGATTATAACTTTTTCTGTCAATTTGATGCTATTTCCTTGTAATTTACATCTTCCTAATTTCTAGTGTAGTTGAACATCTTTTCTTTATTGTCCATTTGGATTTCTTGGTCTATGAATTTCTTTTTCAGACATTGTCCATCCATTCTTTTCCCTGTTATCCATTTTCTTTGAATTATAGAAGTTCTTTGTATATTCTGGAAACTAGTCCTTTTTCATTTATTTCCAATATTGATGTCTTCTTATCCATAGTTGTCTTTTATTTTGTTTATGGTATCTTTTGTGGTACCCAAGTTCTAAATTTAAAGTCAATTTATCAGTTATTTTTAATGATTCATGCTGTTTGGGTCTTTTAATGTCTCATTTAAGTGTAAGGAGTCATGTCTGGAAGAATTTAGTGCTGTGGGAGGTGTTATGATACATTGGAAAGGCACAGAATTTGAACTGTGGAGATTAGTCCTCGGTGGCTTAAGCAGCAAGTCTGTGTTTTGGAGAAATAACTCAATTGCTTTTTTTTCCCCAAGTACTTGTCTAAAGGACAAGAAAATTTGGGTCTCTGCAGGACCCTAGTCCATTTAAAAAATTTCTACACTAGTGAGTTTTCTGTAAGTGTACCTTATATCTCAGCCACAGAAATCATCTTAACAGGCTTCTAGGTTATTGGTAAAATTTCTTGGACTGTAATAAAGGAAAACACATGAAAAGGGAAATCTGTAAGGATTATATAAATCAAAGATAAAATGTCACCATAAAGCACATACTTTCTCTTTTCCTTTTTAAAAATTGTTTATGTTTATTTTTGAGAGAGAGAGAAAGCTCATGTGAGTTGGGGAGGGGCAGAGAGAGAAGGAGACACAGAATTCCAAGCAGGCTCCAAGCTCCAAGCTGTCAGCACAGAGACCAAGGCAGGGCTCAAACTCACAAACCACAAGATCATGACCTGAGCCAAAGTCTGACACTTAACCAACTGAGCCATCCAGGTGCCCCTGTTTTACTTTTAAATATCTTGGGATGAAGGCTCAGCATGAACCCAGCTGATATCTTTTGTATTATCAAAATGTGTCAGGTGTAAGGCACACACATAATTTTTAGCACAAATACTCAAATTGATTTATTTTCCCTTATAATTCTTATAATTACCATTTGGTTAGTCTAGTGATAACTATTTGGGCATGTTTCTGAAGAGTCCAAATACCCTCTCCTCAGAAACACTTCATTAAATTTGATTTCAGTTTAACTGATGCTGTCAGTTTTCTTTCAAGGTAGATTTTGCCATGGATGATGTTATCTTCAGCCAATTTAGGGATCACTTGAGATCCTTACAAATATACTGCAGTCATAGTAGTAAATGAATTATTGGACTTTTCCATGATTAAAATCTTCCTTGTTTGGCAAAATGCAGTTTAATATTGCTACTTCTTCCTTTTCTAGCATCCCATACCCTCCCCCAACAAAATAGGTTTCACTCATTTTAGTCAGAATGATACTCATTATAGGTATCACTTTATATTCATTATAAGATTACTTCAAGCCAATAATTCTCTAACTATTAAAATTCAATTACTATTAAGTCATAGAATGTTAAACTGTTATGTTTAGTTTAAGTGCTGGTTAAAGTGGGGAGTTTTATTTGTGCAATTGTGGGTGTGAACTGAGACTCTCAGCTTTTGATCAGTCAACAGTAGCATATGCCAATTTCTCTCTAGTTAGGTTGGGAGTTTGGCTTCATATCACATTAAAAAGAGGTGACACTTCTGGCCTACAGTGTGACAGATGACCTTTCCAGAGATCATGTCACCTAATAGATCATTTAACATGAGCAACTCTGACACATGACCAAATTTCTCAAGCATTAGAAAAACATCATGCAAGTCAATGCCATGTTGAAACCTGCTGTCATTTCCAATAAGTGTCCACAATTGCCATTGGCAGCTTTGAGAATTGTTGCCAATGATGTTGAGGACAGAGTCAATCCACACTCCTGTAACATAGTTCAAATTTATCTCAGGGGAAGAAAATGATATCTAGAGGAGGAATCAAGGGATACCAGAAGAGAATTTTTCTTTCCTCTTGACCTTACAATGCAATTGTTAAACTTTTGTTTGTATAACTAGAGATTCTAACTAGCAAATAAAATAAGTTACTAGTATTTGAAATAAAGGCATGTTTAGTAAAACTGTGTTGAATGAACAAACAGTAAAATGACTCACTGCTCATTCCTGTGACTATGTATAGTAATAGATGTCTTACTCATTTATTCAGTCACTTATTTATCCAGTTAATAAATAGTGATGTGCCAACATTGGGCCAAGGCCTAGACTAGGCACTGGGATTCAGGGGTAAGTGCAACACTGTCCTGCTCTCATGAGACAGGTAATAAAATTATTGTACAGAGAACTAATTTAAAAATATCACAAAGAAATTTGAATTGCAACTATGCTAAGTGTTATAAAAGAGAGGGGCATGGTGCTTTAAGGCTTGAACAAGGGAGGTTAGGGAATGCTTCCCTGATGAGGCAGTGGTTAATTTGTGAGCTAGGAATGAGTAGAAGTTAAATACAATAAGAGAGAAATGAAACAATTTAGGCAGAGAACAGTGTGTGCCAAGGTCCTGTGGAGAGAAAGAAGTGAGTGGTTTGTCAGGCTGGGAGAAGAGCAATGTGGAGCGTTACCATATGAGGCTGGAGAGGTGCTCAGAAGCCACACCTGGCAGAGCCTTGTATGCTGTAGTCAAGTGTTTTATGTTTGTACCTAGAAAACAGGAAGTCATTAGAGAATTTAAGCAGAAAAACGACTTGATCATATCTGAGTTCCAAAAAGGTCATTCTGCCATATGAAGAGTGGAGATTGGAGGGCTCAAAAGCAGGTGAGGATGAACTAGTTAGGAGAGTATTCTAATAGTTCTGATGAGGTGACAGTCTGTTGAATTACAGTGGTGGTAGGGAGAGTGGATATGGTAAGAAGTCGAGGAATTCATGAGATATTTAGAAAGTAATAGGACTTGGTAGTGAATTTTTAAAAGTTCCTGTTAAAAATGACCAACATCCATGTTTCTAGCCTGCATAACTGAATGCGTTTTGATACCATTCACTGAACCTGGGAATGCTGACAAAGGACTGTCTGGGGAGGAAACTTATGAGTTTGGTTTGGGGCTGGAGTTTTTTCTTCAACACTTGAGTATGTAGATCTAGAGTTTAGAAGAGTAGTCTAGCCCAGAGATACAAGGCATAAAATTTGGAGTCATCTGTGTACAAATGGGTGGTAATTGAAGATAAATTACTGTGATAGACAGAATAATGGCCTCCTAGAGATGTCCATGTTCTAATTCCCCAAACTTGTGGGTATATTATCTCACATGGCAGAGGGGAATTAAGACAGCAGATGGGCTAGATGGATGAAGGGTATTAAGGAGGACACTTGTGATGAGCACTGGGTGTTGTATATAAGTGATGAATCACTGAATTCTCCTGAAACCAATATTGTACTGTATATTAACTAAAACTTAAATTAAAAAAAAAGATAGCAGATGGAGTTAAGGTTATTATTCAGCTGACTGTACAATAGGGAGATTATCTTAGATTATTTAGGTGATCCTAATGTAATCTCATGGGTAATTAAATGTGGAAGAGAGTGGCAGAAGAGTCAATCTCAGAGTCATGTGATGTGAGAAAGACTTGACCAGGCACTTCTGGCTTTTAAAATGGAAGGAGCCTCTTGTCAAGGAACAGGGGAAGCTCTAGAAGCTGGAAAAGTCAAGAAAACAGATTTTCCCCTTGAGTTTCCAGAAAGACAGTCCTGCTGAAACTTTGATTTTAGTCCATAAATTTGTAAGATAACATTTATGTTGTTTTAAGCCACTAAGTCTGTAGTTATTTGTTATAGCAGAAATAGGGAATTAATCCAGTTACCTTGAGAAAAGTTAAATAGAGATCCTAAAAGTGAATATTGGAATTCTAATATGTAAGGGGATAAAGAGGATAAAGCTAACAAATGAGTCTGGGAAGAAAGACAGTAGGAAAACCAGGAGGATTTAGGGTTCTGGAAGCAAGAGGAAAGAGTCTTCCAAGTAAGTGGTCAAACAGGATGAGAAGTTTGTTTGGGTGAAAGGAGTTCATTGGCAACTTCAGTGAGAGTTGTTTTGTTAGGATGAGGGGAGCAGGGTCCAGACTGAGGGTAGGTGGGAGGTGAAGAGGCAAAGATAAAGACTATGGACAACTCTGAAGACATTGACTTGTGCAGTGAAAGGAAAAATGTTAATTGAACCTTGGCGCTGTTGACATTTTGGACCAGATAATTCTGTTTTGAGGACTGTTTTGTGCATCATGGGAAGTTCAGCAAAATCCCTGGTCTCCATCCACTAGATGCCATTAGCAATTTCTTGCTTCAGTTATGACCAAAAACAAAACAAAACAAGCTTCTACACATTGTTAAATGTTCCCTAGGGACAAACTGCCTCTGACTGAGAACAATTGTTCTGTATAGAATATATAGAATCCCCTGAATTTGTTTTTGTCTAAGTACATCGAACTTATTTTTTCCAAAGCTAACAAGGCCATCAAATGAATGGGATGCTATTTGATTGGATCTTTCAAAGCTCTTATCGCTAGATGTGCCTCATTTTTGGGGCATTGATAAATTGTGAATTGATAAAAAGTGATTTTGTATGAATGATATTATGCAGGTTCTCATATAAGAATCTGAAAAGTGAAGGGCACCTGGGTGACTCAGTTGGTTGTGTTCAACTCTTGATTTCAGGTCAGGTCATGATCTCAGAGTCCTGAGATCCAGCCCTGCGTGGGGCTCTACCTTGGGTGTGGAGCCTGCTTGAGATTGTCTTTCTCCCTCTCCCCTTCCCCTACTCCCACATGCACTCTCTCTCTAAATGAAGAAAGGGAGGGAGAAGGGAAGGGATGGGAAGATCTGGATAGGTGAGCCTAGGATAGACTCCAGGTATGTTCAAATCTTGTTCTAACTCTACCTATACCATTGAATCTAGATTGATGACCAAATAATAATTGAACAATATGTTTACAAGAAGTTGCCCTTAACTCAGTGTTATCTTCCTACAGAATTCTAATAGCACTAGCTGAAGTCTCAAAGCAGGTGCCCATCAAATTATCTTGACGTTTTTCACACTGTAAAAAAAAAAGATGACCAGTTGTCTGCATTCTAACCTGGTTGAGGTAACATTTCAGAAACTTAAAGGAAAATGTAGTCTAAGCTTTGTTTCTGAGCTTTGAAGAAAAGGATTGCTTTTTTGGATTGGGTGCATATGTTGTCTCTTGGAGATGTGAAGACTATTTCTCTTACCATTATTCTCAAGATCTTCCTTGTTGAATTGACTCTTTAGGTGTGCCTTAGATGCTGAATTATGTGAAATCTGATTTATTTTATTGCTTTAATAATGCACTGTGTAGTTTGGGGAAAAGGATATGGAGAAGGTCTTGTGAAGTAAATTGAAAGCAAATTTTCACACTTGATCACACATGTAAAAGTGGGAATAATTCAATGATGAGACATATGCTTTATTAGAGGTCAATGTTCCTATCATGGTTATTAAACTTTTTTAGCATTTTAATAAGGTGCTTTCCTCCCAACCCAGTTTTTCTATCTTTCTGATGCTGTTTTAAAATTATAGTTTATGCAGGACATTATGCTAAGTGAAATAAGCCAGACACAGAAAGACACATACTGCATAATAACAGTTAAGGGTGGATTCTAAAAAAGTTGAACTCATAGGAGCAGAGAGTAGAATAGTGGTTGCCAGGGACTTGCGGTGGGAGAAATGGGGAGATCAAATGTCAAAGGGTACAAAGTTTCAGTTATGCAATATGAATAGATGCTGGCGATCTAATATACACCATGGTGACTATAGTTAAATAATACTCTATTGTATACTTGAAATCTGGTGAAAGTAAATCGTAAGAGTACTCACTACACACACATAAAAAGGTAACTATATGAGAGGATGAATATATTAATTAGTTTGATTGTGGTAATCATTTCACAGTGTATATGTATATCAAAATATGGTGTACACCTTAAACATATATACTTTTTTGTCAAGTACACACCAGTAAAGCTGGAAAAAAGTAAAATTATAGTTTGAGTCTGTATCACCTCATTCTGAACACTAAGACTACAGTCAACATTATAGAATTTAAATGATTTCTAGCAAAGTATAAAGGACAATAGGCTTAAATTTTATTTTAAATTATATTAGTAATACATGAATATCTTATTATAAAAACCATTAACAACAAAGATAAAATAAAGGTCTACTTTGGTATAACCTCCTCCAAATTTTACTCCTTTTTCCAGAAGTAAAAAACCAATACCAGTTTGGGGTTTCTTTTTCCAAAATGTTTTCAATTCATTTTATATATATAGGTAACTAACTATCAAACTATATAAATTTGCTTAGTGCATATAGCTCCTTACCAGTATGAAGTTGTAGAATGCATATTAATTAGATACCTTTTTAATGACACAATATGCCTTGGATATCTTATGTGATCTCACATAATTTCATCTCATTCCATATTATCACATAGTAGTGATGTAACATATTTAGCTGTTCTCCTATTGATGGATATTTTGGTTTTTAAATTGTGAAATAAAACATAAATAAAAATATTTTTACACTATATGCAGTGTTGTATTGGACACCCTTGTGTACATTTCTTGTGTGTGTGTGTGTGTATGTGTGTGTGTGTGTGTGTAAAAGCATTTCTTTGGGATTGATAGCTTCATGTGGAATTGCTGGGTCAAAGAGTAGACACTTAAAATATATATCTTGAAACATAGTTCCAAAAGGATGATGGATTTTATAAAATGTTTTGTGATTAAGAATAAACAGATATACTGAGGTGCCTAGGTTGCTCAGTTGGTTGAGCATCCGACTCTTGGTTTCAGCTCAGGTCAGGATCTCATGGTTCGTGGGTGCTAGCCCTGTGTCTGGATCTACACTAACAGTGCAGATTCTCTCTGTCTCCTTCTCTTTCTCTGCCCCTCCCCTGCTCACTTTCTCTTGCTCTCTCTTTCTCTCTCAAAATAAATAAATAAACTTAAAAAAAGAAGAAGCAGATACATTAAAAATAAAAACATTGGGACTTGGATACATTAGGAGAGTAGATTCTGAGGTTTAGCAGGAATTTCAAATTTTTTAAATATCTGTTTTAGTATCTATTTTCCCCTATCTGTTCTTTGTCCCCACTCATGCATAACATTCCCACCAGTGCAGACTGCATTGACACATTATTATCACCCAAAGTCACTTACATTAGGTTTTACTCGTGGTATTATAGATTCTCTGGGTTTTGACAAATGTATAATGACATATGTCCATCTTTTTAATATCATACATAAGTTTTCCTGCACTAAAAATCCTCTGTGTTCCACCTTTTCATTCATCTTTCTCCCCTAACAGTTCGCAACCCCTTATTACTGTCTCCATAATTTTCCCTTTTCAGAATGTCATACAGTTGGAATCATACAATACATAGCCTTTTCATATTGTCTTCTTTCACTTAGTATGATGCATTTAATGTTCATCCATGTCTCTGCAGCTTGATAGCTCATTTCTTTTTTGCACTAAAGATCCCATTATCTGGATGTACTACAATTTATTCACCCATTCACCTACTGAAGGACATCTTGGTTACTACCAGTTTTTACCACTTGTAGATAAAGCTGTCATAAACATCGTGGCTAGATGATTGTGTGGACCTAAGTTTTCATCTCATTTGGGTAAATACCAAGGAGCATAGTTGCTGGACTATATGGTAAGAATATGTTTAATTTTGTAAGAAATTGCCAAACTGTCTTCCAAAGTAGCTGTACAATTTGCATTCCCCTCAGTAATGAATGAGGGTTCCTGTTGCTCCACATCCTATCGTGTGTTTGGTGTTGTCAGTATTTTGGATTCTTGCCATTCTAATAGATGTCTAGTGGTAGCTCATTGTTTCAATTTGCAGTTCTCTAATGACATGATCTGAGCATCCTTTTATATGCCTATTTACCATCTTAAACTGGGCTGTTCATTTTCTCATTGTTGAGTTTTAAGAGTTCTATATATTTTTTGGCTAATAGCCCTTTATTAGAAAAATTTTTAGAAGTATTTTCTTCCAGTTTGTGGCCTATCTTCTCATTCTGTTGAGTATTTAAACTTTTCAAAATAATTTCTTGCTAATTTGAAAGACTTAAGGAGATTTAAGGAGAAATGTAATCCACATCCTTTTAGGATATTCACACCAAATTTAGCAGAAATGTTAGGAGATGTGGACTTGTCTAAGCCCTTTGCTTGGGTCATTTAAATGCTTTTCCCATAGTGACACGAAGTGGCTTTCTTTCATTTGCAAAAGAATTGCAACATGAGACCATGGATTTATTTCAAGAATACCAAACTTGTGAGACCTGAGGTTATTTAATCCTTAGCAAAATGTGCTCAGCTTCTCATTTAATAAAAATAATTAAAACAAACCAGGGGTGCTCATGCTTATATCTGCTGGATTTAGAAGTTTCCCTGTGGGAGAAAATTACGCTTTAATGAAGAATTAGTTTAAGCTGGGTGGATTAGGTTGATAAAATTCATCTCCATAGTAATTTAGCAAGGGAAAAATTAAGATGTTGGCCACAGTTGCTATTAATTTGGTCTGAGCTGAAGATCTCTGTAAATACCTCTGAGAAGGGGTATATTCATTACATTTGATCATTTAGCCACAGAGTGCCAAAACTGCACATAGTGGGTCCTCATAAGTGCTTTTGCTTCTGAGTTACATTTCACTATGAATGAGGTGATCTCATAATTCTCTTCAAATGCTTAATGACTATATTTTCTACATTCATTTTACTGCATCTCAAATGTTCTAAGAACTAGTCTAAGTTTTGAGGGAAACCCGAGTTTGTATAACACGATTTCTAGGCTTAAGGAGTTTTATAGATGAAAAGAAGAAAGACAAATGTGTGGAACTCCTATGACCCAAGGTGGCCCACATTCTTGAATGATTTGAGAGAAATCCAATTTTTTAAACCACCTTCTATTGTACAATTTGTCTTCTAAACAGTATTATTTAATTTACAGAAACTGTAAGATGTGATGGTTAATTTTATGAGTCAACATGACTGGGTCCTGAAATTGGAGATATTTGGTTAAACATTTCTGTCTATAAGGAAATTTCCAGATGAAATTAGCATTTGAATCACTAGACTAAGTAAAGCAGATTGTTCTTTCCAATTAGGGTAGTTTTGACCCAATTCCTTTAGGGTATGAATAGAACAAACAAGTGGAGGAAGGGAGAATTTGCTCTTTCTGCCTGACTCTCTTAGCTGGGACATTGGTTTTCTGCTACTCATGGACTAGGACTTACACCCTTACACCATCAATGCTCCTGATTCTCAGGCCTTTGGACTCAGACTGGCAGTGTAGTTACATACATATATTTGTGTGTGTGTGTGTGTGTGTGTGTGTGTGTGTGTGTGATGTGTATATTAATATACATATATACATATAATATATATTAATATATACATATAATTATATATATATTTTATTTCTCTGGAAAACCCTAATACAGGAACCAAAGCACTTAAATCTAAAGGATAATTTATTTTTAAAAAAGACATTTGAAAAAAAAGACGAACTTTGCATTATATAGTCTCAAGCTGCTGACAAAAATGACAAATATTTCCCTGTTTCTCACACCCCAACAGTATCATTTCATCTGAGAATACCAACTTGGACAATTAAAGATCACTCAGATTGTATATAGCAGCACATGCCAGGTCAATTTATTTTAACATGCATAAGTCTAAATTGTTAGTAATAACCATGTCGGGGAAGAACTGTAGGAAAAATCAATATTCCTGTTGAGGTTTATCAATAGTACTTAATGATTTTATGCATCTACTATATAGACATGAAGAAGGCTCAATTAAAACCCATAGAATAATCAAACACTGCCTAAAAATGAAAAAAAATTGTATCAAAACCACACAAGATAAATATGACTAGCAGATTAACTTTTAGTAGCAGTGGTCAGATATGTCATAGTTGCTAGAAAATCACAGGCTCAATCATGGTAAAGCTGTGTCCCACTTTCCTCATTCAACAACTGTGATAATAAAGTACCTACCTCTCAAGATTATGCTAGAGATTCAGTGAGATAATCTAGGTAAAGCTCTAGATAAACCTGATATATAGGAAACTCTATATACCCATTTAAAAAATAAAATCTAGTAGTGCTTCAGAGACCATCCTAGAGAGAAAACTGCTCTGAATTTCATTCACAGACCTCACTCTCTTGGTGAAAGTCATTTAATGAAAACAAAGGCCTTTCAGAGTAAAAATGTCCTGACTGACCCACTTCAGCACACCTCCCCCACTTCTTAATAATTAGGGTTCCTTGAAAGTAGTTCAAAAGCTCTATGATGTTGGAGGAAGGTAAAGGAGAAGTGTAAAGGTCCAAGGCAGGCTGATAGAGAAGAGACTTCAGAAGAGAAGTCTTTGAACAGTCCCAGGGTTTATAAAAGCATGGAGGCTTGTTGGTGGTTTTCAGAGTAACTCCTGGGAAGTGATGTTGGAATGGAGAGCTGAGCTAACTCCACCTCCTCCACTCCCTGAGAGATATTGTGTGGCTGAGTATCCCTAGAAGATTTCCCCCACAGGCTAGACATCCTGGGAAGAGCCTGGGCAGCTGGCCAATGGTCTAGGTTCTAAAATCCATTCAATAGGAATGATGTTTAGGACCATAAGTGTCCCTTGATCCTACTTCATCTTATATAGGAGGACACTGAGGCCTATGTTGGTGATTCGGCTTCTCCAAGGTTACCCAACAGAGAGAGTGTGGCAGAGCTGAGACTGAAATCTGGATCTCTTGGCTCTACATTCTGTGCTCATAGACATATCCGTGAAAGAAAGAGAGGGAAAGAGGCTGCATAACATGGTTAGTGGAGATGCATCTGGATTGACTAATTTATTCATGTGCACTGCACTAAAATTTTATAGCATAAATGATAGAGTGTTGCCTATCATTTATCAAATACCATGAGATTAGTTCTTCATGTACATATCTCATTTAATCTTTACAGTGACATGATGAGGTAGGTACTCTATGTTATCCCCATTTTATAGAGGGAACTAAAGCATAAATAGTTCAGCAAATTGCCTAGTATCATGTGGCTAATTAATAAATTACAGAGCCAAGACTAGAAAAATAGGTATTGGCAAATCTTATTTCATATGGCAGTGAGGCCATTTAAAAAGACTCATAGGGAGAGCCCTGGGCACTGCTCCACTCTGGGCTTTAGGTTATATATTTTTAAAATGCAACAGATAATATCTAAAATCCCTGCATGAATTATTGTTCTGTACAGATGGCCTCTGACTTACAATGGTTTGACTTACAATTTCCTTTGGCTTTATGATGGTGCAAAAGTAATGCACATGAAGTGGAAACTGTGTTAGAATTTTGAATTTTGCTCTTTTCCCAGGATAGTGGTGTGTGGTACAGTATTCTCTCCTGGTGCTGGGTAGAGGCAGTGAGCTTCAGCTCTCAGGCAGCCATGCAATCATGAGGCTAAATAATCAATATGCTTAAGATCATTCTGTACCCGTACAACCATTCTGGTTTTCACTTGCAGTACAGTATTACTGTACTGAATAAATTATCCGAGATAATAACCAGAGATAATCAATACTTTATTATAAAACAGGCTTTGTGTTACATGATTTTGTCCAGCTGTAGGCCAATGGAAGTGTTCTGAGCAAATTCAAGTGTGCTAGGCTAAGCTGTGATGTTTGGTATGTTGTATATTAGGAGAATTTTTGACTCGGGATAGTTTCAATTTATGGTGTGTTTATCAGGACCTAACACTATCATAAGTCAATGAAGATCTATAATTTTGCCTGTGTTTTTACTGCACACATGGTTTTTCTAATGATTTGTACTCTGAAGTTTGAGAACAAGTGTGCATGGTTTTACATTTTTGATGAAATGAGGGGTAAATGATGTGGTGACTAATGCTAAAAGCTCTTGCTGATTCATTCTGGGATGGTCATATGCCTCCCAAGACCACCTTTTTAGGCTTTCTTCCACTCCATTATTTCTGCTTTGATGGATGTTGATATTACCATGTTCCTGCCTAAGTGTCTTGGTACCTCTAATTTTTTCTAGATTAAATGAGGTTTTAACAAGGCTTATGGGGTGATTCTTTGTCATTAAAATAACAAATGGATTGAAAACAGCCTTCTGTCTCTTTGGAATCCACCACCATTAGTGGACTATAATCCAGCTGGTAACAGAACAGCAGAGAGCTAGGAGGCTATCAAAGAGCAGAAAAAAACCGTAAAATTTCCTGTGGTGTGTCAGTGAAGATAGAGATTCTCCAAAGTTTCAGAAAATAAAGCTGAATCCCTAGCTGGTAGGTTTGACTTTCTAGAACAGATCCTTATTAATGTGAAGTGGGATTGGACCAGGGACAAAGGCGTCTTTAAAAACATTCCAAGCTTGATGTTTCTTACTGTATCACTGTTGAAAGACTGGAAAATTAATAGGTATTGCATGTTTATTATTCTAGAACTCTAAACTGTAAAAATAAGTTGAGTAATCATTTAAAATTTTAGAACTAACAAGATTTTAAACCTTAGGAAAAAAATTGAGCATTAAAACAGAACATGACTATCCTCTAGGCTAAGATGCTAATATGGTACTAGGAATTCTGTTTTAAGTCTATGGAGCTATCTAGGAGGGCAGGAACTGGGACGTTAGGTCCAGTGGGGCTGGACTCCTCTGCCTGAAGCAGATTCTCACCAGGGAGAGCAAGATCAATATCAAAGCAAGAGAACAATTTTACTTCCTGTTTCTGATCTTAGTTATGGGGGGAAAATAGGAGATTGAGATTAATACAATCATTAGAAAAAAATAATGTGTCTTTCAACAAAGTGCCAATTGAAACTTTTAAAATTAATGACTACACTAAAGATGTTGAATTCGGGTCAGTTTAGGGCATTAACTAATGGCAACAACAGAGACAACAGGAAGTGATAGAGTATCTCAAGCTGATAGGAATTGAGATGGAGGTTACTCTTCAGTAAATTAAATACAGAAATGGGTTAGCTACTCCTCTCAGAGTGAACATGGAAGAGCCTCAAACTCCAGAAACTTCAAATTTCTTTCTCACCCTCACTTTTTCGATAACTAGTTGTATGATTGGGGCAAGCCTCTTCTCCTTAGGGGCTTCTCGTTTCTCCATCTGTAAAATGGGGAATTTGGCTGACTCATCATTTAGATTTCTTTGACTTCCTATGTTCTTTACTTTTAGATTTGCTTCCACATATGTTTGGTGGTAGAAATAGGAGCAATAATACATTTTAATTCTTATATAATTTTCAGGAAAAGAGGTCTTCCCCAACCACTCAAGTTCATGGTTATCTCCTTCATTCCTCTATTCTAGAATGTTTGTGGTTGGTATCCTTTATTTGACACCTATCAATGTAGTGAACAGTTTGTTGTTAGATCCTTGAAGGGAAATAATTATGCCTTATTCCATTTTGCATCTTGAATGCTTGGCACAATAACTGCATGTGGCTACTAACTGTCACCACTCCTACTAACAACAACAATGAATAATATCAGCAGTAATAGTTATTATTCATTTGATGTTTACTGTGTGGTAGGCAGTGTGCAAGGCACTTCATATACATAATATTATTTAGGCCTCATGAAATGAGAAACAGAGAAACTGGGCAACTTGACTAAGGCCACACAGCCAGCAGTGCCCCAAGACCACTGGGCTCCAAGGTGACAGTAAGTGGTAGAACTTATAACTTAAGGATATATATCTCCAAAGCAATACTCTTATCTCTACCATAGTATGCTGTCTTCCCTTGAAAATTTCTTAAATAACTACTAATAGATCATCCTTAGCATTTTGTATTAGAAATCTTAGAGAATCGGTTTGGCCATCAATTCTATGGGTTTTTTTTTTTTATGATACTATAAAAACATTTCAAGTTGGAGATGATAATCCTAGGTTTATTCTGGAAGGCAATGCTTAGAATATGTATATGGAGTTACTTTTTAAAGAGTTGTAAGTGAATAAACTTCAACAAGATTAAGGAAATGAATTGATTAGCTCATTATTTAAATTTTTTTCTAATGTTTTTTATTTATTTTTGAGAGAGAGACAGACAGCGTGAGCAAGGGAGGGTCAGAGAGAGAGGGAGATACAGAATCCGAAGCAGGCTCCAGGCTCTGAGCTAGTTGTCAGCACAGAGCCCAATGCGGGGCTCGAACCCATGAACCGGGAGATCATGACCTGTCCCAAAGCCTGACGTTCAACCGACTGAGCCACCCAGGTGTCCCTGATTAGCTCATTTTATAGAAAAGTCTGGGAGAGGTCAAGCTTCAGACAGTGCTGGATCCAATTGACTTAGTCATGAAATTTCTTGCTTGATCTTTAAATATCTTGGTTTTGCTTTTCTTGCTTGTTTCCAGATGGCTCAATCCTTGTGGCAAAGAAGATTGCTTTAAGAGCTCCAGATTTTCAGAATTTATAGGGTTCATGATTCTAGCAGAAAAGAAGCATCATTCCTGATAATATGGCAAAAATCATAGGGAGGACAATACCTAAAGTAGCTTGCCCATCTCTGACCAATTGGTGTGTCTAGAAAGGATGAAGCGTTCTGATTGGCAAGGGCTGTGTACTGAGACCTCCCCTAATTCTTAGGAGGCAAGAAAGTCTGGCTGAGCCTCAGTCGGACCATGTGAGATGATCAAGAGTATAATGAAATTGGAAGTGGGGATGGATAATTCTCCAAATGAAATCATAATGCAGATAAATATCATAGCCTGCCACAAAGTCTCCAGCTTTTTTATTGTTAACAAATGATGTTATTCCTGGGGTATTAGAAAGAGCAGAGGGCTGATAATAGAGAGCAACTTGATCCTGTCCCTTGTTTGCCTCTGACTAGCTACGTATCCTTCAACAAATCATTTATCCTCTTTTGATTTTAATTCCTTTATCTGCAGAAGTGTAAGGTAGAATGATTAGATCTTCCTGAATCTTTCCAACTCTGGCATTCTGTTTCTGAGTGCTAGTGATGATTATTATCCAGTCCTCTGAATAATAACAAAAGCCAGTTGCTGCTTTTAATACAGATTGGTGATTATATATTTTCTTTAAAAATTCTACTTAGTATCTACAGTAAGTTAATATATCCTTCTCATTTCTGCCATTTATGAAGTACCCTACCGAAGACATTAGATGTCATGGTGAGCTGATCTATAAACATGTTGCAAGGAATGTATTCTTAGTGTTCTGTACATTAATAACACTATTGTGTAGCTATGTGAGCTCTACGGGGACTGCAATCATGTCTATCTTGTTCGGTGCTGAAGCTCCAGTGACTAGCTCAGTCCTTGATATATAACAGATGCTTACAAAATATTAGTTGAAAGATTAAAGTATAAAAATAAAACCTTTAAAATGTCTTAAAGCTCATACACTGTAGAGTCTTCTTGAGTATGAGTGACTATATATAACCCACTATTTTGTATGAAAATAAAACAAGGTGTAAATGGAAGCAATGTGGTTTGAACCCACTTGGCCCAAGTTTACAACTCAAAAAGTTTCTGTAGTTACAACATGTTGCCTCTCAAAGGACCTCAAAGATCAAAGCCCAATGCTTTCTGGCTCCTGTAATTGGTTTACTTTCTAATGCCCCAGATTGATTCTGCTTTTGGAAAGCAAATTACAATTTTACAGATCTTCTGCTTTGTTTTTATCTAGTTTTAGCATGCCTTGATATGCAAAGAATCTTTTTTTCCCTTTTGTTACTATATTCACAGTAATCCATTCTTATGGGTTAAGACAGAGAGTTTGGGTCCTATTGTTCTGAGTACATTTCAGATTTTTTCTTTATGTGTAGTATACACTAAAATAGCATGGCTAGATTACCTAAAGATAGGGCATGTCACTTTCTTAATCAAGAATAAAGTCTTCAATTGTGTTTTCAGATCCTCTAGTATTGGTCTAAACTCACTATCAAATTTAATTTTCCACTACCCAAACTAAAGGCCATGGTCAAGGTGATCCAGTCATTTTAACTAACATCTACCATGTACCTTGTACACATACTTTGTTTATGAGCTGCTATCCCTGCCTTGAATCTGTCCACCAGTCAAAGGCCTACACATCACCAAATCCTTTGATTGAAGTTAATGTTATCCAGAAAGATTTTTCAAATTGTAACTAAATTTCCCTTATTTGAATTTTATACCATTCATGGATTAAAATCAGCATTTCCCAAGTTGCTCTTAAGAACAAAAGTCTGGAAAATAGTGTTCATTGGTCAAAGTGGTTTGGGAAATCTTAGGGAGTATGGAAGACAATTTGTGAAATTGTACTTGTTACTGTGAGTTTTCTTGAGAGCAGAGAGTAATGTAATTCATTATATGCACTCAGTGGCTTCTGTAGTTCTTGTCACATAGGCGTTCAACAAATGTAGAATAAATTAATAATTATTCAACAATTTAGATTTTCATTATGTACTAGATTATATATCTTTCCATATGCTTTGATATTTAAAATCTTAGTTTATCAGGGAAATGGATATCATCTTAAGGACAGCACCAGTATCTTACCAGTTTGTATTTTTCATAACATTTAGTTCAGGACTTGTCCTCTGAATGATAATGAATATAAACTTGTAATGTTGCTCACACTTGACCATTTGTATGTAGGCATAGTGAAATTAATGTTATCTTGAGAGTTGGAATATAGAAAACATCTTTGATTAGTATTCCATCTTCCAGGATTCACTCTGAAGCAGGTATTCCAATAATACATTTGGCTAAATATTTGGTGGTCTTTCCCCTAACTTATTGGATCAAGTGTAGTCATTCTATTTTTCCTCTTACAAATCTGTTAAACCTGGACATATATTACCAGTGTGAGGAAAAATTGTGCATTGACTAGGCCTTTCAACCTAGCTTTGTATAAACCCATGAATATCTTTATACTTCTGAAAACATTCTATAGAAATTACTTATAAATCAGAAGCTAAGTGTTTGTAAGGCAGAAACTTGAAAATTTGAAGTAAACCAGGGCATTGATCAGTTACTTGCAGATATGCACACCATGCTAGGAATTTTGGCAGAGAGATTTCTCTAATAACCCCTTACTATTCCCTGAGACTATACCCTGTTGAACTGGACAAGAAAAGTTTTCTATAAGAATTCATGTATTTAAAGCTAGTTTTCTTAGACTTGTGTTCCTCTGAGTGTGTGCTGTAGCTCCAGAATCTGATGCAATATATTTCAATTTGATTTTTTTAGCCTTAAATTTATTATTTGCTTGTCTTATTTATAGATACATACTATAGTTTCAATAAATTCTAATGATTATCAAATTATTATTCTAATTGTTCTTTACACTAATAAATTGGTTCCAATAAATTCCTAACAATTTTTAGGAATTTACATTATTAGATGGCCTTAGGAGCTTCAGGAAAATGAACATTTTTAAGTGAGTCATCTAAACAACTGTGATTATCAAAGTGTTGAGAACTAATTTACAAGAGAATAGGTTCCAGAAGATGAAAGCAGTCACTCTTCCAAGATTAACTAGACAAGTTCTCCAGCAATTTCTTTCCAGAATAGAAAGCATAGGAGTGATTTCACACAATGGGCTGATCTTCTTATAATAATTGCCTTTTTGAAGTTTCTTGAGACCATACTTATTTTCTTATACATGGAAAAACTTTATGGCTTTCCTCTAAGTAATTATTGTGAAGGATCTCAGAGGTAGAGACCTCAATTTTCAGCCCAAAGAACAATTAAAAATGGTGCACCTATACTTCACCCCTCGTATGCATCATGTCTCATTTCTTCTGCTGTTGAATTCTTCCCAAGTAACATCTCTGGCACCTTCCCAAATTCCTCATTTTTACTTTTTAACTAAATGTGTAAGCCTTTTATAACATATAGTGACAATATAAACTATTAGTTGGCAGCTCCCTAGGGCTTTGAGTCTGCATGCCCATCTGACAGCAAGGTTTATTAAAGACGGACAACAAAAGTCCTAAGAGTATGGTTTTATTTTTAAAAATTGGCAGTATTTATTTTCATCTAGGAGCTTCATTGGTTCCATATCCTTTTGGATTTTTGAGAGGTTTGACCTAGCCATAACACAGAGACACATCCAAGGAAAAGCACTGTGGTCTATGTTTGACATTGAATGTGTCTTCTCTTCCTTTGACAAAGCACATTCAGTGATCTGGGGGCACCTGCTTCACCACAAAGGAAAGCAAATCTGGACACTGGAGACCAGCATCTCTGGGAGATCTTTGTCTTCTGATAAAAAATTGGTAAGAGTAGAACCATGGACAGCAGCTATTGCTACTAGACAGTGATGGCTAATTTCACTGGCTTCCTGAGATTCTTGCAGACAGTGAACAAGCATGAAACTTCACACTAATAATTACAACCCATCATATGACAGGTGTTCTCTCCCTCTCCCTCTCCCTGTGTGTGTGTGTGTGTGTGTGTGTGTATGTGTGTGTGTGTGTGTGTGTGTGTGTGTGTGTGTGTGTGTGTATTAGGGAGATAGGAAAAATGAGAAGATGGGCTACTGTCTTAGTCTTCTCAGGCTGCTATGACAGAATACCTGACAGGGTGGCATATAAACTGAAATTTATTTTTCACAGTTTTGGAGGCTGATAAGTCTGAGATTAAGGTGCCATGACATTTTGTGTCTGGTGAGGGCCTGATTCCCGATTCATAGATAGATATCTTCTCTTTGTGTCCTCTCAGGGTGGAAGGGTTAAGGGAACACTCTGGGACCTCTTATTATAAGGCCACAAATCTCATTCATGAAGGCTCTACCCTCATGACTGAATACCTCCACCTCCTGATACTATTACATTGGGATTAGGATTTCAACATAGGAAATTGGAGTGGGGTGGGGGCAGGGGGAATGGGGTAGACACAAACCTTCAGTCCGTAGCATCTACCCTGTGCACTCAAATGGAATCCCTTTGTACCTGATGATAGTAGCAACATTTGAATAGGGCTTTATAATCCAGAAGGTTTTCACTTAGATTTCAATATTTGTTTCTAATACCAGCTTTGTATTCAGGATACTTCAAGATAATGCCCAAACTTTTTGAGATGCCAAGTGGCTCAGTTGGTTAAGCATTTGACTCTTGATTTCATTTCAGGTCATGATCTCACAGTTTGTGGATTTAGGCCCTACATTAGGTCCTGCACTGATGGCATGGGACCTGCTTGGGATTCTCTCTAGTTCCTTCTTTCTCTGCCTCTCCTCTGGTTGTGCACACACACTCTCTCTCAAAATAAATAAATAAATGTGTGTATGTTTTTTTAAAACTACTGCCCAAACTTCTTCACATGATTTAAGAGGCTATTCTGGTATGGCATCTACTTACCACTCCAGTATTTCTTTTCTCTGTCCTTTTCTGAGACTCTGTGCTCTAACCAGACTAAAATCTTGCTACTTGCTAAATCACCAACTCCTTCTTTCGGGATTTCGATATCTGTTTCTTCTGCCAAAATGATTTTTGTGGCTACCTGGCACTTATGAGACCTGTCCTGACCCCTGCTAGATAAGAAGTCCCTTCTACAGGCGTCCATAACCACTTATATATCACTTATTTTAGCACCTACATACTATATTGTTATTGTTTGTTTCCTTGTCCATCTTCCTTGTTAGAATAAAACTTCCAAAGAGCAGGAATAATGTCTCATTCATTTACACAGCCTTAGTGCCTGGCACACACCTATCAAGTGTAACTACACTTCTTAAATTAATTTGTTTGGTTAGATAGGACAGTTCTCATTATTGCCATCTTATAGATAAGTGAATGAAAGTTCAAAAAGAGTGAAAGGGCTTTCTAATGGAGACATACTTAGAAAGCAAGTAACAGATCTGGAACATAAATAACAACAGGGGCAATAGTATTTTAAATACCCTCAATGAGGGACCACACACATACTGGCTTATTAAATTTTCAGATAAACTTTCTAATGTAGGTACTCTTACTATCTCATTTGTCAAAAAGGGAATTAAGTTTCACAGAGGTTTATTAACTTATTAAATGTCATACAACATGATGAGAGAGTCTCTGATTCCAACTCTTGTCCTCCATTCATTTACTTTGCTGCCTCTTAGGCATTTTGGTTAGATATCCAGGTTCTCTTCTACTGTACTACATGAAGCAGCAACCACTTATAGAAAAAAAACAGATAGCAAATCAAAGGGTTGTTTTGCCTGCAAAGTTGTCAAACATTGGTTTGACTGATGGACTTCACTGAATTGATATATCAAGTTCAAATTAATCTTATCCAGACTGCTATTGATTCTATAGACTCTAATTATATATCTTTTCTCACACTGTATTCTAGGTTCCAGGTAACATAGCCAAATTTAAATTTGCATACAAAAAATATAAGAACCCTAGAATGTGTGGGGAATAGTCTCAAACGTTCATGCTAGCACCAAGGAAGTTAACTGTTTCTTTCCCACACCCTTTGGTACAAATCACTGTCAGATATAAAACTTTGATCTGGGTGGTCTAAGTCTGACGTAGATTGGCAATTTATGTACTTTATGAGATGGATTTATGTTCTGGTAAGTTGTGTGCAGAATCAGTTAGAATTGACAGGCTCATTCCCTCCCTCTTTGGGGCTCCCTGAGCACTTAGCATGCGTCCCTCACAGAGTCTTAATCAAACAGTGTTCTGGTAAGTTGAGAATGTGCAGCCTCTGCCTTTTCCCTACCAGGTTAGGAGCTCCTTATGGATAGGGAGCACATCTCATTCATCACTATATCCAAAGCTTGAGGCACTTGTTTGAGCTCAGGATATGTATGTTGAATAAATGAGTTGATTTGGCATTGGTAGGACAAATCAGCCTGAAAGCTCTTTCTCTCTCCACAGCATTTCCCATTTCCATTTCAATTATGTGGGATAGTCAGGGTTTGCAAGTGTTCTTCCTCCAGCCTAAAGCACTGGGCTTCCTTCAGATGGTAGGATTTCCTTTTATGGTGTCTTAGATGGTGTTCTGAGACTGTAGCTACTGTGGAAACATCAGTATCCTGCCTTTAAATGATGGAATGGCATTTCCTGAAGATGTCTCAACTGCCTTTTAAATCATCATCAGGTTAGCATGACAGTTTCTTATTATTTATATTACCAAGTGCCCTGTTTTATGCACAAGCTGTTTTAAACACCTCTGTTGGAGGTATAATTGACATAAAATAAATTGCACATATATATAGTGTACAATTTGATAAGTATTGATATGTACTGTGAAAATGTCACCACAATCAAATAGTGAACAAATCTGTCACACCGAAATTTTTTGTTTCCTTTATAATCTCTCCCTCTCAGGTTTCCTTATCCCCTCCCCCATCACTAGGCAACCACTGACCTGCTTCCTGTTGTTATAAATTATTATGCATTTCCTTGAGTTTACTTAAATGGAATCACAAAAGATATCATTCTTCTCTGACTTCTGTCACTCAGTCTAATTATTTTGAGATTCATCTGCATAATTGGATCAATAGTTAATTTACTTTATTCTGGAGTAGTATTTTATTGTATGGATATACCACAATTTGTTTTTCTTTTCATTTGTTCATTGACCTTTGGCTTGTTTCCAGTTTTTGGCATTATGAATAAAGCTGCTGTGAACATATGATATATACTTTCATTTCTTTTGGATAAATACCTAGGAAGGGAATGGCTGGATCTTATGATAGGTGCTACAGGTTGAATTGTGTATCTCCAAAAAGATATTGTTGAAGTTATAACCCCTTCAGAATGTGATCTTATTTTAAGTTAGGATCTTTATATAGTAATCAAGTTAGAATGAAGCCATCAGGGGGGGACTTTATCCAGTATAACTTGGGTCCTTATAAAAAGGGGGAAACTTGGACGCAGAGACATACACACAGGAAGAATACCATGTGAAGATGGATGCAGAGATTGGGGTGATGCTTCTACAAGCCAAGGAATGCCAAAGATTGCCAGCAAACCACTAGAAGCTAGGAAAGAGGCTCGGACAGATTCTCCCTCACAGCCCTCAGAAGGAATCAACACTCCCACCACCTTGATCTCATACTTCTATCCTCCAGAACTGTGAAACCATAAATGTCTGTTGTTAAGACACCTAGTTTCTGGTACTTAGTTATGGCAGCCTTAACAAAATAATAGTGTATATTTAACTTTTTACAAAACTGCCCATTTTTTTCCCAAAGTGATTATACCATCTTATATTCCCTATACCAGTGTATATGAGTTCCTGCATATGCTCCCCACCACTTAGTATAGTGAATCTTTCTAAGTTTAGCCATTCTAATACGTATGTAGTGGTATTTTATTGTGGCTTTAATTTGAATTTCCTTATGAATAATGATGTTGAGACATGTTTATGTGCCATCCATACGTCTTCTTTGATAAAGTATTTGTTCAAATCCTTTATCTATTTTTGAGTTATTTTCTTATCTTGTTTTTGTAAGTTCTTTTTATTTTCTACATGTAAGTCCTTTACCAGATATGTGATTTCAAAAAAATTCTGCAACTCTGTTTTTCATGTTTTTATAATAATATATTTTGTAGAACAGTGAGCTTAATTTTGATTTCATTGAATTTACCAATTTGTTCATTTATACCCCTACTTTTAGTGTCATAACTAAAAAATTCTTTGCCTAAACCAAGGTCATAAGCATTTTCATGTATATTTTCTTCTAGAAGTTTTCTAGAATCTAGAAGTTTTCTATTACATGTAGACATAGAATTAATTTTGAATTAATTTTTATATATGGTGTGAGGTATGAATTGATTTGTCTTCTGTTTGTGTATTGATATCAAATTGTTACAATGTCATTTGTTGAAAAGGTTGTCTTTTTTCCATCAGATTGCCTTTGGATTATTGTAAAAAATTAATTGAACATATATGTGTGGGTCTCTTTCTTGATTCTTTTCTGTTCTATTGATTTCTTTGTCCACCCCTACACCAATACCTCACTATTTTGATTGCTGTAGCTCAATGGCTTTGAATGGGGGGTGATTTTGTTTCCTGGGAGCATTTGGCAATATCTGGAAACACTTTTGATTGTCACACTGGGGTGGAGATATTACACATTTATAATGGGTAATACTCAGTAATGCTGCTAAATATCCTATAATACATGGAGGGTATTTAGTACCAAATGTCAATAGTACTGAGGTTGAGAAATCATCATAGCTTTTTAATACATCTTGAAATCCAGTAGTACAAATATTCCAAATTTGCTTCTATTTTTCAGGGTTGTTTGGCTACTCTAGGCCCTTTGTATTTTCACATAAATTTTGAAATAAGCTTATCAGTTTTCCCAAATATTATGCTAAGATTTTGCCTGAGCTTGTGTTAGATCTATATACTAAGTTGAGAAGAATTGATACTTAGTAATATTGAATGTTTCCATCCTTAAACACTGTATATCTATCCATTTACTTAGATCTTCTTAATCTCTCTTGGCAAGGTTTTGTAGTTTTTCAGTATCCAGCTCTTGGTCTTGTATATCTTTTCTAAAATTTAACCCTAAGTAGTAGGGTTTTATTTTTTCCTGCTATTGTAAATGGTATTGTTTTTTTAATGAGTGAAGTTTTAAAAAAACATATTTTTTCCCATGAGTTTGGGGGGTCAATCTTAACACATTATCTGGTTTACTGGGTTTTGTAATCTCAAGCGCCAGTATAACTATATGGGCATTCATTGGATTCCAAGTGATAGAGACCCAAGTTCCTTGATTTTAAGAAAAATCTGATACCTCACTGAATTAAAAGAAGAGCTACAGACCGGCCTGGAGCTCAGAACCTGATGGGATTTAGATCCATACTTCCTTGGCATGTCAGATTTTCTCCAAGGCACCAGCTTCATTTCCTCATGATATTTCATGCTGAGGAATATGGTACCATGCAGCAACTCATAGCTTTATTTATTTAAAATTTTTTTCAATTTTTATTTACTTTTTAGAGAGATACAGAGACAGAGTGTGAATGGGAAAGGGGCAAAGAGAGGGAAACACAGAATCTGAAGCAGGTTACTGGCTCTGAGCTGTCAGCACAGAGCCCAAAGTGGGGTTTGAACTCATGAACCGAGAAATCATGACCTGAGGGGGAGTTGGATGCTTAACCAACTGAACCACCCAGGTACCTCCTCATAGATTTATTAATAGAGGAAAATAGATTCTTCTCAGCCAGTCCCTTTAGGCAATTCCTGGGAAGTACTCTGATATTGGCTAGGGTCACAGATCTAACCCCGGACCAAACTCTGTGGCTAAGGCATGTGATACAATGGTTGGCTTTATCAGGATTGTACTCTCTCTTTTCAGTCAGAGTTTTAGATCCCTGGCTAGCATAAGATGGTGTGATGGGAAGTACAACAGAAGTTCTGGGCAAAGGCAGCAGCCATTACAAACAGCAACACAATCTCCCCAGATCTAAGTAAGCTCAAGTATTCAAAAGAGGAGCCCTTTCATGTCATTATTCTCTCTGGAAAGTCTTATCATTCATTAACAGATGTTCATATTGACATTTAATTACTCTATGTGCAGCATTTATGCTTTCATGGACTGAAGGCCTGTTTGGAAACCACATCTTCATTTCTCTTTCCATCCCTCCATCCAAACAATTTACATTTCATTTTCTCCACCTTGACTTCCCAACTCAGAACCACCAGAAATGATATTAGGAGGATCACATCCACAAATAATAAATACCCAAAGTTTATAAAGAATCTATAAAACACAACACCCCAAAAATCAATAATCCAATTAAAAATGTGTGGAATACGTGAATAGACATTTCTCCAAAGAAGACATCCAGATGTCCAACAGACATATGAAAAGATGCTCAGTATCTCTGATCATCAGGGAAATGCAAATCAAAACTACAGTGAGATATCACCTCATGCCTGTCAGAATGGCTAAAATCAACAACACAAGAAACAACACGTGTTGATGAAGATGCTAAGATAGGAGAACTCTTTTGCACTTTGGTGGAAATGCAAACTGGTGATGCCACTTTGGAGAACAGTATGGAGATTCCTCAAGAAACTAAAAATAGAACTACACACTATGATCCAGCAATTGCACTATTTAGTATTTACCTAAAGGATACAAAAATAAAGATTTGAAGGAGTACATGCATGCCAGTGTTTATAGCAGCATCATCAACAATAGCCAGACTATGGAGAGGGAGCCCAAATGAATGGATAGAGATGATGTGGTGTGTGTGTGTGTGTGTGTGTGTGTGTGTGTGTGTGTACGATAGAATATTAGTCATCAAAAAGAATGAAATCTTGCCATTTGCAATGACATGGATGGAGCTGGAATGTATTATGCTGAGTGAAATAAGTCAATCAGAGAAAGACAAATACCATTTGATTTCACTCACACGTGGAATTTAAGAAACAAAACAGATGTACATATGGGAAGGTGGGCGGGGGAGAAAAGAGAGGGAAGCAAACCACAAAAGACTCTTAATGGTAGAGAACAAACTAGGGTTGATGGAGGGAGGTGGGTGGGGGATGGGTTATGTGGATGATGGGTACTATGGAGAGCACTTGTTGCAATGAGTGCTAGGTGATGTCTGTAAGTGATGAATCACTGAATTCTACTCCTGAAACCAATATTGCACTGTATGTTAAGTAACTAAAATTTAAATTAAAAACAAAAAGATGGGGAACTTGGGTAGCTCATTCAGTTAAGAGTCTGACTCTTGATTTTGGCTCAGGCCATAATATCAACAGTTTGTGAGTTTGAGCCCCACTCAGGCTTTGCACTCACAGCATGGAGTCTGCTTGGGATTCTTCCCCCCCCCCCCGCCCTTTACTCCTCCCCAGCTCACACACTCTCTTTCTCTCTCTCAAAATAAATAAATAAACTTAAAAAAATGATGTGGTCTTTCTATCCACACACACACACACACACACACACGCACACAATGGATATATATGATAGAATATTACACAGCCTAAAAAAGAATGAAATCTAGCCATTTGTAGTGATGTGGATGATCTACGGAGTATTATGCTAAGTGAAGTAAGTCAGTCAGAGAAAGACAAATAATACCATATGATTTCACTTGTATGTGGAATTTAAAGCAAAACAAATGAGCAAAATGAAAAAAAAAGAGGGGCAAACCAAGAAACAGACTCTTAACTATAGAGAGCATGCTGATGTTGCCAGATGGGAGGTAAATGGGGGTGGGTGAGTAAGATAGCTGCTGGGGATTAGGGAGTGCACTTGTGATGGGCACCAGGTGTTGTATGGAAGGGTTAAATCATTATAATGTATACCTGAAACTAATATTACACTGTATGTTAACTAACCAGAATTTAAATAAAAATGTTTAAAAATAATAAGTTTGACTATTGCAAGGAAACAGCCATAAGAATAGGGAGAAGTGGTGAGAAGTCATATTTTGGTTTATCATCATCACCAATCCTGAAAAGCATATTTTACATCTCTAAGCCGTCAGTTCCTTTTCTGCCATTTGGAAATTTTGTCTATATGTTTGTAATTTTTCTCTGAAGGATCCTGCCTTTATTAGGTTTCAAGATTTCTTATATAAAACCGAACTAAATCTGGTGATAGCCCCCTTCCCCTGCCATCCTCAAGTGGCAACAAATTAACTTTAGGTTAGAAAGCTCTCTAGGGATAGATCAAGGAGGTGTTTCTGACAAGCCCAGCTCTTGCAGCCTTGAGTGAGCATGGGAGGGCTAGAGTGTGGGAGTTTTGCTTCTATTCCTTGTGGGAATAACTATTTCTATACTTACATAAGGGATTCAGGCTGCCATTCTGTGTGTTTTCAGCTAAAGAATTTTTCCTAGAATAGTGATTAAGTGACTAAAAATTCTCTTTTAGAGAGGAAAGAACAAGTATCTATTTTTCTGAAATTCTTTTCATTGCTTACTTCTCTATTGCCTTTCCAGGTTCGAATAGTAGCAAAGATAAAGATGAAGAAAGTCACAGAACAATCATTACCATCACCACATATTAAAGCACCTAGCATGTGCCAGATCTATTCTAAGGATTTTACCTTGTTGCTTCATGTAAGACTCTTACATAACAAAGAATGTGGTATTGTCTCCATTTCCAGATGAAGAAAACTAAGGTTTAAAGAGTTTAAATAATTTGTCATTTGAACCTAGATCTGGCTGACCCCAAAGCATCTTAAGCAACATGGCATCCTGTCTTTCATTGAACCTCAGTGAAGGAAAGGAAAGGATTTTTAGAGATCATGTAATATTCCCCCAATCATAGAGAAATGAGTAGACACTTAAACTATGTGGTTTACCTTTAATTGGATAAGTTCTTATGATGAGACAATTGAAGTAAAAAAAAGTCCCTGGATAATATATGAAAAATTAAGATTTCTTAGCTTCAGTCTTGTATATTTAGAACCTGAAAGTCTTGAGGCAACAGGTAGAAGTTGGAATTTAATTACTCTTTAGTGCTGCTGCAGAGGATTCTTGGATCTTACACCTTGAGAAAAGTTTCATTGGCTTGTTCTGGTGCTGTGGCCATGGTTCCCAATTTGCATTTCTTTTGCCTTAAAAGGCTGTGTGTGTGTGTGTGTGTGTGTGTGTGTGTGTGTGTGTGTGTAAGGTGAAGGGATGGAAAGAGAAGGAAAACCATGGAAAGATAGTTACATTGCCAGGAGAAAGGAATGCCTTATCAGAGTAGACTGAATAATCAGCCATGTATTTTTCTTTAAGTCTAAAAACTGTGTTCAGTTCACAGCCTATGTGTCATAGCTTCTTGCTTCAAAGGGTCTCAAAGGCGCTGTTCAGCACTAGTCATTTCTAGGCAATAGACTGCAGATCAACTTTAGCCACGCTTTTCAAAATATTGCTTTTGACCACTCAGAGCTGAAATAATGGAGCCACACAGAACCAGTACCACTGTAGCCAAAAACCGTCACAAAATGCCTTTCTAATGGGGCATTAGGAGTACTGCCCTGCAATGGGAAGAACAGGAAGCCATCCCACTTCTCCATGTCTTCTACAAATATCATACAACACCTGCCTCACCTCAGTTATTCTGTTCTTCAGAGAGAACCAAAGTGATCTTTTTATAAATATGGAACAAGTAAAACCTCTCTGTGTTATATTCCCTATCTAGAATAAGGTCCAGGAAGGCAGGAACTTTGGGTTATGTGTGTGCTGAGGTATTCTCAATGCCTAGAATGGTGCCTGATATGTGGTAGGTGTTCTATAAATTGTTGACTGAAGAATAAATGTATGGATAAAGAATAAATGTACAATAAATTGTATGAAATCTCCAATAGCTTTTGTCACATGAAGAATTAAATCTAAATTTATTAAGATGGACTTTAGTCCCCTTCCTACCCTTCATGTTTAGCTCACTCTCCCTTGCTTGCTACAATCCAGTCTTCTTTCATCTCTTGGAATCTATCAGTGTGCCTTCCAGCCTCTGGTCTTCTTTGCTGCTGGAGTTTCTGTGTAGAATTTCCTGCTCATCACTCTTCCCTGAAAGATACCTTCTCTTCATTCAGGTCTCAGCTTGATTATCATTTCCTCAGTGGCCTTCCTTATCTTCTCTCTCCCATCTAAATTAGGTTCTTCTATGAAGGTTCTCCTCTTCATAGAATTTTTTTCCTTCTCCCTTTTTGGCCTGAACACCATTTATTTGAGTCTTTACTTGATCTTTGTTCATCTCTCCCACTGGACAATAGGCTCCATGAAGGCAAGACCTTATCTGTTTAATTCTCTTTTATGTACTCAGGCCTAGCAGAAGGCCAGGCACAGAGAAAACCCTGAATAAATAAATATATGTTGAGCAAACAGATGCATTTTAGCTGCAGAAAACTCCAACTAAATAAGGTGCAGATAGGAATACTGGGTATCCTGCATTCATGAAAATGAAGCCAAACACTGGTTTAGCAAATGGCTAACCCAGATTTGCTAAAAGGAAAAGGACGAGCCTGTCATTGTGTGAGGATGTCAGAAATGATGGAGTTGGTGCAGACATGACAAGTGACCTGTCCTGCTGGTAATTAGTAGCCTAAGGCTAAGCTACTAGCAAGAGTGGGCGGGAAACAACACTTAACCACCCAATTAAAAGGCACTGCAGTTTAAATTTAGAAGCTGTCTGTGGCCATGCCATAGAAACCACACTGAGGAGGAGAGTTGGTTGCACAGCACTTGCTCCCAGGGTTGTTACAGTATGTCAGAGAGATCATTAAGGACACTGTGACTGCACATTTAGAAATTATGTCCAGTGGCTCTCTTGTCCTGAGCAGATGAGAACACAATGAGTGAGGGTCTGGCCCACTGTGTAGGTGATTCCAGGTCAGAAAGTATTTAAATCCCTTCTGTTTGAAAGGGAGGAAGGCACTTTTATTGACACCAACAGGTAAGTGACATGGAGTATAGTACAATCCACACTGAACTGGGGGTCAGGGGATCTGTGTTCATGAGTCCATTCATCCGTTTAAAGTCATCATGATCTTTGGCAAGAACCTCAGCCTTCTAGAATCACTTTTACAATAAGAGAGTTAGTATTGTTTTGGTTGGAAACAACAAAAGAATCTGACTGTTTTTTCAGGCACAAAAAGCTCCTTTAAGTGAGAAGTACTGACTGAAGAATGCACTTTCAGCCTAGCTGGGTACAAAAGCATAAACAACTCACCAGGTATTTATTTTTCCTTCCTGTCTCTTAGCCCATTTTATCTCTTGTTCTCTTCTCATACCAGCTTTTCCTCTTGACACAATGGCTGTAGCAGCTCTGGCAGGTATCTTTCAGCAGTCTCTTCATGAGTCCTGCACATATCCTAAAGTTCACTTTAATTGGACCAATGATCACTATGGCTGGTTTCCACTCATGTCGGCAGGAAGTTCTCTACCCCTCTATAGGAGATGCTGAAGTCGCTTGGCTTTTGGCCCCTGTTTTTCCATAGACCTGACAGCATGTCCCTGGAGGTCAGCTGCCCCAGCACACCTGAAGCTCCCTAGCCAAGATCTAGTGAAAAGGGAGGACTGGCAGTTGAATAGGGTATATCCAAATGGGGCTCTACATATTTCTTTCCTCTCAGAATTCACTGAGTTCCTATAGCAGGTGTTCTCACTGATTTTCTACCATGTCACACATGATAGATGAAATTCACATGACAGAGTGGTGGATTGGATCAGAGGGAGTTGGGCAAACTTGGGTTCAAATTGCAGCATGTAGTAGTTATAGAACCCCAGGCAAATTACTTAACCTCTCCCAGCTCTGTTTTCCTATCTGGCAACAGAATATAAATCATACTTGCTTAACCATGTTGTTACAAGGATTTAGTGACATAAATTGGAAAAGTGTTTTACACACACAGAAAACACAATAACAGTGAAAAACAGAAATGTGTGTGTGTGTATGTGTGTGTGTGTGTGTGTGTGTGTGTGTATGTATGTGTATAAAACCAAGAGTTTTGTGAGATTCCCAGTCAGGGACTTTGCATCTTGTATTTAAGAAAACCTAACAGAATGCAAATTTAAATGGATCACCTTGAACATGCTGTCTTTAACAAATTTTTCTTTTAGTTAGTCTAAAAATCTGTCTTTTTTGAAAGCTCATATACAAATATGGATGGCTATAGCTTCTCTCTTTGTCACATTAGTTATCAGAAGAATACACTTGGAGCCCTAACTTGTATACCTTCTATGAGAATCTTACCAGAAGAAGAGAGGGAATGTATTTAGCCAATAGTTTGTAGGTTCTTTTAGCCACTGCTTTGAGAACTACTTGGTACTCCCTTCCTTGTGTCACTCCAAATAATAGGTTATATAGTACAGAAGTAAGGGATCTTACAGCTGTAATACTGGCTTATAATTTTTAAAGTTCTTTCATTGAACTTGAAACTTTTTGCCTTGGTATATAAGAGATGCTCTTGCTTTAGTGAACTTAATGTCTAATTAGATTATGTCATTCATCATCTAGCAAGAAATAGTCCAATTCATATAATCTACTTTATTTTCTAAGCATCTCATAGAATAATTGTGGCAAGAGCTAAAGACATTTATAAGTTGCATCGATGAACATTGTACTTCTTTTCCTAAAAGTCTGAAATTCTTCAGTTTATTTCTAGGAGACTTAGCTAAAGGATATGTTTATTGCATCTCCCTTCCTTCTTCCCTCCACAAAGTGAGATGTAATCTCTCTAGATTTGTAATAAGTCCTTGAAGCACACTTTATATAATAAAAATGTATGAATTTTTTGTAGGAAAAATCCCCACAAGTAAACACACATGTTTGCTGATGCTTGCATGGGTGGGGGTGTATTACTTCTGCTTGTCCAGCATTTATTCTTTTAGGGAGCTACCTTTTCCTTGGCTCCTTGATTTCTACTGAGGCTGAATATGATTCCAGCCCAGGCCCTGAATAGAGGAGGGCAATGAGCAAACAGTGGGCCAACACTGATCATGTGGGTTCTCTCCTGGAATTGGAAACTTTGAGCAGCTTGTTGCCAGTATTTTCCAACTTTTGGTTAATTGACTTTTCCCTAAGATCCTCTGGTTAAATTCCACTTTATTTCCTAAGTTAAGATTAATTCTTATTGATGGAACACAAAGAATTCTAATTGACATAATTGGCCCTCTGGAATCTGTGCTGAAGTGTGAATGACTGCTAGTCCTTCACTACTTCTCTGGAAGCATCTATTTTGAATCTGATACATTTCTAAATGGAAGTGTTTTTAGTGGCAAGAGAGAAGCCATTTCTTATCAGACTCATGATTGAGGTTCCTCAATCATGATATTCAGCTGACTTCTGTCTAAATTGATTCTGGGAAGAGCAGGGACTTGTGGCTAACAAATGATTAGTGAATGTCAAAGATGACGAGTATCTTGATCTCATGTCTGTGGTTACATCACTCCTGATGCTATATCTGTGGTCATTTTTTTTTTTAATTAGAATGGAAATCTCTTTTTCCTAGGCTGATGAGAAGTCAGGGTAGCTTGCAGGCAGAGGTATGGTCCATGTGACATTCTGAAGTTCCTCTCGCCTTAGATATTATGAACAGTTCCAGGAAGCAAGGCTTGAGTGTGAAAATACTCAGCAGTTAACACAATGCTTGAGGCACTAGGAAGAAAAAGTGTTTTCTAAACATACACCATGTGTTGGTGGAAGTCAAAAATAGAGCCCTTAGCCTTCTGACTTTTTGGCTAGGATTTCCCAACATCCCAGATTGCCTCCCTAACCGGGCTCAGAAGCTTTGTGTATTTGACGCTAAGCTGGGCTATGAGTTTAGCAACTTTTAATGGAATTAATGGGCAGGAACACCAGTTAAAGCAGATTTTTGGCTCTGCTGGCATGCCAGCCTGCCATATTTTCATAGGTACCCAAATTAAGAGTTTATTTATGCCCTCAATTTGCTATAAATGGAATTAACAACAGGCTATTTGGGGACCTGGAGAACCACAGATGCCAAAAAAGCAGCCACATCATTCATATTTTATGTTCATTTGAGTCACTGAGTGTGGGAACTAATAAAGAGAAACTGTAGGTTGATTTTCTATCATCATCATCACCATCATCGTTGTTGCTATGAGTGCTATTAATTAAAGCCTGGATAATTTAAAATGCAAAAATCTCTGAAATGTGATCATACTCTGAAGTACAGCGTCCCTCTTTCCTCCCTTACCTCTCTAAGGAACAGATTTGGAAACACAAGCTCACTTCTCAATAAAAATAGATTAGATTTTTAAGGTCCATTTCTAACAAAATGTAGAAGGAAATACTATTCCTTTTGGCATAGATTGCTTTCAAGTCTTCTCTTCCCATTAGGTAAACCAAGTTCCAATAAGTAGGCTTCCAGTGTTTCTAGTGACAAGATGCATAAGTTGGGGAATTATAGGCAATGGAAGATATTTATAACAGAACCAAATTAATGAGATGTTCTCTATTACAATGTCATTGAGAATAATCCTGGAACGTTTTTTAATTGTTGTTTTCATTGCTGGAAAGTGGTTCAATACTCCTCTTTGATGCTTGTTAGAGCAATAAGAAGGCTTGTCCTCCAAGTGGGAGCCTGGCTCTGTTCATTAACTTGTTCTTTTACCCTATAGGCAAGTCACCCTCCCTCATTGGCCCTGATTTTTTCTTCTTAAAAATGGGGACTTAATAATCTCCAAGATGCCTTCTAACTTGATAACTTTCTGATTCAACTAATTGTTTTTGGAGTCAGTTTCCAGCACAAAGAAAAAATGTGATCATAACTTGAGACCAGCAATATGGTTAATTTATAGCAGTGGTTTGCAGACTTTAGTATGCTTGAACCTCATTTGAGGTGCTTTTGAAAAAGGCTGATTACAGAGCTTTAACCTTAGAGACTCTACTATGGTATATCTCTGGATAAAATCTTCACTTAAACAAACCCTTTGGGGGTCTATGGTGTGTGTGTGTGTGTGTGTGTGTGTGTGTGTTGTGTACAAGTACATGTTTCAAAAAAGAGGAAGGGTGAGAACAACGAAAACCTTTATAAGGATAAGTATAATTTGAAGAAACTCTTTTTAAATTTTTCTTGAGTAAACTCAACCACCAGATCCTCAGGAAAAGACACAGGAACCACGTTAAGCAGATGTTCCTTGATCTGTGTAGGCTTAGAGGAGGCAGAGCAGTGCCTGGTACAATAAAGGACAGAAATACCAAAAGATTCAGAAGAGTCACGGCCCTCTGAAGAGGCCTGAATTAGAGTCAGAAGACTTAAACTTTATTTCAAGCAGTGCTCTCTACTTACTATAGCCTTGAACATGTCTTAGAAGCCCTCTGAAGCACCCCTCTTACTTACTGATTGGCATAAGCTCTCTGTGATATGCCTAGATGTCTTCTCAGGAATGAATTATTTTCTCCTTCAGCTTCTGGAAGGGCTTCTAGAAGATGGCCCTCACCTTGGAGTTGTCTTTGAGGATGGCCTCAGCTGAGAAAACTTCAGGATTTGTCCAAAGCCTGCCTCCAATAATGGCTGATCAATAGGGGTGTAAAGGCCCAGCCTCCTCACCACAGTCAGAGACAATTCTGAAGAGTCAGTATGGTCCAGAGCTCTCTGTGGGTCTGACCAAGATCTTTGTTGGGACTAGTTGGAATTCAATTTCTCCCTCTGCCAGATGAGCTTCATTTACCATCCTTCCACACGTGTTAATTATGAGAGTACTCCCTAATAAAGACCCTGAATGCTAATCTCTGTCTCAGGAAACCTAGTCTGGAACAGCAATAGTAATAGTATTAGTCATGATAATAGAAGCCACCATTTATTGCATGCTTTCTATAGGTCAGGAAAAAAGCCAAATCTTGTGCAAACATTATACTGCTTTGTCTTCAAAATTGCCCTGCAAGGTAGGAATTCTCATTTTATAGGTCAAGGATAGCTTAATAAACTTAAAAGAAAATAATATGTGTAAATGTACTTTGAATACAAAATAGTATTACTTATATTTATAAATTTAAACTGAGAAGACTTTGTTAAAACTCTCCAGTGGTAACTGTCAGATGAAAGCTTTGTAATGGGTTCTCAAGGGGAGAGAATGACAGCTCTCCTCTGTTGTCCTCTGTCACCTGCCCCGTTCCTCCAGCTCAAATGGAACCTGAGGATTTTTCAGTCCTAGCCTATCCATAGGTCTCTAAAAATGCTCTGTAGGGGTGCCTGAGTGGCTCAGTTGGTTACATGTCTGACTTCAGCTCAGATCATGAACTCACAGTTTATGGATTCAATCCCCGCATTGGGCTCTGTGCTGACAGCTCAGAGCCTGAAACCTGCTTTGCATTCTGTGTTTCCCTTTCTCTCTCTGCCCCTTACTCACTTGTGTGCTTTCTCTCTCTCAAAAATAAATAAATAAACTTAAGAAAATTAAAAATATTAAAAATGCTCTGTAAATTGTGATATCACTATTTATTCTTTGGTAAATGTGTATTGGATATAGTTCTGGCAGTACTTTTTAAAAATCCAGAGATCACCTTTGCATAGGAAAAAAAACAGCACCAATTCTCTGTATCATCAGGCTTTAATGTTCTATATCACAGCACATTTATGCAGCCACCCATTGCACACCTTGTTTGCCATCTACCATGTATGTGGAAATGTGCTTTACACAAGGGATGACTGAAGGGGTTGCCTTTAAGAGGTTTTGCTTTCAGGCCTCCAGGTTCTGTCCCATATCTTGGGGCAATATGAATTCCATATCCTGACTTGGGGGTTAGTGGTTCAGGTTGCAGTAGATTTTCTCACGTGCCTGAGCTTTCATGCCCCACTTCCATCAATGCATTCCAGGTAGCAACCAGTTCCCTATTACCTATGCCTATAGATTGAAGTTCTTTATATTTTGAAAGACTAACCTAATGCTATAGAGCTATAGAACCCCAAGCATTAGTTAAACATACTTTTTGACTAAGAATATCCATCTTGGTTTTGGCTTAAATGCATATTAAGGTTTTCTGTCATTTTCCACAAAACATGGTCACAATCACCCTAAGAAAGTAGAGCTCTTTGTTAAAAATAATTTTGTAAAATTCCTTTTCAATAAGCCACCAGCAGGGTCTCTGCCAATAACTGTTTATTTTTTAGAGAATCAATTTTACTCTCAACAAAAGATTCATCCCTTTCAGTCAATATTCCCTTCATTGCACACAGATAATGTTTATTGTAGCTACTTCAGGGACCAGAGTCCGTTTCTTTCATGGGGCTACCTGTAGCCAATCCAAATAGCAGCAGTTTGGAACATCATCTCCCAGAGCTCTGAGAGATTTCATCTTTATCGTGTTTATTGGCAAGTAGGTGTGAGAGGATTGGGGTTTTTTGTTTCCTGCAGCTCTAAGATAAAGGTAAGTACTTTGGGTGACATTTGCTGACTCAGCCCTACACTCATGGTCAATGGTGTCCAGTGATTCTAGCAGGGAATAGTATGTGGTATATGCAGAGAATTAATATTCTTGTGACAAGAGAAGTCCAGGAAGGTTTGAATACTGGATTTTGCAATTGTATAAGGCTGTGAGTATTTAAAAAATCATCCCATGAATCCCTTTCTCTCAAAAATTCATTGTCCATTCAACAGATATTTAGCCTTTGCTATGTTCCAAATAGTGTTGTAGGCATGGATAGAAAGATATGGATGCTATCCTTCTTAAGCCTGCAGTCTAGAATGGGAGTCAAAGAAATAATACATAATATAGTATAATTGGGATAGATATTATGGAGCAATTGGGAAAGTGATCAAGAATAATGGTGGATGAAGGTCAGGAACCATTTAGACTGGGTTGTCACTGAAGGTTCTTATGAGATGGTCTTTCTAGCATAGGTCTGGAAGAAGGAGGAGGAGTGAGCCAGGTGAAGTGCAGAAAGTGCTCTCCAGGCAATTTCTTGCATGTAGGAGGCCCTAGTGTGGAAAGTTCTTTAAAGAGGCTAGTGTGTCTGGAGTCAGGGAGAGGGTATAAAATGAGGCTGGAGATGCAAGTGAGGCCAGGTGGAGAGCAAATGGTAGGCCACAGTTGGGAATTTGAGTTTATTCTAGGTAGTAGAGGAGAGAGACATAATCTAATATGGCTCATGCCTTATCTCAGTTAGCATTAACAAAAGGTATTCTTCAGGAGTGGTCATCTGCAACTTGCTTGTACATGCTTTCAAGGAGTTGACCCTTGTATAGATTGCCTGTGCATTGTTTTGTGTTTACTGGAAAAAAATTATCTGTGATACACCATAATGGTTAAGAGCATGTGCTTGGCATTCAAATATATCAGGGCTGGAATACTGACTCCAGACCTTATTTATTAGCTATGTAACTTGAACAGGTTAATTCATCCTCAGTTGCTTCATCTGTAAAACTGAGATATCAGATTACCTATTGTAAACTGACTCACCTGATTCCTCTGTGATTTCCTTCCATGAATTATGAGGACAAAAGAGGCAACGTAGTGGCTGAAACATTGTTTAATGAGATACAGCATGGCCATTAGGGAAGACCACAGGTCTACAGAAAACCCCATTCAATCTCAGATCCATCCTCCTCATTATTTTGTTCTTTCTTTGTTGTACCATCAATCTTTCCAAATCCTTACAGGAAGATTCACTCAATGAGGAGTGAGCCATGCCCATCATTCCTGTTGACTTCATTTGAATGTACCTCTTTCTGTTGTAATCAGGCAGCTGTGAGGTGATGTTGGGGGCTCATGATTAAGGCATCAAGGGTGGGGCATGTGTAGCAACTGCCCTCCAAGGCCACAGCACTGAGAGATTAGATGTCAACTCTGCTCTTGGCTCATCTCATCCTTGAGACAAAAATATATGAAGTTTCTCTAGTCCCATCTCCTACACATATTTTCTGTTTATATACAATAATGTGCTGATCCTTAGCACAGTGTCCTTAATTCACTGACTGAATGGATTGTATTTGCATTAGCTAAGTCAGATATATTTCCTCTGTTCTTAAGTGTGATCATAAAGGAATTTTTCTTAAGAACAAAGGTCATCTCCTCTATGTGCTCCAGAGGCTCATTATGTCCTATTACTTCTCAAGCCACATCTCTCTCTATACCCCAGTCTCACATTCTTTGCCCTATCCAGACTGAATTATTTGCAGTTTCCCATTGTACTGTTATTTCTTCCCCTTGGCCTTTGCACATACTATTATTTCTTTTGCCTGTAAAAATCTTCTCTTTCATTATCTCCCATCCAGCTCCTCCTACCCTTCAGTTTTTTGTTCAGATGCCACCTTTGGGAAGTCATTCCAACTTTCCCAAACCTGATAGTGTGTGCCTATATAAGCTCTTATTACTCCTTGCCATTACTCCTCTCATTCTCTTTATCATCGCTTGTTGAGTTGCTTATTGAGTTAGTTACTCTCCTCTTCTACCTTGATCTGTAAGTTCCCTGAGTACAGAGACAGATGACTGTCATAGTCACCCATGCATTTCCATGTCCCACATATACCTGACACACAGTATGTTTCCAAGTACCTTTGTAGAATGAATAAAAAAACGAATGAGATAATAGCTCCATCCCAACCACACACACATATACAAAAATACAAGTGAGGAGAAGCAGCATCTCTAGCACTAAATAAGATACCACTCTGTCCTCCTTGACAGGAAGAATCTCAAAGTCACTGACAGGAAATCTCCAAGTGTATACAAAATGGAACCGCTTCATTTGTGAAACTGGGATTACCTGATAGGGGATTAAAGGTTTGGTCCATAGGATTCAAGAAAGTAATAAGTCTATATTCTTTGGAGGTTTAAGATAAGATGTTAGGCCGTTTGCTGTTAGATGAGGCAAGATTGGATTTTTGTGTTCTCCTTTGGAAGAGCCCTCAGTGTAAACTCCTGGGGGCTATGTTTATTTGCCTCAGGAACATGTAACACTATGATTATCTCCCAGGATTCTAGAAAGGCTGAAAGCTATAGGCAGGTGTTTGATCCACTAATCCATCTCCTATGGCTTACTATTGATTGAGTTCAGGTAGTGGTGGAGACTTGATTGCCCTTCCACAGATTTTTTTTTTTTAAGTTCTGGAAAATTTCACTGCATATTCCCAAATTGTCAGAACACTGGTCACTCTGGCCTCAGTGCATAATTTCTTTGTGTGTGAGGGAAAAGAGAGAAGCCAGGATCTGACTCCAGAAACCAAGAGAAAGGGAGTCTGGAATGAATAAGAAATATTATGGACAACAATGGCTCTTCAGAATCTTGGCAATGTATTTTCCCAGGAGAGCTATTGTTTAGGAATAAAAGAAGGAAATTGTTTTTTTGACTTATAAATTCTGTAGAATACTACTAGATTCCAGGACTGGTTTGTGGGAATCATAATTAAAAATATATTTCATTTAAAAGGCACACATTTGGATTTATTTTAAAGCAGCTATATCGTTACAATGACCAAGACCTACTTTCTAGTCATTTTGGGCCTTTAGTGTTCAGGATTACTGAAAAGAAGGTAGAGATTAGCAAAGATGAGCTATTTTATTATTGACTAAACTGGTGCTCACCATGTCAGGGAACTAGGCAATATTCAGTTACAAGCATGACTTAGAGAGAGGTACTTAAATAAAAATTTTGTAAGTCACAATTTTATATTTCTTTCACCAGTCTTCTTGAAGACCATCCCTCCCACCTCAGTGGTAACCCACATAGTAAACAAAGCAGGTAGAGAGGTTTCTGGTGCTGTCTTTACTTGGAGTCTATTTCCTTGTTTTTGGACATCACCAAAAGGCCAATATCCTTGGAGTACCATTTTTACCTTTCTTTCTTTGAGGGTCTTTCTCAGAAGACCCCAGAAATGTCTCTCTTCTAACAGAACTCCAGACTTCAGCCAAATGTTTTCCAAAGCTTTCTAATATATTGGAGTAACAAGGAAGTGATTGTGTGAACAGCATGCTTTTTGGATGGTCAGAAGCCTAGCACAGAATGTGGTTGTCAACAAATTAAAATATTTTTTACTCATCTGAATTTAGCTCATGCTAAACTATTCAGCTTTATGATTATTATTAGGTCTCAATTGTTTCAGGCCTTTGTAAAGTTAATTAGCTATTATTTCTCAACAGAATCATAGGAACTTAGAACTAAAAAAAGGAAAGATCGTCTAGCCTAGTCTCTGGCCTAATATATGGAATTTGAGGCCCAGAGCATGGAAATAACTTTTATGAACACTTCTTCCATTGTATGTATCCTATAGTCTTGTTAGTGGTAATGCATATGTTTAATTAAATGGTTTTTTTCTTGAAGATATCTGGAACTCCAATTTCATTTCAGTGTAAGTTTTTTCCTATTAATGAAAGAAGGTAAGCACAAATCAGTTACTCATTGTCTTGGTTAATGAGTGTCTTCATTCTAAGTCAAGATATTTATGTACATGGTGGTTATCCTTCTTTTCACTTTATTCAGCAGATTTCTTTTGATATTTACTTTTAGGAATATTCTCAGACATGTATTACTGAATTTCAGACTAGATACACAATTTTAGGGACTCTTTGACAAACCACTCTGACCCACCCAGGCAGAATTTAATTTTTCCTCTATTCACAAATGTCATAACAGCAAGTGGGAGAGAGAAGTTCCCAAGAATTCTGAGATCTGATTAGAAACCTGTGATCATTAATAGAAATTGTGCTATAAATTTTTATTAGATTCCTGGCCTAGGTCACAAAAGCTTATTTAACATGCTTCTTGTTTCTATTAGCACTCTTTCTGTATAATAAAATGAGAATATTAGTAAAACTTGCTTTAAAAATGGGACTATTTACTCTCTCATGTACCTGAAGAGCCCAGGAATTGGTCTAATTTCAGTAATGTCATGATTTAGGATTAACATGACACACTAGATTCTAGTTTTCTCTCTCCTCTTGGCTCTGCTTCTTCTGTTTGGACTCCATCTTTACTCTCTTGTCCAAAGGAGGCAAGCTTATGTTCTTCTGGGTTCAAGTGGAAGAGCAATCTCTCTTTAGAAATACAATGAGTTAATTAGCTAGTACTGAACTATAGGTTTTATCCTAGGAGTTTGTAAGGAATCCCCACTCAAAGCACAAATATGGGAGTGGGTAAGGGGATAAGTTTCAAAAAGAAATCAGAATAAAATCACCAAACAAGAAGAAATGGTTGTTAGATGGCCAAAGAAACAAACAAGCAAACAAAAAACACCTTCTGTACTTGGTAATGGGAATTTCAGGTACAACTTAAAAGACTAGGTCTTGATGTAGGTCTCTAATAATGTATAACTAGAATGAAACTGCCTGGACCCCCAAACATTGTTATGCTTCCTTGGATCTATCCTGTCTCTTTCAGTTGTGAGTCTTTTGGTATCTTGGGTTAACTTAGAAAAACAAAATAGTTTAAGCACTGGAATCTTAGAAATATGCTTCTCAAAAGTGTGGTTATTATACTACCAGCATTGAAATCACCTTGTTAGAATTTTTTAGAAATTCAGAATCTCAGACCCCACCCATACCTACTGAGTCAGAACCTACATTAACAACTAAGTAATTAGTATTCACATTGAAGTTTCTTCATGACTTTTTAAAGACGTTTTATTTATCACTTATTTTAAGAAATTTGATTATGGTATACCTTGGTATAGTTACCTTTCTATTTTCTTGAGCTTGGAATTCATTGAGCTTTTGGGATTAAACACATTTGGAAAATTTTCAGCTATTATTTCAACAAATAATCTTTTAACATCTCTCTCCTCTCCTTCAAGGACCTCAATTACATGTGTGTTAAGCTTTTAAAGTTTTTGTACAGCTCACTGATGCTGTTTTCATATTTTCCCTGGGTTTTATTTTGGATACATTTATTTTCTATGTCTTCAAAATCACTAATGTTTTCTTCAACAGTATCTAATCCATTGTTAATCTTATCACATATATTTTTCATCTCATTCATTGCATTTTATATCTTTAGAAGCTTAAACTTGAATCTTTTTTCAAGTTTATTTATTTTTGAGAGAGACAGAGAGAGAGAGAGAGTGCGCACAAGAGCAAGCACAAGTCGGGGAGCAGGCAAAGAAAGAGAATCCCTAGCAGTCTCTGCGCTGTCAGCCTAGAGCCCAGTGTGGGGCTTGGACTCATAAACCATGAAATCATGACCTGAGCCCAAATCTAGAGTTGGATGTCCAACTGATTAAGCCATCTAGGCACCCTTCAATTTGAATCCCTTTTTAAAATGTATGTATTCCATGTCTCTTTAATATGCTTATGCTTTCCTCTTCCTTCTACAACATATGGAAGAGATTTATAATAACATTTAAATGTCCTTATCTGCTAGTTCCAACATCTGTGTCACTTCTGAGTCTATATCCATTGGTTGGTTCTTTTTCTCATTATATGTCATTTTTTCCTGTTTACTTGTCTACCTGTAGATTTTACCTTGTTGGTATAAATTTTGTATTTCTTTATTCATGCACTTTGTTTTGAGACACTATTTAGAAATAGTCCAACCATTTAAGGCTTGTTTTTAATAAGTTTTGTAGGATGGGGCCAGAGTACCTTTTACTCTGGGGATAATTTTGTTCTACATCTTCAGTCAATGCCCTTCTGAGAACTCTGATGGCTCATGAGTACAAGGTTTTTCATACTCTGGCTGGTGGCTACATAAACTATGACCAGCTTGTGTGAACTCCAGGGATTATTCTATTTCCTTTCTTCAAGTTCTGGTAGTTTTCTTTTATGTGTGCGCTAATCAGCACTCAGCTGAAGACTTGAGTGAAACCCTCTGCAGATATCTGGAGTTCTTTGTGCAGCCTTCTCCTCTGTAGTTACTCTGCTTGGCAAATTCTCAGAACTGTGGCCTCCCAAATTCTCAACTCTCTTTTCTCAACAAGGCTGTTTGAATTCCCTTTTCCCATACTGTAGACTCAAAACTCTTTCTAAGTATTGTCAGGGCAATCATAGGACTCTCCTAGTTTGTTTTCCTTCCTATAGTGATCACTGTCCTGTGCTGCCTGATTTTTCATGTCTTAATATTTCTGGCTTGTATATTTTATCTATATTCATGGTTATTTAAGTCAAGAGAGTAAATCCACTCCCTATACTCCACCATAGCCCAAATTGGAAGTTCTTGAACATTTAAGCTTGAGAAATATTGTTTTAAGAGATTTCACCAGTCTCATTGTGTCCATCATGTCATATTACACTCTTTCAGAGAAGGAATAAGTTCCTTAAATTTTGTGAATCCAAATATATTTTTCCCCTAATTTCGTCTCAGATGCTATCCTTTTGCAAGAAAAGCTTTCTGGTACTTTCTACTCTGGGGATAGATCCTTGGTAAACCAAGATTTATGAGACCAGTAAAGAGTTTAATATTCCTTTTTGGAAAGCCTAAATATCTTAATATTATATATTACCAGAATTATTTTCCATTAGAGAAATATAGAGGATAAAATTGATATTCTAAAATAAATTGTTGTGCAACAGAAAAAAAGACAAAAACCAAAACAAATTAAAAACCCATTAGGCAACATATATTGATTTGAAGGCATCCTGCTTGGAGATTAGGTCAGATAATGGGAAAAGAGCAGAACTTTGTGGGTTTTCTGCCCGTAACCATTTCATTGTTAAAATGAATCCAAAGCAGATACTAATACTGTATCTGTGGGAAAATGTGGTTTGAGATTAAGATTAGTGATAAACAAGCTTTTAGAATACAGCCCATTCATAAGTAGGAGACATCTTAACTCTCTCACACTCACATATCTGAAAATTGAAGACTTTAGGCTTGCCATTTTCCAGCCTGTCCTACATTAATATTTAAGAAACATCATTCGTGTCTCTTCACTCTCTGCCATCACCCTTGACGAGCCAACATCATGTCCCATTTGATTACTGCAAAGGCCCCCTAAGTAGTCACCTTGTTCATTCTCTTGGCTTATACAGTCCTTTGTCCATGCAATCAGAGTCATCTTTTAATAGCTCATTTCTGATCCTGTTACTGCTTTGCTTAAATTCTACTAATGGCTTCCCAAGTGACTTAGAGTGAAATCTGAGCTCCTTACTATCGCCCCTTCAGGCTTCCTTTGCAACTCACTTTGCTTTGCTTGTTTTCTGTTTTTGTTTTTGTTGTCTGCTCTAAGCACCCTGGCTTGCTTCCTGTTTCTCTGTCAAGCCAGTATATTTGTTACTTCCAAGTCTTTGCATTTGTTTTTTTCTCTCTCCATATACCCTCCACATGATTTTCATGGCTGTCTTCTCCTACTTACTTTAAGTCAAAGATCACAATCTCCTTAGAGAAGACTTCCTGGACACACTATTTAAAGTAACCTCGCATCTACTCCTGCCTTTCTTTCTATCAAATCACTTTAGTTTCCTGAATTATTACAAACTGGTTGGAGTTTGGAATCGTCTTTGTTTTGCCTCTCTTTCCTATTAGAATATAAGCTTCATTGTCCATCTTGCTCACAATCATACCCTTATTCCTATAATACTGGTTAGCCATCCAGCTGTGTGCTGGATATTGTTAAATTTAAGAAAAAACCATAAGACCACCTTTGGTGCAAAAAATATTTAAGCTAATTTAATTGGTATTAAATAATTTTTGAGTCAATTTATGTCCTATCTGAATGTCTGTACCACCAATCTAAATTGCTGTTGAATAATTAATGAAATTTATATCTTTGGCACTCTATTTAGTTTAGTTAATGTGTTACGCAATTTTAATGTACTTTGTTGTGTGCTTTTTTCAAATTTCAATAAACATGTTTGAAGTATTCTAGACCTCAGAATCTGTAATGAAAATATGAAATTTTTTTTTTCAAAAATAGATTTTTCTTAGGTCCCTGCTTCTGGAAACAGTTCGAATGGGGTATCAGAATCTTAGAAGACTTCATATGTATGAAGGAATACATAAATATATAAATACATAAATATATGAGCATGTATTTTTCAAACATATATATGTATATATACATACATATATGTACACATATATAATATATATATCTACATTATTCCATTCCCATTAACCCAACCATCATAAGATGATATTATGTTACATGTATTATGTGTAACTTTCATGTAAAGTCATGGGATATAATTTTACTTAAAGGAAAATATCTAACTTTGATGCCTTTAGTAGAAATTAAATATGTAATTAGTTGTTATTTGTAGAAATAATATTTATGAAATTTATGTCATGAACCTTGTGGGGGCATTGTTAGAGCATTAATAGCACAGCAGGGATTCCCAGAATCAAGAAATTGATTTAGGGTCAAATTTCATTTAGTTTTCAGAAGTATATTCCTTTCTTCCTGGCATGTGCTTTTCATGGGGCTGTGAAGGAGAAGATTTCACATACCAGAATGTAGGGCTCCACAGTCCTGTTCTAGGGTTCTTCATGCTATTTTGGATATGTGTTGTTTTCAATTCAAATGATTCCCCAATTGTGATTGCCTGTTAGAGCAAAGAATCAACAGGGTCTTTTGGTAACCATGGAAGCCACTGGCTCTCCAATGAGTTATTTTTAGATTGCTTCACTGAATAAATTTCTCTTATTTCCTGAGAGGAAAATAATGTAATATGATCTTTACAATTTGAGGCCTTAGTCATGGAAACAATAAAAGGATGTTGACAAAGGAGGATCTTATACTGCCTTATTTTACTGATAATCCAAATCTTGGTCCAAATGAGACTTAGGAAATTACACTAAAAAGCACGCACATAAAAAAAAAGTGAGAGTTATATAACGGTCCTCATTGGGTCTTCAAGTTTTAGCATCATATCTTAAAAATTTTTTCGTTGTACTAATCATAGTCTCAAAGGGAAGCCTCACATAAATCCTGCTAGTACTTTCAATTAAAAAACCCCAAAAAATCAGTTACACTTATGATTCCTCGGTCGATTAGCACATAGTGACATTTCTATAGGTTTTTTAACTCAACTTGGATTTCCCTTTCAACCTCAGCTTGGAAAGAAGAAAAAAAATGACTGTGATGAGGTAGCATTTCCAAACAACAAACTCCTGCCTCAGTATTATCTTTGAAAATCTGCATTGCTAGAAATTTCTAAAAACGCTAATTATGAATCCTCCCCTGACCAAAGGACAATGTGTATATTGCTTCTGGAAATGACCCCATATTATTAATGTAACTATTGTTATTTATAGAATTTATGGAGTGACCCAAGGGTGCATTCATGAGTATTGGAAGATTCTTGAAAGAAGCAGACCAAATTCCTTCTAATTAGGTCAGCCAACACCAGAAAGTGATTACATTCATTTTACTTTTACTTTCACCTGAATAGTCTTTTTAATAGGGACCCAGAGAAAAGGAAATGTCAGATCTGTAAAGAATCTTTAGCATAGGCTCTCATTTCTCAAAATGAGAAGTAGCCACAGCAAGTTAATACCTCCTATTTCTCTTGACATTGGATGCATTGATCTTTATGTCACTGATGAGCCTAATACCATGATCAGTTAATGTTAGTAGGCTTCCCTTCACACATAAAATAGAATCCAGACTTGTTAACAAGTCCACCAAAGCCCTACATGGTCTGACTCCTGTAGATACCTTCTCCCCCATCTTCTTCCCCCATCTACCATACTTTGGTAGACCAGCTTACTTTATCTTTCCTGAAAATATCAAGTTTGTTGTGTGCACTTTCTGGTGACCCTGCCTGGGAAGACTTTCACCTGATTTTGCATGGCTGGGTTTTGTCTGTGGTAGGTAGAATTTTGAAAGGCCCCCAAGAGTTCCCCCCTCTAGTGTAAATGCTCCTCTTATTTATATTTTAAGTTTATTTATTTTGGGGGGGGAGGGGCAGAAAGCGAGGGAGAGAGAGAGAATCCCATGTAGCATTCACACTGTCAGTGTGAGCCCAATGTGGGACTCGAACTCACAAACCACGAGATCGTGACCTGAGCTGAAATTGAGTCAGATGCTTAACCAACTTAGCCATCCAGGCACTCCTGTACATGTTCCTCTTGACTGTGACTAGAAACAGTGAATACAATGCCATATCACTCCTGTGATTATGTTACTAATGAGTTAACCTGAATTAATCAAAAGAGAGACTCCTAGGTGGGCCTGACCTAATCAAGTAACCCCTTTAAAAGAAGGTCAAGTGTTAGGGAGACACTCTTCTGTTGGCCTAATAGAAAGCATGTATGAGAGAAGGTCATTACATAGCAAGGTATAATCATGTGTAGGAACTAAGAGTGGTCCCCAGCCAACAGCTAGCAAGAAGAGAGGGACCATGGTCACACAGCTACAAGGAAAAGAACCCTGCTGACTACTAGTGAGCAACAGAACCCCAAGCCTCAGATAAAATCACAACCCATGCCAACACCTTTGCTTCAGCATGCAAGATCCTGAGCAGAGGACTCAACTAACCTGTACCTGAATTCCTGATTCACAGAAACACTGAGATATACATTGTTGTTTTAAGCTGCTAAGTTTGTGACACTTTGTTGTTATGCAGCAATAGAAAATTAAAACATTGCCTTTTTCCTCTTGTCTCAAGTGTGGCTTCCTCCCAGAGGCCTTCTCTAAGCTCTAAAATGCTTTCTTTAACCTGCCCCCCATTACCCTGTTTTATTTTCTTGATAGCACTTAACAAAATCCAGTTGCCTTATTTGCTTACTGTCTTGGTAGCTGCTGTATTTCCCAGCACCTAGAGCCTGTGTGTACATAGTAGGCCCTCATAAGTATTTCTTAAATGAATCACTGAATCCACATTAATAAGTTTTTATTAACTGCCCATGACTAAGCTTCTAAATGATTCCCTGGACCACCAGGTGGCAGATAATTTAGAGAGTAAAGTAAATAGAAGAACCTTGGCCTGGTGACAGAACGTCTATTCTCTAATGGCAGTGTCACCATCCAGACTTTAATCTAAAACCATCTGCCTTTATTTTTCTTAACCTGGTCAGTTGGACAGCACATCTGCCATTGCTGCTGTTGCTGTAGCCAAATCATATGATTAACTTTTATAAAACAGGAGCTTAGAAACAAAGTGGATTGATACCTTCACCAATTATATGATCAGCAACACAGTATTATCTTTTCCACTTACTTTTGTTGCTGTGCTTTTCTTCCCCTGCATGGTTTAACTTCTTGAGTATGGATCTGGTTAATTTGTTCTCAAGCTTTCAGTTGATGATTTCCTTTCTTTACAACTTTAGAGGAGGAGTTCTTATGCTTTCAGAGAATGGATTATTATCATAATGTATTTCTTTATGACTTTGCTAACCTGGCATATATACTCATTATAATATGGACCCAGTTGACTGAGCACCTAGCTGACTGGAGGACTCAAGTTTGCGTGCTAGGGTTTCAGCACATATGTCAATTTACTAGAATGTACAAAGGTGGAAAAATAATTTCCCTGGACCCTCTGAGTTCTTGGTTGAGAACCTTTGAAATAAAAGACAAATTGACATAAAAACAATATGTTGATTAATATGTATATCTCATATGTACTTGGGAGATACCCAGAAAAGCTGAGTAACTCTCAGAGATGGTCCAAGACATCAGCTCAAATACCATCTTAAACCTAAAACAAAAGAAAAATGTTGGTGGGGTGATGGGGATGGAGGCAAGGTCAGTTTCATGGAGGTTACCATGAAAAGCACACTTAAAAAAGGATAAGGTTGTTATGCAGATTCAAGTCTGTACCTTCTCCATTGATAAGAGTTTCTTGTGAATTAGAATTATAGTTTTCTTCCTGGTATGGAGAGGGAAACACCCTTAGAATTGGAAATTTCCTTTATAAATGTAAATTTCCCTTATGGAAGTGTAATTTCTACTGTTTTCAGTTTTTCCTGTGTCTGCTGTTTCTCAAAAATAATCAGCTCTCAATAATTTTTATGCAAAGAGGCATATTCTAGTTTGGTAACTCTACTCCTTTTCAACTGTAAGAACCATGAAAACAGAGGTCTTATCTATTTTATTTTTTTGTTGTTGTTGTAGTACTCTTATTCCCTGGAATAGTGCTAGACATGTAACAGGTACTCAAAAAGTAGCTTTGAAGAATGCATGAATCATGTCTCTTACCAGATTAACTGTCACCAAGTCATGGTAGATCTTTTGTTCTGTAAGATGCCTCCTGTGGGAAATTACCCTTTTCCTTTTGGAAAACCTAATCATTAAAATCCCAATCAACTGTCATCTCTGTAGATGATGGAGTTAGGATGGTTCTTTACCATCTACACATTACTCTTTACTGAGCACAATACCCCATGCCTAGTATTGTGTGAGGTGCTAGAGGTGCAAAGGTAGATACAATGCCTGCCCAAAATGGGCAACTCTAATTTCTTACCACCTGCTTTTCAGTTTGGGACATGATGTAATTCTAATAAAGAAGCAAAGATTCATTGAAGTATAGGGTCTGGTAATTCTCAAGATAGTCTTAAATAGTGTCTAGGTTTGTAATATTTTTTTCATGCTTTTATTAGTGGGGTAATGCTAGCTGCTGAAGCAGATAAGCCTCGGTGGATTAGCGTAATAGAAATGTATTTCTTGCTCATATAATTTCTAAAATGAGTGTTCTAGAGCAATTGGCAGTTTTATCCAAAACTGTGACTGAAGGATCCAAGTTCCTTCTGTGTTGGAGATCTGCCATCTTTAACTTCTAATGTTGCTGCTCAAGGGGAAAGAGAGGATGATCTCCTGGATCAGTCCTCAAAGTACAACAGATTGCTTCTGCCCATGATCCAGTGACTAGAGCTCTGTGGCATGGTGATACCTCACTGCAAGGGAAATGGGGTGATGTAGCAAATGTACACATAAAATACATTTATGTTCACCAGAACAGAGCAAGTAGAGATGATTTCTATTCACCAAGCTGATGGAATTTCAGTAGTAGTAGTAGTAGTAGTAGTAGTAGTAGTAGTAGTAGTAGTTGTTGTTGTAGTTGTTGTTTAAAGATCAGGCTGGTATATTTTTGTTAAAATTTCTTTATCTCAAGGATTTATATATTTTGAATGGATTTTTTAAGGGAGAAAGATTATTAATAAAATAATAAACAAAACACAGTAAATGATCAGCTATTATAACAAAAACATTTTAAAAAGATACTTTAAAAATATATAGTGAATGTAGAAAAGGTGTATTCCAGGAGGAAAAGAAATGAAATTTGTTCAATAGCCAGCACTCCTTTCAAATGGATTCTCTGCTACTGAGGAAATCCCTTAGTGTCCTCACTAGCTCTATTTTCCATGTTGGAGAGATAAAGAGCCAGGAGTCAGAATACCTGGGATTTGTTTTCTGTTACTTAATCAGCCTGTTCACGTTTTACAGATATGTGTGCTCTCTGAGCTTCTGCAGATTTGTGCAAAATGGGGACAAAGCACACACATCATGATTTGTCATATATTTGTTTGAAAGTTGAATAAAATAACGATGGTACAAGTATGTTGTGTAAAGTGAAATCTGCAGTATAAATACAAGGTGGTACCTTTCTTCTCATCACTATCACTGTTAAGATCATAGACTGTTAGGAAAAGTGGAAAGCAAAGTGGGGATGTCCAATGTGGCATCAACTTTACCTTGCACCACTTGCTCCCTATCCTCTATAGTCACACTGAAATCCTCTCTGCCCTCTAATAAGTCATGCCGACATCATTCATTCTTTCCCTTCAAAGAGACTTTCTGAGGGCTTAATAATAAGTCACCATCGTGGCAGTTTTTTGAGCTCTGACTATGGCTGCCCTAGACTATGCATGTGTTTTATTTACATGATCTTGTCTCATTCTCCCTCACAGCGACCCTGGAAGGCTGATTCTCTTAACACGTCCCATTTTTCACAGATGGGAAAAACAAAGCTCACAGAGGTGGAGCCAGCTGTTTGAAGTCCTGTAGCTCAACACTGGCATTCTGACTCCAGACTCCATGCTTGTGACTGCTGTGCTCTCTTGGCTCTCCATGTAACTGTTGTGGGGCAGACACCAAGGGCTTCCATGCTGAGCAAGAAAACATGATCCCTGATTTTAAGGAGCCTTCAGCTGGGCTCTTAGCACCTTCAGGCCCTTGTACACACTGTTCCTGTTCCTTCATTGCTCTCCCTGCAATACTCCTTCCCCTTTCTCTCCCTAGTTATTTTCTCCTTACCCCAAAGACTCAACTCAGGTCAGGCATCATCTTATCCAGCTCTTCCTGGTTGCCCAGGGAGTGCCTAGAAGATGTCTCACTCATGAGAAGATGCAGTATTGCCTATCTGTTAAAGTCTTAGGCCTAGACATAGACTGTCTTAGCTCAAATTTGGCTCTCTCAGTTCCACTATAATTTGGGGTAGGTTGCTTCATTTCACTGAATCTCAGTCTCTGTATGCATAAATGAGATTGTTACAAGAATGAAATTGGATAATACATGTACAGTAGTTTGGCACTTGAGTGGTAAGTGCTTGGTTGGCTTAGTTAACTCTCATTAATTACCATCATGAAGACTGGTCAATCACCATATAGCATTCTTATTTCTTTTGTCAGTCCAGGATTACAAGGTCTGCTATGAAAGGTGAGAATGTTGACTTAGCCTGTCTTTGATTTTAAAGGTTTGGGGTTGGCACTGAGATGTCAACATCTCTGAACTCAGAACTCTGGCGTCTTGAGCTCAATGTAGAGAAAGCCCGTGACTTGACCAAAGCTCTCATTTTTGATGATGTTGTACACATTAATGTACACACCCAGCTCCACACCCTTCCCACAGAAATACAGGACTGATTTATGATTTTAATCAGATCAGCATTTGCTGATGTGCAGCGAGGAATAATTAGTTGCTATTTGGTGCACAGAACAGCAGTGCACGCAGCCATGAGGGAAGTGCTTCTTCTAGCATTTAAATTCCCTTGCTGAGGTAGCTTTCCTTCTGTTCCTTTGTGCCCAGAAGTTTAACTTGATGGGTCTCTGTGGGAAGCAGAGTCATCTCTTTGTCTGTACCTTTTCTCCAAGGCTCAGGCATGTTTATAGTCCCCAGGTGAGGATGAAGACATGTCTAGGTAACCAATTAGCCGAAACAGAGCTTTGAGAGACTTGCAGAACACATACAAATTTCAGTGGATTAAAGGTCAGTGTCCAATAAATTGAGTCTAAGCAAGGCTTTTACTCCCAGCTTTGGAAGTACTGCAGAGTTTAATCTTGGAGCTCCTAGGGTCTATAAAGGAAGCAGCAGGTGTCGAGAATGTCAGTCTTTGTTCCACTCAAAGGCATATGTGCTCTTGGCTCCAGAAAAATCTCTGTCATATCCACTGGAAGCTTTGGTTCACTATTTTCTTCCCTATTGTGCTTAGAAGCCCCACTGTCTGTAAGCTACACAGGTGCATACCTTGACTTCAATCAGTATCAAGAAATTTAGAAAAAAAAAGAATTTTGGTTGTTATTGTCTAAAATTTAATAACAAACACCATAGGAAATATGGCAGCTTTAAAAAGTATTCTTTGACATTTTTTCCATTGAGAGGAGGAGTCTGTCACCTTTCCTTAAATATGGGTAAATCCAACCTATAAAAAATGATTTAGATGACTTTCAAGGCTAGGTCATAAAAGACTATGTAGTTTCCATCTTGCTGTTGGAGTCTTAAGCCATGTAAGAGCTTTGGCTACTCTTAATCCACCATATTGTGAGGAAGCCTAAGCCCCACGGAGTAGTCTCCTCATGCTCTGGTCAACAGTTTCAGCTGAAACTGACTTCTATGTCATCCTAGTCCATGTATCAAATATATGAGTAAGGAAGCTCCCAGATGATTCCAGCCCCCACCTATCTTCAGTTTGATTCCATTTAAGTCACCCTAGCCATGCATGTCTTCCCAACAGAGACTCAGACATTGGGGAGGAGAAACAAAGCAATTAAGTTATTTCTTGTCCAAATTCCTAACCTGCAGAATCCATGAGCATGATAAAATGGTTGTTACTTTATGTAACTATGTTTTGAGATGCTTTGTTAGACAGTAACAGATAGTTGGAATATTAGGTTTCATTGTGCTAACTTCCAAGTGCCAAATAAGAGAAGTAGGGTAATTGGAAGCACCGTTGACAAGATTATAAGAATCATGCAATTGGTAGAATTTCAGAATTATAAGGGATCCCTAGTATCACCTAGTAAATCTATAGCCTTGCAGTTGTCACTAATCTGAATTTTCTGTTTAACATATTCAAACAGAAAATATTTACTCATTGTTTACCTACTTCCAATGATGAAGAACTCATAACTTCACAAAGCATTCTGTCTTGCAGAAGTACAACTGGATACACTAAAGGAAAATGTTTTTATTGCTAAATAGAGACGGTTGGTGACAGAACAAACACAGCTGTCTAAGAGAAAGTGACTTTGAGGAAAAGCTTTACCTGTACAACTTGGAGTTCATGAAAACAATGGCAAACACTGTAATACCTACTGTTTGGACTACTCACCTGGAATTTGTTCTATGCTTCCTTTAAAAAAATTTTTTTTAGTTTTTTTTTTTTTTAATGTGTAGAGGGCTACTCTCTATTTCCACTTGATGATATGATATTGGTTTCTAGGTGTAAAGGATAGAGAGAAATCAAAACTAATCAGGGTAATATTCTTAGAAATGTAAAGACAGGTGTATAGGCTCAAAGAATGTCAAAGTTAGGACAGGAAGTCATATTTCACCACAAGCTGAATATAAATAAACAGTGCAATACAGATATAGAACATACTAGCTCATTCTGTAGTAGACAACAGGATAGAAAGGTCACATGTGCCAGTTGTTTAATTTTCCAGAAAACAAGTCAAATCCAATTTGAAGAATTTTCCTCAATTCTGGGAACTCTAAGAGGGATAGTTACAATCTAGAAGTTTTCAGAAGATATCAACAAAAATAGCAATGTTCACGAGGTGGAGAAAAGTCTGGAAACTGTGTCATGAAGAAAACAATGGAAGGGCCTGGGCAAGTTTAGCAAAAAGAGGAAAATGATATGGATTGATCTGGTAATTGCCTTCAAATACTTAAAGCGTTCTAAGTAGACAGATGAACTGTACCAACTCTGTTCTTAGCATCTTAGTCTAGACCTCCATCTTTGCTTGCCTTGACCCCTGTATCAGATTTCTCACTTGTCTCTGATTTCCTTCTTGCCTTCTACCTATAATCAGGTTTCTACAGATGCAGATTTAAGCTTTTAAAACTGCAAGTCAGATGACAACACTTTCTGTTTAATATTCTTGAAACTTCTCACTGGGCTTAAAATAAAATCCACATTGCTTACTAGGTCCTACATTGGTCTCCACCTCGACCAGGTCCAGAGACTCCATTTTATAAATAATTATTTTTAATCATCCTTTTTACTCTCTTGTAATAAATTTATAGATAATATAAGCTATCTGATAACTGTTTTCTTAAATAGAACTAATGTCCTAACTGATTATGAAGAAATTGATTTTTTCCCAGTTTTATTGAGAAATAAATGACATACATCACTGTATAAGTTTAAGGCATACAGCATGATGGTTTGTTTGATTTACATACATTGTGAAATGATTATCACAATGAGTTCGCTAATATCCATAATTTCATATAGAGAAAATAAAAAGAAGAAAAGAAATAACTTTTCACTTTGTAATAAGAACTCTTAGGGCTTACTCCCTTAACAACGTTTTTATATATCATAGAGCTTTGTTAACTGTAGTCATCATGTTGTATATCACATCCTTAGTACTTACTTATATTCTAACTGGAAGTTTCCACCTTTTGACTGCCTTCCTCCAGTTCCCCCTCCCCACACTCTCTGCCTTTGATAACCACAAATGCGATCTCTTTTTCTATGGTTTTGGGGTTTTGTTTTTTAAGATTCCACATATAAGTGAGAACATACATTACTGTTCTCTGTCTGACTTATTTCACTTAGCAAAATGGCTTCAAGGTTTACCCAAGTTGCTGTAAATGATAGGATTTCCTAATTTTTTTATGACTGAATAATATTCCATTGTATATCTACCACAATTTTTTTTATCCATTTATTTGATGGATATTTAGGTTGTTTCCATGTTTTAGCTATTGTAGATAATACTGTTATGAACATGAGAGTCCAGATATCTTTTCAAGTTAGTGTTTTTATTTCCTTTGGATATGTTCCCAGAAGTGGAATTGCTGGATCATATGGTAGTTCAATTTTTAATTTCTTGAGAATCCTTCAAACTGTTTTCCATAGTGACTGTGCCAATTTACAATCCCACTAACAGTGTACAGGGCTCCCTTTTCTCCACGTTCATGCTAACATTGGTTACCTCTTGACTTTTGATTGATGGCATTCTAACAGGTGTGAAGTGATAGCTCATTGTGGTTTTGATTTGCATTTTCTTAATGACTAGTGATGTTGAGCATCTTTTTGTATATCTTTTTGCCTTTCATATAAATTCTTTGGAAAAATGTGTATTCAGGTTCTTTGTTTATTTTTTAATTGGTGGGATTTGGGAGTTTTTATTGCTATTGAGTCATATGAGTCCTTTATATATTTTGGATGTTAACCCCTTATCAGATAAATGGATTGCAAATATTATTTCTATTCTATAGCTTGTCTTTTCACTTTGCTGATGGTTCGTTTTACTGTCCATAATCTTTTTTGTTTGATGGAGTCCCACTTGTGTATTTTCTATTTTTTTATTTATAGTTTATTGGTTTCCATATAACATCCAGTGCTCTTCCCCACAAGTGCCCACCTCCATGACCATCACCCCCTTCCCCTTTCCCCCTCCCTCTTCAGCCCTCAGTTTGTTCTCAGTGTATTGTCTACTTTGTTTCTTGTGCTTTAGATATCATATCCAAAAAATCATTACCAAGACCCATTCCAAGAAGCTTTATTACTATGTTTTCAATCAGAAGTTTCATGATTTTGGTCTCACATTTAAGTCTTTAATCCATTTTGAGTTAATTTTTGTCAGTGGTATAATTTAGGGGTCTAGTTTCATACTTTTACATGTGAATATCCAATTATCCCCATACCATTTGGTCAAGAGATTGTCTTTTCTCCACTGAATGTTTTTAGCCAACTTGTTCAATGTAGTTAACCATATATGCTTAGATTTCCGGGCTCTTGATTTGTTCCATTGATCTATTTGTCTGTTGTTATGCCAGTGCCATACTGTTGTGATGACTATAGCTTTATAGTATAGCTTGAAATCAGAAAGTGTGATGCCTCCTGCTTTATTTTTCCTCAGAATTTCTTTGGATATTTGGGGTCTTTTGTGGTACCATATAAATTTTAGGAGTATTTAGAAATGCTCCTGATTTGTGTATGTTAATTTTTTATCACAAAACTTTATTAAATCATTGATTAGGTTTAATAGTTTTTTTAGCTGTCTTTAGGATTTTCCTTATATCAAATAATTTTCATCCACAAATAGAAATTTTTCTTCTTCTTTTATAATTCTGATATCTTTTCTTTATTTTTCTTGCCTGATTATTCTAGTTGGAACTTTCAGTACTGTGCTGCATAGGAGTAGTTGAGAGTGGGCACACTGGTCTTGTTTCTGATCTTAGAAAAAAGGCTTTCAACCTTTCACCATTGAGTATTATGTTAGCTGTGGGCTTGTCATATATGGTTTTTGTTACATTGACATGTGTTCCTTCTATGCCTAATTTGTTATTTATCATGAATGAATGCTGAATTTTATGAAATGCTTTTTCTATATCTATTAAGATGATCATATGCTTCTTTTCTTTTTTTCTGTTAATGTGATATATCACACTGATTGATTTGCATATATTCAACCATTCTTGCATGCCAGGGATAAATCCCACATGATCATGGTGAATTATTCTTTTACTGTGCCACTAAATTCAGTTGGCTAGTATTTTATTGGGAATTTTTGTATCTATATTCATCAGGAATATTGGCCTGTAGTTTTGTTTTCTAGTAGTAATCTTTCCTGGTTTTGGTATCAGACTAATTCTGGCCTCATAAAATGTTTCTTCCTCTTCAATATTTTTGGAGAGTTTGAGACTAATAGAAGTATTAATTCTATTTTAAATGTTTGGTATAATTGACCAAGAAAGCTAAGAAAGTACTTTTTAAATAATGCAATATGTATTTCAATATGCATGTGCATAGGCATAATTACAGTAGAAGACATAAAAAATAAATGCTTGCCTCTATAGGGGAAGTCCTTTGGAATATGTGAGTGACAAATGCAGATTGATACACATATGTATTTTGACTAGAGACTCAAATGCTTCAAGCAGCATTGCTTTTAGTGACATTATATCCTGAAATGTTCTTGGTAATGTTCAGGACAAATAAAGTACACTCTTCCCTCAACTTTTAAGGTATTTGTGTTTCTAGAAAATTTAGGAGTTATTAAATCTTAATTTAAACAAATTTTATCATGATATAAAATGGATTTACATTCTAGGCTTAGAAAATTATAAGCAGTATTTTCTCTAAAAAAATTTCCAGTGGGACATTAGAAAGTCATATAGAATGAATGACAACTCTTTGAAGTGTGAACTTCTTTGTATGCTACGGAAAGCCCAGAAGTCCTGGCCTGTGTCTTCTTGATGCCAGGAGAGAGTTTCTGTCATTGCAAATAACAAAACCATCCCAACAGAGTTTTCACAATGCCCACAGAGGCAGCTAGTGCCATGGTTTATAAGGACAACTCCTGCCCAATGATATCTGGCTCCTAATTTCTTCTCTAGTTATATATCTCCTACTAGTTTCCCTTTTCTCCCATCCTCCAAACTCATTGACTTTGTTCTATGTCTTAAACAGTGAGTTGTTGAATTTGTCGTTTCTGCACCTTGGACTCTTGTGCCACCAAATCCTTCCCTGATTTGGTTCCTCTTCTTATTTAGTGCTCACATGTCATCTCTTCAGAGAAGCACTTACTCCTAGACCATCTGGGCTTCAGTAGCATGATTATCTTCATCACCATTCCATTACCTTACTATACATTTTTTTGTAATGTATTTGATAGCACTTATTATGACCTGAAAATAAAAATGTCTTATTACTTTACATGCTTATTGTCTATTTCCTTTTTTCATAAAATAAAAGACCCAGGAGACAGGGGCTTTTGTCTGCTACAAGCTACATTCTCCTATATTCTCAGTGCCTAGAAAAATGTTCTTGCATATAGTAGGTGCCTAATAACCATGTTTCTTGAATAGGCTAGTAACTCCTCCCTTGCTCCCTTCAAGACAGACTCTATCTCTTAAACGTAGCACTTGAGGTCTGTCCAGCTATTATTTCCCCATCCTTTTCTCCTTTCTCTCCTGACTTCTCTCTTTTTACTGTAGCCTCTCAATTATGTCATGCCCTTTAAGCTTTCATTACTTTGCTTATTGTGTTTTCTCTGCCTGAAATTCAGTGGAGATGATGCCCCCTCAGTTTCTTGTTCCCTCCCATCCTATGAAGGATTACACACCATTCCTCTGGATAAGGCCTTGCAACTATGCTTATATAAGGAAATCACCTTCGTTGGTATATGTGTCTTTCTCTCTAAACTATACTTGGAGTTTATTGGGAGAGGGATAACTTTTTATCATTTTTATGTCTAATAATCAACATGACGCCTGATTTAGAATAGGTTACAGAATTCAATTTCATTATGTCAGAGTTGGCTTATCATCTCAGCTAGTTGAGAACATTTGGAATTTCAGTTCTGTCATCCATTTCATAGACTATTTTCCCCAGTATTGTATCAAGTGTAAATTTGATAAGTATGCCCAAGTGGTAGTGACTTCATGAGGGCACCTAAAAGTAGGTTAATTCCTGGAACTTCAAGCACAAAACGTTTTTAAGATCATTTTGTTGTTATTGATAATAATATTTCTTGAGTGTGATGTGCTAGGCATGTTTCTAAACACTTTCTAAGTGTTTTGTCATTGAAGCCTTCAGCAGCTCAATGGTGAGAGTTACTTAGAGTGAACCTTATAAGTTCACAGCTGGTAAGTAAAAAAACATGATTAACCTTGACTTATCTGGCCCCAGAGTCCAAGTTTTAACCACTGTGTTAGGTTTTCTCTATGCTGTTTCTACACATCTGTATTTCTTAGACTCAACCATCCTTGAATCCGACCAAAGTAGAGTTAATGGAAGTATTTTAAAGTTAATCCTATTTTCTCAGGATAAAGATTTCAGTCCCTCCTCCCCCAATCACAACCATGTTCTTTTGTTAGTTATTTCTTTTGCCCCTCCCTTTTCTCTATCAGGAAAACTCAGTGTATTATGGGTCATTGTGAATGCAACCAAGTTAATGACAATTGATGTCTATCTCTTGCTCCTCATATTAGTGGCTCTGTATCAGCATCCACCCTCCCCCCTTGAAACAGGCATGCCCCTCTCCATCACTTTTCCCTCAACAGTCGAGGTTTTGCCTTACCCGTGAACTTTTAATCACTCTAAATAGCTAATCACCATAATTCCTCTCTGCCCAAAGCTGCAAGTTCATCATGCAAATGGACCCAGTGTCCTTGTTAATCACAGTAATCGCTCACCACTCATGAGCTGTGAAAAGTCATGATGACTGTCCTCATCACTTAGGTCTCTCACCCTTTGAGGGAGGCTGGTAGATTCGCTAACACAGGCTGTGGGACTAGCAATGGAATGCCCATCAGAACTGCAGGCTTATCTCTGCTTATAATTGTTATTTTCCTGAGTTGCCAAATAGGTCTGGACTGGCACTCTACTGCTCGCATCTCTATCCCCACAATTTCTGATGCTAAAGTTTCTGTAGAAGGGTTCCCTCACAGGCTTTTCCCTCCTTTTTTCTAATGCTCCAGCTTGGCATCCAGGCTATACTTTGTTGGCATTCTCTACTGAACTTTCTGGGGCAGGCCATGAACTTTCTTCTTAAGGTTAATCAAGGTACAAGCACCTTGTCTTATACTGGAATTGTTTTGATATTGTTGCAGGATTTTTTTTTTCCCACAGTACCTGGGATTCATGGTCTCACTGCTTCAAAGAATGAAGAGGTGGACACAAAATGAGCAGCAGGCAAAAGTTTATTAGAATATAAGATTAGAAATGAAGGATAGTAGGAAAGCTCTCTTTACAGAGAAATGACATTTGAAAGTGGATGCCCAAGGACTATAGGTAAAGGGTCCTTGTTTTATAAGGTTCTTGTCAGCCCTCCCCTTTCCTTTCCCCGTTGTTCCTTCTCAGGTTCTACCCTTACTGGCTTGATAGTTCTACGTGCTGGGTTGTTCATTCCTGATTTTCTCATTTCCATTGTATGAAAGGTGGTCTATGGCCATACTTAGATCCTTTGTCAAATTCCTGAGGGGAAACCTGAGGAGGGATATGTGGGTTATGTTATATTCTTAAGAGAAACCTTATACCTGAGGAGGTTTGCTGTGGTCAGACACTCCCAGCATTGTTCCAAAATAGGTGTTTTTCCCCACTCAGGGACCTCCCGCTCTAATCTTTCCCTCTCTGTCTACTGAATCCTATCTTCTCCTATCATAATATCAGTAAACCAGAAATCAATCCATCTGACTCACTTTGAGAGAGATTTATTGTAAGATATGAGGGGTATGTCTTTGAACCCAAGACCTAGAAATCTAACCATTCTTTAGGAAGGACATAAACTGGACTTGAAAGGTCGTCAGATACCATGGCAGATATTTGGTTAATCTTGTTCACTATCTAGTTTCACGTAGACTACTCCTACATGTATGCCCTACTATTTTGCTTTTTAATCTTAATTTGCTTTGTTGATCACCTATATCTGCTTGATCATAGTATACAGACTATAAATGGCTTTCCCAAAGCAACAGCCTCAGTTTCTGTTCCCTGTGCAGTCTAAGATTTGTAATGAACTGAATGTACTTTCTGAATTCCGATTCCACATTCTCATCTCACTGCACTCCACCTTCTCTTCTATTACACACTCCCTGCTCTCTGTCTCTTCTCCCAGATTTGCATATCAAGGTGTCAGCTGAACAAAGGGCCCCACATTAATCAAAATCTGTCCTCTTAGGAGACAGCTGTTTTAAGTTCCCTAAACAAACATTTCTGTTATTGCTATAACATTTCAAAAGTCTTTAAAAATTGCCTGTGTTACAAGCTCATTATTTTAAGTCAGAATTGTTGCCCTGAAAACTTTCGAAAGCCATCCTTCTTTCTGTAAGTTCCTTTCTTCTTCCTTTCTCCCTCCCTCATGTCTTTTCAGATAGAAAATGAGACAATATGAATGGAAGAACCCAGCGCAAACCAACAAACAATGAAAGTAGCCTGAGGGAAATCAAAGCCCTGGGATGCTGTAGTGGATTTTTTCTTCTGCCTAGCATCCATTTCCCATCTCTCCATTTTTGGGGACTTTCTCCCTAACTTTTTTTTCAGTAATTGTTTCTTCCCTTTTGTGTAGATTCTTGGTGGAATTGTCAATCAAATTGTCCTGCTCTTCCCTAACCAAAGACTCTATGTGATCCAAACAAGACCAATTTGGTTCTCACTTTGGTTCTCAGACTTTAAATACTGAGTTGTGAAAAGATGATGGGAGATGATTCTTTGTAGTTTTGTCATATTGACTGTTGATGAGATCCTGCCTATTGGATCCTTACTTCCTCTTTTCTTCTAAGATTGGCTTTAGAGTAGTTCTTTTTAATTCTTTAATCCTATAGCCTCAATAAAGCTATTTTGCTTAAGGCATGCAGAATCAATTCTGTTGTTTGTAAATAAAGACCCAACTGATACAGAGATTATGTTACAGAAACTCTTGGTTTCACAGATTTTAAATTGCCAGATCCTCTGGACACAGTTTCTCTTTCACACTCTTGATGGGGTGCTGAGAATTGAATGGGCAGAGTATGGTGGCTTAGTGCCATGTTTACTTGGAGTAGAATTAATAGGGTGGGTCATAATGAAACTGGAGTTGTAAACGGTCATGATTGTATAGACTTTGGTCTGGGTTCTGGAGATGTATTCCCCAGGTACGTTTAATTAACAACTCAAAATCAATCCAAATTTGAATATGCTGGAACTTGAACCTCACAGCTTGGCTCCTTTTCCTTGTTTCTTTTCATTAACAAAGTTTTTGAATAATCTATGGGGACAGATAAATATATGGTATTATACACACATACACACACACACCATATATGAAATATATGATACAGGAGAATATACAGTAGAAAGAGGATTCTGAAATAGTTCAGCAACTGAGGGATACAAATAGGGATATCTTAGCTTGAAAATTAATATAGCCTCCCTCATGCCTTATTGACTTCCTATGGCCATGCAGGTAAGCCCTGTTTTTTCTCTTCCCTTGTTTATCCTTCTCTCCCTTCCTTCCCATTCCTCACTGCTCTGCTCTCTTATTACTTATACACATACCTTATACAAGCTTGCTCTTGTGTTCATCTTTATACATTTATTAAGCAGCATCTCTTTCTCTTATGTGGTTAAAAGTGAGGACTTCAGAAGAAGACAAGAGAGTGATTCCATTTTATCACTGCTACTTTCCAGTTGTGTGACCCAAAACAAGCTTGTTTTCCCAGATCGGTTTTCTCATCTTCAAAATGGAAGCAATAAAATTTGTTCATGTGAGGGTTACAAAGAAAGCATAGGACAGAGGGACTGGCCCATAACGGGTGCTTAAGGATTGGTAGCTATTTCTATTGTTATTATTTCCTTCCAAAAAGGAAGAACATTTCTCATCACCTATTTTCAGAACATGCTTTTTACACTTACCTTTGCCTTATTCCATTCAACTCTCTTTTCACTATGTTCAACCCCTCCCCCTCCCTTGCTCCAGAATCACGCCTCTCTGAGGGAACCTACAATAGAATTACAAGAAGTAATTTACTAACAATGGTGAAATGTTCGCACTTAGGAGAATCCTGGTAGATTTCCCCCTTAAACTAGTCAAGCGCAATTTTGGTAATTATTTCAAGGAGTATTACCACTTTTGTCTGTCTCACTTCTCATGGTCTTTTGAAAATTCAGGGAAATTTCCAGATAAAATATAAGATTGTAGATGATGTAATCTAGGATTGAACTTCACCATCTTGGAAGATGTTACAACAAGATTTTTTTAAACCAAGTCTACTTGGATAAGTATATCTTTATATATCTATTATGACAAAAATAATGAATTGAGGTTCAATGATCAGACTTTTTGAAAATGCTTTGTAGAAATTATTTTTTCTCCTACAGTGGAAGATATTAACACTGCTTATTTTTGGGGGTCTTTAAAAAAATAGGTGACTTAAAGGATCTCTCTGTCTTCCCTTAAATGTCTCATTGTTACTATATTTGATAAGTTGGTGTTGGGAAAACTTTTATTCTTTTAAGCCCAGCAACATATGAGAAATACTATTTGTCTAACCAAGGCAGTCTCAACTTGGCTGTTTTCCTAGACTCCTGATTCTACTTTAAGATGTGTACTCTAGTTTGTGGCCAGCACGCATGCATATTTCTTACAGATGCATTAAACTTTAGGAGCTTATCAATAGTTGGACTTGGAAGTATGGTAGCTCTAATGGGAAAACCTTGCTTTACTGAACAGTTAATGCTCAAGGTTTAAGTGTAAAAGCCCAACTGTGCTTAATCCACTCCCTATCACCATTTCCAACTGGAGCTTGGAACATGCTCAAAGTCAGGAGCTAAGCAGAGGCAGGGATCTAGTGACTTAAGAGGCTGAAGAGATTTTCTCTCTCTGAGTCCAAATTTTTCTCCTACTGCTGTGGGATTTGACACTGGAGTGCAGCATTCCAATCCCTGTTTAATACAGGGTCTTTGAAGGTATTCACCTTCTCTATCTTAGTTTTGTTTCCTTTTAAACATGTATGACAATAAATTCTGACTGATGGTACCCCAGGCATATTGTCTGATTGCCCTCCTCAAATGTTTGATGGTTCAGTTTTCTAGAACTTTGCATTCAGATTTGTTTTCACATCAAAATGCATTTCTCTGACATGTGTAATCCTCTGTAAGCTTGACGAGAGAGCTTGGTTTCTGTTCTCCCTAGGATATGTGCTTATGTGTGAGGGGTAGGGGATATAATTTATCTTACTTTGAAGATGAGAAAGAAAAATTGAAGAGACTGAACAATGTTAGGAGGCCACAATAAAGGTAAAGAAAAAATGATGTAGAGAAATAAGTAGGGGAAATAAATTTAAATATGAGAAGGGGACAGAAAAGGAAAGTATAATTCTTCACTTTCATGGTGAGGTGTAGGTCAGATTGAACAACAAATTTGAACTTGGTTTTAAAACACAGACTCATCATAAAATGGTGAAAATATTCTGAGGTAAATAGAAGGAATTGAGTAAGCCTTCTGTTGCCCTCTCCCCCACCCACCCTAATTCCACCCCCAGGGGTAAGGACTGTTACCTGTGTTCTTTCATTCACCTGTTGGGTGATACTGGGAAGCCCACTGAACTCCTCCAAGGTTTAGTGTCTGCAACTCTAAAGTGGGACTAACATTACCTATCTTCTAGCACTGTTAGGAGGATTGAAAGGTGTCTATCACTTGTATATATGTGTATGGAACCACATAAGAACTCAATGAACACTGGGTATTATTATTTTTCTAGGCACAAACATAGGTACTTTCTAACAAAGAAAAATGGTGTCTCATTATGTATACTGTGTTAGAAATTTCTGTTTTTAACCTAATGATGTGCTAGGAACATTAGTCATTTAAAAATGACTAATACATATATTATGTCAATGCACACATATGATCACATTGTAGTTAATAATGTTTTTTAGATTCTCCTCTCTCTCTTTAAGCCTTTTCCATATGACCTGTCTTGAAACCCACTTAAAAGCTTGGTGTGTGTGTGTATTTATCTTCAGGCTCGTATAATCATAGACAAACACACATGGTAATATTCACATATAGTTTTTGTCATTGGTTTACAAAAATAAGATTATATTATACAAATAGAATATATTTTCGTAAGATTTTCAAATTATAAAACACCATTTCCTGGCCCTTTCTATACTAATGGTGGTTGCAATACTTAAATTTTGAATTCACAGCAGTTGTCCTTGCTCTTGGAAATGGGGAGGGCTCTGGAGCTGGGGAGGGCAAGAGCTCAGTACTGGTCAGCTATACCCAAGGAGAAATCTGTTGCAAGATTTCTAGAAGAGTTTTAGTTTCTAATAAATAGGATAAATTTGGTTTTGCTAGTTTTCATTCTTCTCCCTTCATCCTTCCTGGAAAGTGGAAATGATGCTTGAAATGACAATACCAAGTTTGGATCATGATGGGACATCATGTAGGAGGACAAAAGGCAGAATATTAGTGGTGGCATGATAGAAAGGAGGCTGGGTGCCTAATGACATTTGAGTAGCTGAATTAGAATGAGCAATAGCTGGTCTCTGGATTTCTTAGAATAAACCCATATTTGTTTAAGCCATGATTATCAGGTTTTTCCTTCTATGTAGTCAAACACATTCTTTTTTTTTTTTTTAACTTTATAGTTTATTGTCAGGTTGGTTTCCATATAACACCCAGTGCTCCTCCCCACAAGTGACCTCCACCATGACCATCACCCCCCTTTACCTTTCCCCCTTCCCCTTCCTCCCTCAGTTTGTTTTCAGTA